>CM051021.1:18376330-18391330 GCA_027704905.1 Muraenolepis orangiensis | reverse complement strand
ACCCTAACCCTAACTGCTCCCGACGCGCTGGCTGTCTCCTTGCATGGCTGAATCCGCCGTCGGTGGTTGACTTGGCATGACTTGTGAAGCGCTTTGAGTAACCACTGGTTAGAAAAGCACTGTATAAATGTCCATTTACCATGAGGGACAGCTGTGGTCCTACGACGACACACTTAGAGGCCACGAGGCTCGAGTTTGACCGACGGGACATTTCAAAAGGTTTCCTCCAGTGGCTCCAAGAGCGGATCCCAACACGATCCTAAGCAACCAAATCAGCAATCTTTAATCCAAATACTTTTTTTTGAAATACGCTGCATAATGATCCTTAGATGTGTGCTTTGGCCGGTTGGCTATGCTTCGTACGGCATGTGCGTGTGCGCGTGTGTGTGCGTGTGTGCGTGCGTGCGTGTGCGTGCGTGCGTGGGCGGCTGCCTTTCATTGGGAAAATCTGCCAACCCCTTCTCAGATTGATGGGACCGGCTGATGCCCTCTCCTCCCCCTCCTCCTCCCTGCTCTTTCTTTAAATTGATACCGCCCGCACGATTGGCCATCAATCAGATTGAACCATGGCTGGTTGAGTGCAGCCCCCAGCGCCCCGGACTCAGAGCAGCGATACATTACAGTGACTCAGGTCCTTTATCAGAGGACACGCCCCTTCCACTGATTAGCACAGATCAGCGACCCTGTTAGCAGGCCGCCGCCCACACGCACTTTTCCCATATACAACACAAACAGCGTTAGTAGCCAATCGGCTTTGAGCGTGCGGCACGACGGCGAAGCGGCGAAATAAAAAAACCCTCGGGTCTCGCTACTTACAAAATAAACCAGGGCTCTCTTCTTCCTGTGGACGCCGAACAGCAGCACTGAGTCATAAAGAAAACATCTCTCTCTCTCTCTCTCTCGACCCTCTCTCTCTCTCTCTCTCTCTCTCGACCTCTCTCTCTCTCTCTCTCTCTCGACCTCTCTCTCTCTCTCTCTCTCTCTCTCTCTCTCTCTCTCTCTCTCTCGACCCTTTCTCTCTCGCCCTTTTCTTTATCCCTCTCTCCTCACTCACTCTCCCCCATCTCCTCTCTCCCTCTCTCTCTCTCTCTCTCTCTCTCTCTCTCTCTCTCTCTCGCTCGCTCTCTCTCTCTCTCCCCCCTATCTCTCCTTCCCTCTCCCCCCATATCTCTTTCCCTCTCCCTCCTCTCTCTCCCCATATCTCTCCCCTCTCTCTCCTCTCTCCCACCCTCTCCCTCTCTCTCTCTCTCTCTCTCTCTCCCACCCTCTCCCTCTCTGTACGGCAGGTTCTTGCTGAGCTTGCAGAATCACCAGCGATTTGGCAGGCGGAGTGAGCGATGCCAGAAGAGGGCTCCCCGCGGTGTGTGGGCTCGCCACCCGGCGGTTTGGCGTGGTTAGCTTGACTCGCTTCTCAACCGCGCTGGAGATCGGCAGACGGCGGCGGGAATAGCGATAATAAGAACTACCCATCAATTATGACAGTGTCTATCGCCATGGAGACGCACTGTAAACACACGTCAGGCGCTCCTCTCTCGGACCGGCGGACGTCCCGCTGGAAATAGTGCAGCCAGAAAAACGTGAAATACGGCAATACAGGCACATACACACACACACACACACACACACACACACACACACAAACACCTAAACACCTAAACACACACACACACACATACAGACACACACACAGACAAACACACATGCGTGACAGTATTTCACCATGAAAGGATAACACACACACACACACGAGAGAGAGAGAGAGCCCTGTTCAGAGATAGCTCCGTTACCCTTTCCCGTCCCCTCCCCCCACCAGAAGAAGCTGCCCCCCTCACTGCCATGCTGACTCATGGTGTTTTAGTTACTTTTTGTTTGTTGGCGTGGGCGCCATAGCAATGCGTAAGGGCGAGGTGTGTGTGTGTGTGTGTGTGTGTGTGTGTGTGTGTGTGTGTGTGTGTGTGTGTGTGTGTGTGTGTGTATGTGTGTGTGTGTCTGGGGCTGGGCCAAGTGGGCAGCAGACGCCAGCTCCGGCTCGGTCCAGATCTGGCCTGGACCCGGGCCCCTCGCCGTCCCATCCCAGAGCTGACCCAACCAAAACCACACTTAAACAGCTTGGCTTGTGCTTTCCCCCTCCCCCTCCCTGTGTGTGTGTGTGTGTGTGTGTGTGTGTGTGTGTGTGTGTGTGTGTGTGTGTGTGTGTGTGTGTGTGTGTGTGTGTGTGTGTGTGTGTGTGTGTGTGTGTGTGTGTGTGTGTAGCTTAATAGTTTCCCCAATGCAACGCGTGTCAGTGTTTTGTAGTGGGCGGCGGTCGCTCAGAAGGTATAGAGAACGGTTTGTATGGCGACCGGAAGGTTGCTGGTTCGATTCCCCAGCTCCTCCTCCTCCTCCTACCAGGTGTGGAGCTGTCCCTGAGAAGACACCTGACCCTAACTGGTCCTGACCAGCTGGCTGTCTGTTTGCATTACTGACACCACCGTCGGTGGATGAATGTGTGTGTGTGAATGTGTGTGTGTGAATGTGTGTGTGTGAATGTGTGTGTGAATGTGTGTGATGTGTGTGATGTGTGTGAATGTGTGTATGATTATGTGTGTATGATTATGTGTGTGAATGTGTGTATGATTATGTGTGTATGATTATGTGTGTGTGTGAATGTGTGTATGATTATGTGTGTGTGTGAATGTGTGTGTGAATGGGTGAACATGAGGCATAGCTTTGGAGGCCAGTGGAGGACGTGTTGGGCTGCCTGGACTTGCGGTTCCGGGACAACTCGCTTAACCACAACACAGGAAGTGACATCACGCTCACCTTTGTTGTTGTAAACGTCTAGGTAGTTGGGGGCCGAGAAGATGGTGATTAAGGACGGGAATCCCGTGGTCTGGCTCTTTCTGTACATGCGGTACCTGCAGAGAGAGAGAGAGAGAGAGAGAGAGAGAGAGAGAGAGAGAGAGAGAGAGAGAGAGAGAGAGAGAGAGAGAGAGAGAGAGAGGCGAGAGCGAGAGCGAGAGCGAGAGCGAGAGAGAGAGAGAGAGAGAGCGAGAGAGAGAGAGACGAGACGAGACAGAGAGAGACAGAGACACACACACACACATAGAGTCAGCTATAGGTTGTCACTGCAGCCCGGGGGGACATGATTAGCAGAATGTGATGTTTGTTTGCGGCACAATGCGCTAACGACCGCTATGTTGTAGCTGTATATTTTGTTTTGTTTTTCATGTCCGCCGCTCCGCCGGGTATAACGAATGTCTCCCGGGGATGGGGTGGTGGGGGTGGGGGTGTTAGGGTGGGGTTGGGGGTGGGGTTGGGGGTGGTGGGGCTCCCTGTGCTAGCGGAGAACGCCGCTTGGGGAAAACACAGGGAGCCCTGGGGGAGCGGCAGATGTCAGCCGCTGTTTGCTTAATTTGTCCCCCCCGTGTGTGTTAGTGTGTGTGTGTTAGTGTGTGTTAGTGTGTGTGTTAGTGTGTGTGTTAGTGTGTGTGTGTTAGTGTGTGTGTGTTAGTGTGTGTGTTAGCGTGTGTGTGTTAGTGTGTGTGTGTTAGTGTGTGTGTTAGTGTGTGTGTGTTAGTGTGTGTGTGTGTGTGTTAGTGTGTGTGTGTTAGTGTGTGTGTTAGTGTGTGTGTTAGTGTGTGTGTTAGTGTGTGTGTGTTAGTGTGTGTGTTAGTGTGTGTGTTAGTGTGTGTGTTAGTGTGTGTGTTAGTGTGTGTGTGTGTGTTAGTGTGTTAGTGTGTGTGTTAGTGTGTGTGTTAGTGTGTGTGTGTTAGTGTGTGTGTGTGTGTGTTAGTGTGTGTGTGTGTTAGTGTGTGTGTGTGTGTGTGTGTGTGTGTGTGTGTGTGTGTGTGTGTGTGTGTGCGTGGGGGGGGGGGCAATAATGAGCCAAACACACACACATAAAACCACCAGAGGGCCCTTAGTAGAGCATTCCTCCGCCACACCAAAACGTCCCCTGGGTCTGGACTGGGGTCCAGGGGACCAACATCTAATCAACTGCCCCGTGGCCCATAAGTGATGTAACCTTGACTAATTGCATACAATTTTTTTTAGTTATCTTGCTAACAGACAGACAGACAAACAGACAGAAAAACAGACAGACAGACAGACAGACAGACAGACAGACAGACAAACGGGGGTGAAAACATAACCTCTGGAGGTAAATACTCAATAAAAGAAACTTTTATTGACACACACTTGCAGTATAATAGTTTTGAATAGCAAGGGTAATTCCCTCTCCACGAACAAACAAACCCCAACCCCCACCAGCGACAGCGTGTAACAGTTGTGTGCGGTTGTGAACGCAGCCCTCTGTCCTGGGAGCGTCCCCCCCAGCGGGGGCACGGTGGGAGTGCTCCGCTCCGGGCTCTGAGCAGAGCACTCTGACATGTCTCACCCCTCCGCCCGGCTACTGGGATCAGCTCCAAGGACGGCGGGGTCCGACCGTTCCCAGAATGCCTCGGGGGGAATGGGGAAGAGGGCGGGGCCGGGGAAGAGGGCGGGGCCGGGGAAGAGGGCGGGGCCGGGACAGTGGTGAAAATAGCAATAAATAGTGACAAAACCAAAAAGGGAGAAAGAACAGGAAGACGGGCTGGCAGACAGACAGACAGACAGACAGACAGACAGACAGATAGGCAGACACAGCAGGGAGGGATACGGACAGACATCCAGGCAGCGACACAGACAGACAGACAGGGAGATAGACATGCAGAGATACAGACAGACAGACAGACATACAGGCGGAGGGACGGACATGCAGACAGACATACAGGCAGACAGACAAACAGGAAGACAGACATGCATACTGACAGGGAGACAGACAAACAGGAAGACAGACATGCAGACTGACAGGGAGACAGACAAACAGGAAGACAGACATGCAGACTGACAGGGAGACAGACATGCAGACTGAGAGGAAGACAAGGAGACAGACAGACATCCAGGCATCAATACAGACAGACAGGGAGAAAGACATGCATAGATACAGACAGACAGACAGGGAGAAAGACATGCATAGATACAGACAGACAGACAGGGAGAAAGACAGACAGACAGGGATGCAGGCAGACGGACAGGGAGACAGACAGAGGAGTTTGAGAAAAAGGTTTGGATGGCTCATTGGATTCAGGGGATGTGTGTGTGTGCACCCGTGTGTGTGTGTGTGTGGTGTGGTGTGTGGTGTGGTGTGTGTGTGGTGTGGTGTGGTGTGTGTGTGTGTGTGTGTGTGTGTGTGTGTGTGTGTGATGGCCCGTGGTGTGGCACACTTACCCAGCATCCTGTGCCTCGTGGGCACGGATGACGGACAATAAGTTGTTGTGTTGTAGGAAGTCACAGACTGCCGGGTAGCTGTAGGGGCGAGAGAGAGAGAGAGAGAGAGAGAGAGAGAGAGAGAGAGAGAGAGAGAGAGAGAGAGAGAGAGAGAGAGAGAGAGAGAGAGAGAGCGAGCGAGAGAGAGCGAGTCGAGAGCGAGAGAGCGAGAGCGAGAGAGAGAGTGAGCTATAATAATTATAATAAATCAACAGGATGAATGAATGAATAAATAATTAAATAAGCCGGCAGCACCGATATGGGAACACAGAATAATCAATGTGTGTAACTAAATGAGTGGGCCGGTATTGATCCAAACAGCAGGAACACAGCGGGCTCGCTGTACAGGCCTCAATAAACTTTATAGCTGAAACCCATAATTGCCATCGACAACAGCAGGGGGGGGGTTGGGGGGGGGTGGACCTCACAGTGCTGCAGCGTTGATGGATCTTCTACCATGTCGACCGCTATGCTTTTAGCAATTATTTTATAATTACACGCATTTTGCTGTAATTGCGTCCGGTGTTTTTTGATGGAAAAGAGGCTTTTGTGTCGGTGCGTTTTGTCTCCAGATAACATCCTGATGAAACACTTATTATACAACACGCCGCATGCTACCACCGTTAGCCCCGGCGTGACGAGGTTTAACCATACGAGATCCATTCACACCGACGGCCAACACAGACCCCCCCCCCCCACCCCCCCCCCCCGCGGCAAAGGAGAGAGAAACACCACACCATCACCAACGGACAGGTCTTTTGGAATCTTCCAGGGTTGTTTGTTGGAGAAGCACAACGACATCCTGTATGAAAACTGAAACGGGAGTTAATCAAATATGTCACGACCATATTGTGACTTGCACAAAGCCACGGCATTTCTTAAAGTCCGTCACCGGGTGAACGCAGAATGACTTATCTCAGATCTCAGTTCAACATGGAATGCACCGGAACACACAGGGGTTAGCCCATCAAACCTCCCATTCTGTCAAGAGCCCAGTCAGGGTTGTGTCCTAGGCCCCTTACTGGTTCTTGTCCCAGTCCCGTTTTAACCACATACTCAGATGGCTTTATTCCTCCCTGGGGGGGAGTGGTTTCCGTTCCAGTTGGTCGGCTCAAGATAATAGAAAATAGAATAGACGTAAAAAAATGTACTGTATGTATGCCAATAAATACATATATATAATGCATATATATATATATATATATATATATAAATACATGTGCATATACATATATACATATGTATATACAAATATATATACATATATATATCTACAGTATATATGTAGTATCTATATATATCTGTATATACATATGTATATCTATATAAGTAGATATATCGTATATCTATATATCTATATATAAATAAAGCACACACACACACACACACAAAAGGACCAGTATTTTTGGTGGCTTCAGTTATTTTACCCAATCATAATTAAAGATGATTGGGTAAATATAAAGAATTCCTAGGACCGTTAAACATCATGGCCATCTCCTCTCAAACACCTGCTGTAGAGACCAAGATGTTGTAGTGCGTGTTCTACTTCTGAGCGCTTTGTGACGTGGAGGGTCTTGGTCTTGGTCTTAGTTCAGTTCAGGGGCGGCCGGGGATGAGAGATTATGTGAGTTTCATTTCCCTCTGGGTTCCTGAAAGGAAGAGTTTCTCTCTCGCTCTCTCCATACCTCTCTCTCTCTCTCTCTCTCTCTCTCTCTCTCTCTCTCTCTCTCTCTCTCTCTCTCTCTCTCTCTCTCTCTCTCTCTCTCTCTCTCTCTCTCTCTCTCTCTCTCTCTCTCTCTCTCTCTCTCTCTCTCTCTCTCTCTCTCACCCTCTCTCACCCTCTCTCACCCTCTCTCCCTCCTCCCTACAGCTCAGTCTAATTCTGCTCAGCTTAAAAACAATAAATATTTAGCCGATACAATCCGGCTCCATCGGCCTGACGTTGTGTGATATCACCGTGAGTCACGTGATGTCACGGAGCGCTGTGTTCACGGTGGTCATGTGACCACTTTGGAGTTACCGCATTCTCTTCATACATTATGTTTTACATTGACGTACAACATAATCAGAAACAGAAACAAGAAAACTAAACTAAACAACAAAAAACGAAAGTTTGAAAATTGTCTATCCATTTCAGAGAGTAAAATACATGTGCGCGAGTGTGTGTGTGTATGTGTGTGTGTGTGTGTGTGGGGGGGGGGGGGGTTACTGTCCATGGAACGTGTCACTTCCTGTGTTCCAGAGGAAGCTTAGCTTGTAGTTGTTGGGAATCAGCCCATAGGAGGGAGGAGACTCCCTGTGGGGTGTGTGTGTGTGTGTGTGTGTGTGTGTGTGTGTGTGTGTGTGTGTGTGTGTGGTGTGTGTGTGTGTGTGTGTGTGTGTGTGTGTGTGTGTGTTTCATTGCTGGGGTTGCTTCGCCTCAGGGTCTGTGGTGGACCCCCCCCCGCGCCCCGACACTCTTTAGGTGGAAGATGCCGGCAGAGGAAACCCCCCCCCCCCCCTCCCTCCCTCCCCCTCCCCTCCCCCCCGTCGCCATGACACCAATTAGCGCCGGCCTCTCCCCGGGAGGCGGAGGACGAGGGGATGAAGTAAGAAGAAGAAAACAAACAAACAAACAAACAAGCCTCCAGAGGAAGGTAAAGCAGGCGCTTAAGGGGTTAACAGGAACACGTGTTCCAGAGAGAGGAGAACACGCTAAAGGTTCCTTTACATCGATAGGTCACGACGCCCTGTGGCCTGTTTAGCGTTCTCTATGGGCATCACCGGCGCTTAAGTCACATGGCGGGGATACACCCGGGCCGACGCTAACCCTCCCACAAAGGTGGCGGTAGCGGTAGTGGTGATGGAGGTGGCGGTAGCGGTAGTGGAGGTGGAGGTGGTGGTGGTAGTTGTAGCGGAGGTGGTAGCGGTGAGTGGAAGTGGAGGTGGAGGTAGTGGTGGTGGTGGTGGTGGTGGTGGTGGTGGTGATGCAGGGTGGAGGGTAGTGGCGGTGGTGGTAGTTGTAGTGGAGGTGGTAGGGGTGATGGTGGTGGTGGTGGTGGTAGGGGTGATGGTGGTGGTGGTGGTGGTGGTGGTGGTGGTGGTGGTAGGGGTGATGGTGGTGGTGGTGGTGGTGGTGGTAGGGGTGATGGTGGTGGTGGTGGTGGTGGTGGTGGTGGTGATGCAGGTAGTGGTGGTGGTGATGGAGGTGGAGGTAGTGGTGGTAGTTGTAGTGGAGGTGGTAGGGGTGATGGTGGTGGTGGTAGGGATGGTGGATTATGTTGGAGAATGGCGCTGTTCGAGATGGCTGCCGTGTTGCGAGCTCCCGCACGACGACGCAGTTTTTTGTTATTTATTATTTTTATCGCGACTATCTTTGTTCAGAAAGTTAGCAGCACGTTCATTCATGACCTTTGCACACTTCTGGAGATCAGATCGACAGTCGCTAGCCGCCTACCGGAGTTTTTTCATTCTTTCGACTCGGACGTCCCGCCCGAAGTCACAGCTGGATTATCTCCGATCATCTTGGGCACGATTACACGCAAGCGTCGCATTATTAAGAAGTGAGGGAAGCGAGCCAGCGTGCTAGTCAGTTCCCCCACAAGCCAACACGGACACAGCGCTGAAGGAACTGTACGGGGCTATCAGCGAACAGGAGTCGGCACACCCCGAGGCTGCTCTCATCGTGGCGGGGGACTTCAACAAGGAGAACCTGAAGAAGGTTCTCCCGAAGTTCTACCAACACATAACGAGCAACACACGGGGCGAGCGGCTCCTCGACCACTGCTACACCCCCTTCCGTGATGGCTACAAGGCCCTCCTCCGCCCACCGTTCGGCCAATCAGACCACCGCTCAATCCAGCTGCTCCCCGCCTATAGGCAGAGACTGAAGCAGCAACCGATCCCTGTGAGGGAGGTCCAATGCTGGTCGGACCAATCAGACTCTAGGATGCAGGATTGTTTTGATCGCGCTGACTGGCACATGTTCCGCGTCGCCTCGGACAATAACATCAACGAGTACGTCCTCGGTCACCGGGTTCATCAAGAAGTGCATAGATGACGTTGTTCCGACCAAGTCGGTTCGGATATATCCCAACCGGAAACCGTGGATTAACGGCGATGTTGCGTGAGCTCCCCTCCCTCCTGGATATATACAACCAGCGGTGCGTGGCCAAGGCCAAACGCATCATAAAAGACATGCCCACCCCAGCCACGAACTGTATTCACTGTTACCGTCAGGCAGGCGATACCACAGTATCACGTGGTATCAAATAGACTCAGAGACAGCTTCCACAGTCAGGCCATCAGGCTGCTGAACAAGGGCATATAGCATATAACAATGTATATTTGATTACATTGATTTATATATAAATATTGCTTATTTTTCTGTGCTAATATATTGCATTTCATATATGCACTTTTATATTTTATATATTTAACTTTATACAGTTTGTACTTTTTACTTCTTTTTTTATTCTATTATTTATATTTTTATAACTGCTGTCGGATATTGCACGTAAGATTTTCACCCATTGCTTATACTTACTATTACTATAACTTTGATGTGACGATAAACTTGACTTGACTTGGATGTAGTGGTGGTGGTGATGGGGGTTGACGGTGGTGGTGGTGATGGAGGTGGAGGTAGTGGTGGTGATGGGGGTGGTGGTGGTGGTGGTGATGGGGGTGGAGGTGGTGGTGGGGGTGGAGGTGGAGGTGGGGGTGGAGGTGGTGGTGGTGATGTGGGTGGAGGTGGTGGGGTGGAGGTGGTGGTGGTGATGGGGGTGGAGGTGGTGATGGGGTGAAGGTGGTGGTGGTGATGGGGGTGGAGGTGGTGGTGGTGATGGGGGTGGAGGTGGTGGTGGGGGTGGAGGTGGTGGTGGTGATGTGGGTGGAGGTGGTGGGGGTGGAGGTGGTGGTGGTGATGGGGGTGGAGGTGGTGATGGGGGTGAAGGTGGTGGTGGTGATGGGGGTGGAGGTGGTGGTGGTGATGGGGGTGGAGGTGGTGATGGGGGTGGAGGTGGTGGTGGTGGTGGAGGTAGTGGTGGTGATGGGGGTGGAGGTAGTGGTGGTGATGGGGGTGGAGGTGGTGGTGGTTATGGGGGTGGAGGTGGTGGTGGGGGTGGAGGTGGTGGTGGTGATGGGGGTGGATGTGGTGATGGGGGTGGAGGTGGTGATGGGGGTGGAGGTAGTGGTGGTGATGGGGGTGGAGGTGGTGGTGGTGATGGGGGTGGTGGAGGTGGTGATAGGGATGGTGGTGGTAGTGGTGGTGGTGGAGGTGGTAGGGATGGTGGTGGTAGTGGTGGTGGTGGAGGTGGTGGAGGTGGAGGTGGTGGAGGTGGTAGTGGTGATGGTAGTGGTGGTGGTGGTGGTGGTGGTGGTAGGGATGGTGGTGGTGGAGGTGGTGGAGGTGGAGGTGGTGGAGGTGGAAGTGGTGATGGTAGTGGTGGTGGTGGTGGTGGTGGTGATAGGGATGGAGGTGGTGGTGGTGGTGGTGGAGGTGGTGGAGGTGGAGGTGGTAGTAGTGATGGTAGTGGTGGTGGTGATAGGGATGGTGGTGGTGGAGGTGGAGGTGGTGGTGGTGGAGGTAGTCGATTGTAGTCATTAATATTCATGGGATGTGATTAACATGCAGCAGAGAACCTGAGGAGAGGCGGCTCATTAGGCCCCTGCCCCTGCCCGTCTGTGTTGAACAGGAGGAAGTAGCGTCAGAAACACTAGCATGCTAATCACATGACAGGACAACAACACAGGGACATCGCTAAGGGCCAGGTGAACAGGGGCCAACACCTGGGGGCCGAGAGAGAGAGAGAGAGAGAGAGAGAGAGAGAGAGAGAGAGAGAGAGAGAGAGAGAGAGAGAGAGAGAGAGAGAGAGAGAGAGAGAGGTACAGAGAGAGATGGGAGAGAGAGAGGAGAGAGAGAGAGAGAGGAGAGAGAGAGAGAGAGAACTCTGGGGTTAGAACACCACCTCCTCCAGCTCCTTTGTGATGCTGAGAAAATGGACTCCAAAACAAAAAGTGACCCACAGGGAATCCACCCAGCAAACTAACACAGACTCAGCGGGGCGCTTTCACTTTAAGACTTTCTATTCTTTATTTACTTTATTATTCTTTTTTCCCCAGTTTTCAGAGCCACTAGGATGGTCCTTTTGACTGACTGATTGCCTGAGCACACGTCCACAGGGGCCAGAACCTCCTCCGTCTTAACGTACACACACACACACACACACACACACACACACACACACACACACACACACACACACACACACACACACCGGACGACCACATTACAACCAAGGATTTACGTTCCTTAGGTCTGGTCATATGCTGATTGTGCCTAACTGATACTCTATCTGAGTCTCGTACGGTTACATTTGCTCTATGTACTCTCCCTGTTCCTACTTTGTACTGCGACCGCTGCACAATCATTTCCCCAGGGATAAATAGAGTAATATCTTATCTTATCTCAATTATTCATGACTTCACTTAATTCCATCCATTCCACGCTGGTGCGTTTCCAGGAGCCACGATGTCCTCGTTTAACACACGAGAAACCAGGGCCAAACCTTACAGTTTGTTTTCCCCCCGTCAAATAATGAATATCCTCGTTAGTTAGTACACAACACCAACGCCACGCAAACAATGGCCAACGTCCATGGCCAGCTAGCAGAGCCCCAAGTAACGCCGCCGCCACCGCCGCGTTCTGTGGGCCAGGAACCAACCGGTCATCCTGTTCTAACCACCGCCAGCGAAGGGAACCGGACCAACGCTGGTTCTCCCCTCCAGCTACCACCACCGCATCTATATTTCATATTTTCTACTTCATCAATGGCCACCAAAAGCCATCAATCCATGAGCAGAGGCACAAGCGTTAATTTCCTGCCAATCCCTTTTTTCGACGGCATTTACTGGTTTAGTCCTATTAAGTATTTAGTCGTTTAGTAAACGCAATTGATCAAAAGTGACACACGGTGAATGGAGAGGCAGAGGAGATAGATTGGGACCTCAGCAGTAGCTCAGTCTTCTGGGACTTGGCTTGGGAACCGGAAGGTCCCCGGTTCAAGTCCCCGAAACACCTGGGCACTGCCAAGGTGCCCTTGAGCAACAAGGCACCAGACCCCTACACTGCTCCCCGGGCGCCGTATAAACAATAGCTGCCCACTGCTATTCAATCATCCCAGAGGGGAAGGAGGTGAACGCCGGGCATCAAACCCGGTACCTTTAGGACCACCCCCCCCCCCCTTCACCTGTAGAAGTAGGAGCAGCCGCGGACGGTGTTGTGTGTGAAGTGCTCCTGGTTCTTCTCGTTGCCAAAGTCCTCCAGCGGGTCGGACCACAGCAGGTCACACATGGGGCCATAGGCTGGGGGCTCTTTGAATCTGTCTAGCTGTGTGGGGGAGAGCGAGAGAGAGAGAGAGAGAGAGGAGGGGGAGAGATAGAGAGATCAGGGGGGGGAGAGAGGGGGAGAGAGAGAGAGGAGAAAGAGAGATTGGGGGAGATAGAGAGGGGGGAGAGGGGGAGATAGAGAGAGAGAGGGGGGAGAGAGGGGAGAGAGATTCTTTCAGTCTTCAATCAAATAAGATGTCACTTCCATTAGTTTGTTCGTTAATGCTGGAAACACTTAATTAACCCCAGAAGGAAGATTGGATAGAAGCAGCATAGACTCAAACACAGAGAACACAGAATATAAGCATAAAAATAAGGAAATAAATCTATAGAATACATCCAATACAACACACTAGGGGTATATTAATATAGATCCAATAGGACCCTTGATGAATAGGTTCATTAATAGAATAAGAATACAAATCGATAGGATACACTTTGGTAATATTAAAATAGACAAGTCTCACACAAAGGCCTTCCCCCTCGAGTGTGGAAGATTTAGTCGACGTAAGCCGTTACTTAAAAGTCTGACAACTTTTAGTATCTACCAGTAACCAAACCTCCTAATATAGCGACTCTTTAACTACCTCTTGACTGCTCTTCTGAAGTACTTGAGAGTACGTGATATGAAGAGGACCCTAGAGTACATATCTCCTCAGGTTCTATTTAACAAAGAACACATTTAGAGAACGCTTTCTTTAGGACGATTAGCTCATCAAGAGCACGTCACACACACACACACACGCACGCACGCACGCAGCAGGCAGGCAGGCGCACACACACACGCGCACACACACACACACACACACACACACACACACACACACGAGTGAGTGAGTGAGTGAGTGATGGACACTTCAGTAGGCGGGGCGGGGGCCGGTGGGGGCGATTACACATTCACCCTGATTGCCGCCACGGAATCCATTTGGATTTATTGAATTAGTTTGAAAGCTGGATCTGATTCCTCAATGGTTTTTAATCAGAGTGAGAGACTGCACACACACACACACACACACACACACACGCACACACGCACGCACGCTCGTTCGTACATATGACATAGCTCGTCCTGGTGTCGGAATGTATCATGTTGAGCCACATTCATTCATCTTTATAATAATAATATTAATAATATTTCTATTATTATTATTATTATTATTATTATTAATAATGTATTTTTAGTTAGTTAGTTTAGTGAAATAAAACCCCTTTTTGCTAATAATACCCATATTCTTCCTGTTTTTCCCGACATTAGGAGGGAACTTGCCAATAGGGAAGCTTAAAAAAACCCCAATCAGCCAATAGGGAAGCTTAGAAACCCACCAGCGGCCAATAGGGAAGCTTAGAAACCCACAAGCGGCCAATAGGGAAGCTGTGAAACCCACCAGCAGCCAATAGGGAAGCTTAGAAACCCACAAGCGGCCAATAGGGAAGCCACATACCTTCCTGATGTCGTCGAGGTTGGTGATCTCCGGGGAGAGGCCGCCGTGTACACACAGGAACTGCTGGTTCATGAGGGCGGCCAGCGGCAGGCAGTCGAAGGCGTCCATGCAGGCGTCGTACACCCTCTCCGAATACTTTATTCTACCTGTCAGGGGAGATGGAGGGGGAGGGGAGATGTATATTATATATAAATATGTATGTATTATAATATATATACAAAAAAAACACTGTCTGGAATGTGCCACGCAGAAAGGTTCCCTGAAAGTAGAAATTTCAGTTCTAAAAATACGTTTTCAAATGAAAAAAGGTACAAAATGATATTATGCTACACTGCTCTTTCTCTACATACAGTCACAAACCAGGTGTGGTCTTTCTCTCTGACTCTCCAACTTACCCTCTCTCTCTCTCTCTCTCCCTCCCTCTCTTTCTACCTCTCTCCCTCTCTATCCCTCTCTCCCCCTCTCTCCCCATGTATCCCTCTCTCTCTCTACCTCTCTCTCTTTCTACCTCTCTCCTCTCTATCCCTCTCTCCCCCTCTCTCTTTATACCTCTCTCCCTATCTATCCCTCTCTCTTTTTCTACCTCTCTCCTCTCTATCCCTCTCTCCCCCTCTCTCTTTATACCTTTCTCCCTATCTATCCCTCTCTCTTTCTACCTCTCTCCCTCTCCACCCCTCTCTCTTTCTACCTCTCTACTTCTCTCCCTCTCTCTCTCCCTCTCTATCCCTCTCTCCCTCTCCATCCCTCTCTCTTTCTACCTCTCTCTACTTCTCTCCCTCTCTACCTCTCCATCTCTCTCTCTCTATCTCTCTCTCTCTACCATCGACCCAGGAAAGAGGTAGAGAGAGAGAGAGAGGGAGAAGGAGGAGGAAGAGGAGGGCCCTTCCTCCCCCCTCTCTTT
>CM051021.1:18366330-18368830 GCA_027704905.1 Muraenolepis orangiensis | reverse complement strand
ACACCGTGCTCAGCGAGATACAACATTTTGCATGGTAATTAGAGTCTTTAAATCTCTGCAACAGATGCACGGCGAGCCCAGACTGCTGCTGCACTGAGATGGCTTCCCTCTGTGAGCGATACGCCGATGTTGTTCAGGCTCTCGGTTTGTTTTAATGATGCAACCTCATTATGCAGGACGTCAGCCCTCCTGTGCATCAGGCAGCAAAACAGCCAACATGTTAACACACTGCCTATAGCGCTGCTGCTGCAGGACGTTGTGTTGTCTCACCTCAAGACCAATGAAATAACCTCAACACCGATCACCCCTGCGTATATTTCTGTTTAACCTTTTTTTGGGGGTTTCTAACTGGCAGCGGACGAGCTGTTAGCGTTCCATCTCCCCCTGGAAGCTCGGCAGCTCCAGCGTTCGGCAGCAGAAATCCCAGACGGAGCTGGAGTTACCGAGGACCCCAGAGCCGACCTGTTCTAAATGTAGCGCCTGCCTTGCGGTCCCCGGCTGCTCCTCTGACACCAGGCCTTCGCCTGGCTGTTGACGTGATTCGCTTTAGCGTTCACGCCAGGAACGTGGCGTCCTCCGCCTCGCCGAGGTCCCTTCCCGGGATGACGCCGAACGCCCCTCGGCCACGGGGTCAGACGCCATCCGATTGTTTTAACAATTACAAAGACGTTATTTTCACGACGTTTTCCCTGGGAAGCTGACGTGCGGCATACGAGAGTTCATACGCACACGACAGCAGACTTTCCCATCCTGTGCGTGCCGACAAAGCGGTGAAACAAACTAGATGAATAATTAGGCTAACTTTCTTCGAAGGCGGCCATGGAAAAGTCTCGCCCCGTTTCCTGGTGGAATCTCTGGCTCTGTTTGCTAAGTGGTTAGGTGACATCAGGTTTCCTAGACTCCTGATCGATCCACGACAAGACTACTGAATAAACCAAAAGTCTTTCAAAATGTCCACTTATGATAAAGATAATAATAATAATAATAATAATAATAATAAAAAACTGAAATGAAGAGGAACAGCCTTCCCTCTGAAACCTGGGGTTATTAAAGCACAAAAACAGATTGCGTTGTCAGAGCGCCACATCTGAGCGCCATTACTGTGATTCTCCGTTGCAACACGAGCTCTCAGGGGGTGAGGGGGAGGGAGGGAGGGAGGGAGGGGGGAGGGAGGGGAGGGGAGGAGGGAGGGGGGGGGGAACACGCCGGCACCAAGCCCAGCTGCTGCTTCTGGTGGAAGCCCCAGTCACGCAATCCCATTGGCCGTCTGGCTAGTTTCTTTTTCTTTTCAGCCCAAATGTTGCACAAACAGAGACATACATCAGCACACACACACACACACACACACACACACACACACAGTAATTGCTGACTGCGGGGAAAGTCCATCCATTGCAGTGCTGTATGGTTTCCATAAGGCGGTGGGACTGAAAGCATTTGCTGGCCTCCATTAGCTGATCACTTTCACTTTCATTAGAGAGGGGGTGAGATGGATAGAAGAAGGGAGACGGATAGAGAGGGAGAGGAAGGGAGATGGATAGAAAGGGGGAGAAAGGGAGAGATGGATATAGAGGGAGAGAGATCTATAGAGAGGGGGAGAGAGGGAGATGGATAAAGAGGGATAGAGAGAGTTTCACAGAGAAGGAGAGAGAGATGGCGAGAGAGAGAGAGAGAGAGAGAGAGAGAGAGAGAGAGAGAGAGAGAGAGAGAGAGAGAGAGAGAGAGAGAGAGAGAGAGAGAGAGAGAGAGAGAGGAGGTAGAGATACAGAGAGAGGGGGAGACGTATAGAGGTTGAGATGGACAGAGATGGATATAGAGGGAGATAAATCTACAGAGAGGGGGAGAGAGGGAGATGGATAAAGAGGGATAGAGAGAGAGCTTCACAGAGAAGGAGAGAGAGATGGAGAGAGAGAGAGAGAGAGAGAGAGAGAGAGAGAGAGAGAGAGAGAGAGAGAGAGAGAGAGAGAGAGAGAGAGAGAGGTAGAATACGACTGATTCAGCTCTCTGCTTCTGATCGGTCTCATATTAATGGTGAAACAGTGAGCCATCATGCTCTAACCATCTGGCAGGCAGCTTTAGGGTGCCGCCAAATCACACCACAGTACATTAAAGCATTTGGCATTTGCATAACAGCAAATCAAACTAACTTCTGTCATGAAAAACTTTTTCATCCACCACACACACACACACACACACACACACACCAATTTAAATACACACTTTTGTGTACATGCATGTATATTTTGTGTGTATCATGTACAATCCAGGGTGAGAATGTATTGTATTTTCACCTGAGCGCTGGTTCTGCCCTTTGAGGCTTGTTAGGAAAGAAATGTACTGTATTATATATTATGTTATTATTTATGTGTATATGTATGTATATCTTATATTATTATGACTTGCTAGGAAGGACATGCACTTATGACTTCTGGTGACTGGTAGTCCTCCTTTCTACCTGTTGAATGACCTTATTGTAATGTAATGTATTATATATGATGTT
>CM051021.1:18346330-18361330 GCA_027704905.1 Muraenolepis orangiensis | reverse complement strand
TCCACGGTGGCGCAGAAGCAGACTTTCACAATATGTTCACGAGGCCCTCACAATTCTTATAGAACTTGGCTCCGTGTTAGAGTTAGCTAAGATATGGCTATCCCACTGTCAATAAACAGCATGCCAGCACAAGATGTATTGTAATGCCTTCATACTATATCACAAACGTGTCAGCCAGGAAGACGCCCCCTCTGTCTATCAGCTCTCATGCTGGAGCCTTACGTAGACATGATTCCAGTGAGATTCAAGCGGGGATTTGAGACAGCCAGGCCCTCGCAGACAGACACCGAGCACTGATCTAGCATAAACCCATCGCTCCATACGATAAATGTTTTTTTTTACAAAGTAAAAGCAGGCGTAAGTCGGTGTAGAAAAGGACATGGTACTCAGCCCCAATCCCCCAAAGGACAAGACAGAGCCATCCCAAGATGTGCGTGTGTTGTATTACAGTGTCTGGGGGCAGACTGTGAAAAGACAACAATTACATTTAAAAGCTATGCCTTTTTTTTTTTTTTCGCTCAAAAGGAGAAAAACAAAGAATCACAAAATGGAATTCAATCCGATCCTCGTCTCTGGGCGCTTTTCTCCACCATTAACGGGACTGCGATCCAGCGCGGAGGCGGAGACCCTTAGCGGCGTCTCTGCCCCCGCTGTTCCGTCCGAGTCTTACGGAGAAGAGGAGCCCGGCGCTGCTTCATCGCAAACCCGAAAGGGACGCTGAGGCCCCCGCCGGCGACAAAAGGTCATTTGGAAATGGAGGCATGAGTCTCTTTAGCGTTCACGCTGAGTGGCGGCGGAGAGGCTTTGATGGAACCCATTCAAGCAGGACGGCGTTATGTACGCACGCATAGGACGAGAGTGAGGCGCGGAGGACGGGGGGAGGTTTGCAGGAGCGTAGGCCTGCGCATTCACGTCTTTCATACACGGTAATTGTATGCTAATGTATTATGTATACACAACACACACACCCCGTTAAGCCTGATATCCAGGCCTCTCTGTGTACACACACACACACACACACACTCTCGTACCACTTTGATATCAAATACAGGAAGGGAAGGGAGACAACTAAGACGACAAATAGATAGATAGAGAGATAGAGAGATGGAGAGAGAGATAGAGAGATAGAGAGAGATGGAGAGATGGAGAGATAAATAGATAGAGACAGAGAATGAGAGAGAGAGAGAATGAGAGAGAGGTTTTTTTAAAACAGACGCGCACATTCACCGACACAATTGGTCCTCTACTAGTAGTTTTCTAATGCGTCACGTTGTTAATATACATTCCGCTTCTAAACAGCCATTTCCCAAACGGCGAGGCATAGTCATCCCAATAATGAGTTTTCACCAGTCAACGCCACACATAATTGTTAACCGCTAATGTCTCACCTCCGTCAAATGTCAGAAGTGGTCCATTTTTTATTATTTACATGAACCAGCGAGAGCTGGTCTCCAACCGCCGCCATCGGCAGCTGGGAGAGACACGAGGCATTAGAGGCGAGGTTACGTGAATGCACCTTCACAGAAAGAGAGGATAAAAAGGAGTTACCAGGGAAACGGCGCAGCCTCTAATCGCTCCTCGGTCAAAACATCGTCTTACGGAAGTGAGCCGCGCTCCGTGTTTCGAGAGACGAAAGCCACACGCCGCCAAACCCCAGAGCCCCGTTAGCGGTTTCTGGCACACACACCGCAGGTATGTTCCAGCTTCCCAGTCTAATCCGTCGGTAAGCATGCGACTAGGCCCTCGGCAAACACACCGCCATGTGTCATCAGCCTGTGTGTGTGTGTGTGTGTGTGTGTGTGTGTGTGTGTGTGTGTGTGTGTGTGTGTGTGGTGTGTGTGTGTGTGTGTGTGTGTGTGTGTGTGTGTGTGTGCAGTAGAGACGATGATGTTAGAGTTGGAATCTAATCAGGAGACGACCTGCTGGTGATTTCCCTCCCGGAAAGTCTCCCCCGGGAACCCCCCTCCTACGGCCGGCCTCGAAGGTGACCACCAAGGGTGCCGAGCCTCGCTCCGTCTCTACGGGAGGTCACAGCGAGCCGTAGGGGAGGAGGACCTGAGGGCGGACTCTCATCTGGCAAATGCAGATCTTAGAATGAGGAAATGCCTGGCCGTGTCCACAGGCCTCCGTTTCAAGGCCCTGATTAATTACCGATGTGTGGCCCGCTGGCCTCGGGGGAAATGGGGGGGGGGGGGTTAAATATGTGTGTGGTGGTGTGTGTGGGTGTGCTCTCAGGGATATCCCCCCCCGCCCCCCCACTGCGGTCAGCCATCGATGGACGTAAATGAAGGGGGTGGGTCGATACCCTGTGAAAGGCGGGCGGGAACATGGCGCTCAAGGTCTGGCAGAATGACAAGCTGTAATTCACAGGAAGAGGAGGGGCCACACGCTCGTAGTGCAGAGGACCAAGTGATGAACGCTGAAGCCACACACACACACACACACACACACACACACACACACACACACACACACACACACACACACACACACACACACACACACACACACACACACACACACACACACACACACACACACACACACACACACACACACACACACGGGCCGCGGGAAGTCCTGACAACGATCCACCGTGTCTCCCGGGAGAATCTATGCTCTGCTTCTTCTGCTGCTGCTGCTTTCTTCCAGAAAGATCCACCAATAGACCTGAAGTTTGTTCTGGGAACACTTTGAGGCCTCTGTGTGTGATGGACCAGGATGATGTTTTGGTTAATATTTAATAATGTGAAGACACACGCAGTGGCGATTGAGAAGGTTTTATTTAACACCTTTTTTTTGGCCGCTTAATAGCTTTTCACAGATAAAGATGTGTTAGCGCTTCATGGTTTTATGATGGGTGCGTGTGTGCGTGCGTGCGTGTGTGCATGCGCGTGTGCGTGTGTGCGTGCGTGTGTGCGTGTGTGCGCGTTTGCCAGGGCACACTATGCAACCATCGATTCATCTAAGACCGCTTCCCAAATGAGTATGAGTGGTTTGTTGCATTTAAAAGCGAAGCCCTTTTCTCGTTACTTCAGCCGTGGAAGACAGACCGAACCCTCCAAGAATCTATGTGGAGAGAGAGAGAGAGAGAGAGAGAGAGAGAGAGAGAGAGAGAGAGAGAGAGAGAGAGAGAGACAGAGAGAGAGAGTGAGACAGAGAGAGAGAAAGAGAGAGAGAGAGAGAGAGAGAGAGAGAGAGAGAGAGAGAGAGAGAGAGACAGAGAGAGAGAGAGACAGAGAGACAGAGAGACAGAGAGACAGAGACAGAGACAGAGACAGAGAGAGAGAGAGAGAGAGAGAGACAGAGAGAGAGAAGACAGAGAGACAGAGAGAGAGACAGAGAGAGAGAGAGAGAGAGAGAGAGAGAGAGAGAGAGAGAGAGAGAGAGAGAGAGAGAGAGAGAGAGAGAGAGAGAGAGAGAGAGAGAGAGAGAGAGAGAGACGGACAGAGAGACAGAGAGACAGAGAGAGAGAGAGAGACAGAGACAGAGACAGAGACAGAGACAGAGAGAGAGAGAGAGAGAGAGAGAAAGAGAAAGAGACACAGAGAGAGAGAGAGCGAGACAGCGACAGAGACAGAGACAGAGACAGAGACAGAGACAGAGACAGAGAGAGAGAGAGAGAGAGAGAGAGAGACAGAGAGAGAGAGAGACAGAGAGAGAGAGAGAGAGAGACCCACTAAACGAGACCTATTTGGAGTACAACAAACCCCTACTCCAGTGTATAGCCGCGTCGCCGCATTCAATTAAGGCCCTCCAGAAAAAAGAACCCTTCGACAATACGGAAAACTGTTCGCCGGGGACCACAAAGGCACTATTGTACAGGCGGTGCATCAGCCACGGAGCGGAGGCAGAATGACATCCGTTCACCGAGGCGCCGATAGAAAGCCGACGGCAACCAAACCACGCATCTATGAGCGAGTGTTTTGGAAACACATGTGTGGACATCACCGGATTATTTACAGCCCCACCCCAAGACTCAATACTTGAATCTTCGCAGCTGGCATCCCTACTGGAGTGGCTCTAAGTGATGAGGAGAGGAGGAGAGGAGAGGAGGAGAGGAGAGGAGGAGGAGAGGAGGAGAGGAGGAGAGGAGAGGAGGAGAAGAGGAGGAGAGGAGGAGAGGGCTGGCGGCAGCAGTTGGAAAGGCATTGAGCTGTAGGAGGGAATGAGTGTCTCTCCATGTGTGTGGATGGCCTTCTCACTGCTCCCATGCCAACGGGTTTGGATGCAGTGCGGAAGATGTGGACGCTCACGCTGGAACAGAACGTCTGGGACGGGAAGCGTTCCCGACAAAGTGTTTCTCGGGTTAGAGGACGGGGAAGGTGTGTGTTTCGGGAGGTGTTTTCTCTAGCGTTTGCTTGCTTGCTCAATTGTTTTTGCCAATGGTTAGATAGCAATGGTTGTCAAGGTTTTGTACTGTTTATTACTACTACTGTAGTATGTACTGTACTGTATGTTGAATGCACTTTTGCAAGTCGCTTTGGACAAATACGCCTGCTAAAAATACTGTAATGTGTGTGTGTGTGTGTGTGTGTGTGTGTGTGTGTGTGTGTGTGTGTGTGTGTGTGTGTGTGTGTGTGTGTGTGTGTGTGTGTGTGTGTGTGCGCGTGTGTGTTTTTTATTTTCTTCAAACCATTTCAATCCCTAAAAAAGCTTCACATGAGCGTCTCTCATTCACCCAAACACCAGGCAGCATCACGGGTGGAGATATTACAGATAGGATATTACCAGGGGAAGCGGGGCATATTAAAATGAAAGTTCCTTAAGGTGGAGGATGTAAATGTGAAGCAGATTAGGGTGGGGGTGGGCGGCAATGTAAAAAGATTGATGGCGCCTCCGACTAACCTGATTGGCCGGGGAACGCGGGGGTCTAGTGCAGATAAAAGCATTTCAAATGTCAAACAATTCCTCTGACGCGGATGGCAAGGTAACGGTGAATCATCGCACACACACACACACACACACACACACACACACACACACACACACCACACACACACACACACACACACACACACACACACACACACACACACACACACACACACACACACACACACACACACACACACACACACACAGAGATATGTCCAGTGTGGTAACAGCGCCGGCTGTAGCTTAACATAAAACTAAAAAACTGCTTTGCAAATTGCCAGGTCTGCACAGGCTGACATGTTAAACCGTACTGGCACCCACTGCCTGACAGCCACTTAAGCGTGGCTGTCCCCTAAAGAAGACATCCCCCCCCCCCCCATGGCTGTTCCTTCACACAGCCGTGTCACAGGATTAGCTTTCATTAGAGAGAGCGCAGTAATCAGCTTTGCAGCGTAGCAGAAAGAGAGCGACACAAAAGAAGCAGAAGGAGAAGAGGACGGAGGAGGGGGAGATGGGGAGGAGGCTTGGGAGCCGTTTCCACAGCTGGAAGCTTAAACGTGTCGCCACAAGACTGGGGGTTCTGTCTGCACATCCAGAGGCCTGCGTCTCAATCCCAGAGAGAGGTTTCTGTTGTGGGAGATCTTTGTGAAAACATGTTGTCGTCGTCGTCGAACACTCGGTGATGGGTGTTTGACGGCTTTTCTCCACTCTCTCTCTAAACCAGAGAACCTGCCGTCAGACTTCCGGGGGAAAAAGACGGGCCGAGGGGTGAGGGCCGAGGGGTGAGGGCCGAGGGGTCCCCCACCCCTCGGCCCTCACCCCTCGGCCCTCACCCCTCGGCCCGTCTTTTTCCCCCGGAAGTCTGACGGCAGGTTCTCTGGTTTAGAGAGAGAGTGGAGAAAAGCCGTCAAACACCCATCACCGAGTGTGGGAGTGTGGGAGGGGTGGGAGGGGTGAGGGCCGAGGGGTGAGGGCCGAGGGGTGAGGGCCGAGAGGTGGGGGCCGGGAGGGGTGAGGGCCGAGGGGTGAGGGCCGAGAGGTGAGGGCCGAGGGGTGAGGGCCGAGAGGTGAGGGCCGAGGGGTGAGGGCCGAGGGCCGAGGGGTGAGGGCCGAGAGGTGGGGGCCGGGAGGGGTGAGGGCCGAGGGGTGAGGGCCGAGGGGTGAGGGCCGAGAGGTGGGGGCTGGGAGGGGTGAGGGCCGAGGGGTGAGGGCCGAGGGCCGAGGGGTGAGGGCCGAGAGGTGGGGGCTGGGAGGGGTGAGGTCTGAGGGGTGAGGGCCGAGGGGTGAGGGAAACGTCTTCACTCTCTCTCACTAGTGTTCAGATGTACCTTAGTTACCCTGTGCGTCGGCACCCTTGTCAGGGAGAGAAAGGGCCAGGTACAGCACCAGGGCTACCCAGAACAACTCATATCCCCGTCTCAGAGCCCGTAGAACTCAACCGAGAGCCGTTGCCGGTTCCCCCTCCAGCGGGAGCCCAGGCATAAGATGGAAGGGATGGAACGTCGCTCCTCGTGGCTCGACAGCAGCGATGGATGAAAAACACATTTGTATTTACCGTTCTCCGGGCAGGAGGCTAGCGTATGCGCTTACACTGCACCATTTAAAAGACCTGGAGCTTTGATTTACAGTTTGACTCATTTAAAATCGACTCAATCACTGAAACGGCAAATTCCACATGCAAAGGTTAAAAAAATAAAAATAATCGAGATTGACAAGAGAGTGCTCCCTGATTTACTGAACTAAACCCCAGGCTAGGGGATACAACGGAGCTTCAGTTCAGCTGTGGATCGAACATTTCTCAGCCTGCTGCAGAAGAACCCGGCGATGACAACACTCCAACCCCAGTTTAAAGGGCAACTGCATCGGCACTCCTGCCAGCATGACTCCATGTGTGGCTCTGAGGTTAGCCGGCCAGCGGGAGCTTGTCGAGGCGGGAGGTCGAGGGAGGAATGTAACGCCAGAACGGGGAACACTGTACCGCCGTCCGTTAGCACTGCAACACCAGGCAGCGCTCGGGACGGTTACCTTAAACCAGACTTTAACATCCGTCATGTCATCGCACATTCGACACGTCCCGGAAGGATGTCCCTGTTAAATCCCTTAAACCCTTAAAACGTTAAGATGGACTTGAAGATAAGGATTATCTTTTATACCACAAATGCAATATACTGAACTAAATAGCACAAACACATGGACACACATGTGTATGACACATGGCAAACTATTCCATAAGCCTGACACAATCTCCATCAGGAGTTTCCGTTAAAACGGTTTCTTAAAGATAGTCGTATTTGATATAATATAATATAATATAATATAATATAATATAATATAATAATAATATACGAGTCCCACTGATCAGGTCCAAGCCAAGCCCCTCTGTTATGTTCTGTGCGTTCTGCTCTTCACAACTCGCCTCCAAGACGGAATGCCCTCGGTGGGGAGCGATCATCACGTCACCGAGGTCTCCGAGGCGGGCAGAGATGCTGGCATTTACAGAATGCAATTACAGCACACACACACACACACACACACACAAATGCACGCACACACGCATCGGAGCGGGGGCGGGGTGAGGCAAGTCTTTATCTGCTCCCCCGGCTCGCTCAGCAAACACAGAGCAGAGCAGCAGGCGTGAGACTGACCCATATGCGACAGCGATGAGGAACGTGGAACGGCGGGATAATTAAACTCTGTCCCCGAGTCACCCCCCCCCCCCCCCCCACGGAGCCCCCCATCCCGACGGACCATCGCCTCTATTCTCCTGGCCTGGAATATCCTCTCGGCGCACGCGTTGTACTGTACGTGTTCTAGAGCAGTGGTTAGAAGACATATAGGGGGTCCCTGCACTGCTTCTGAATCCACCAAGGGGCCCCTGGGCGGGAGAAGGTCCCTGGGCATGGAGTCTAAAGGAAAAGGAGGCTTAGTCGGGTGAGGGGTGAGGACTGAGGGGTGAGGACTGAGGGGTGAGGACTGAGGGGTGAGGGCCGAGCGCCGAGGGCTGGCGGCGGCGGTGGGGACAGGTGGCCAGGCGACGGGATAGCCCAGTCAGGCACCTCCGCCCTCCGTTTGCCAAAACAACTGGGCCTTTATGGATCTCACCTTCCCTCCCCACCTTCCCTCCCCTCCCTCCTCCTCCTCCTCCTCCTCCTCCTCCTCCTCGTCCTCCTCCTCCTCGTCCTCCTCCTCCTCCTCCCTGCAAAGCGTGCCCTCGGTCCAACTCTCGAGGCACATGGTGGAATGTAGGCCAGGGGTGAGAAGGCGTGGTTGGCCTCTCCTCCGCCCAGCGAGGACACCCGGGTGCCAGAACAGCAGGGTGGGGGGGCGGGGCTTGGGGTGTTTACAGTATGTGGCTGAGAGGGGAGGGGGGGGGGGGGCTGAGAGTGTAACACAAAAGGAATGAATTGTTTACAGACCACAAAAAATTACTCAAAAGTTCCTCACACACACACACACACACACACACACACATATATATATATATATATACATACATACATAGTCCCGCCCCTAAAGTGGTTGCTATTATGCAATCCTTCTCGTCTAAAAATGACTGTAAGGTAAATGATCCGTGGGTGCAGCAGGCCTGACCTCCAGTTCTGCAACCTCAGCGTTTTTTCCCCCAAAACTCCCAAGCGGGTGCGTTCTTCCGGAAGGTGCCATCTGTTTGTGGGACAAAAGGCACTAAAAGGTGGTTGAAGAATCACGTTGTAAACGTGATTCTCTCTCTCTCTCTCCCTCTCTCTCCCTCTCTCTCTCTCTCTCTCTCTCTCTCCCCCTCTCATGATAACTTCCCGGGCTGAAGATACTAAACTCTGTTTGGAGCAATGGCGTCTAGAGTACCGGTTTGGTTCGGTTAGGACCGTTCCAGGGCCCTGGTTCCTGGAGGCCACGCAGGTGTAACGCGGTGGTGTGTCATCGGGGACGGGGGGGGGTCAGTAAGTCAGCATGTTCAACAACACTTGACAGCTTGAGCCCCTTGGGGGGTGGGGTGGTGGGGGGGGGGGTCAGACCCTGTGCACAAGAATTAATTCAAGCTCTTTGGTATCTTGCTCTCTACTTCCCGCTCTCTGCTTCCTGCTCCCTGCTCTCTGCTCCTTGTCACCTCCTCTCTGCTCTCTGCTCCTCGTCACCTCCTCTCTGCTTCCTGCTCCCTGCTCTCTGCTCCTCGTCACCTCCTCTCTGCTTCCTGCTCTCTGCTCTCTGCTCCTCATCACCTCCTCTCTGCTTCCTGCTCCCCACTTTCTGCTCCCTGCTCTCCTCTGCTCCCTGCTCTCCTCTCTACTCCCTGCTCTCCTCTCTGCTCCCCTCTCTGCTCTCCTCTCTGCTCTCCTCTCTACTCCCTGCTCTCCTCTCTCCTCTCTGCTCCCCTCTCTGCTCCCTGCTCCCCTCTCTGCTCTCCTCTCTACTCCCTGCTCTCCTCTCTGCTCCCCTCTCTGCTCTCCTCTCTACTTCCTCCTCTCCTCTCTGCTCTCCTCTCTGCTTCCTGCTCTTCTCTCTGCTCCCTGCTCCCCTCTCTGCTCCCGATCTCTGCTCCCTGCTCCCCTTCTGCTCCCTGATCTCTGCTCCCTGCTCCCCTTCTGCTCCCTGCTCCCCTCTCTGCTCCCTGTCTCTGCTCCCTGCTCCCTCTCTCTGCTCCCCTCTCTGCTCCCCTCTCTGCTCCCCTCTCTGCTCCTGCTCTCTGCTCCTGCTCCCTGCTCCCCTCTGCTCCCTCTCTGCTCCCTGCTCCCCTCTGCTCCCTGCTCCCTCTCTGCTCCCGTCTCTGCTCCCTGCTCCCTCTCTCTCCTGCTCCCTCTCTGCTCCCTGCTCCCTTCTGCTCCCTGCTCCCCTCTCTGCTCCCTGATCTCTGCTCCCCTCTCTGCTCCCCGATCTCTGCTCCCTGCTCCCCTCTCTGCTCCCCGTCTCTGCTCCCTGGTCCCCTCTCTGCTCCCCTCTCTGCTCCCTGCTCCCCGTCTCTGCTCCCCTCTCTGCTCCCTTTCTGCTCCCTGCTCCCCTCTCTGCTCCCTGATCTCTGCTCCCTGATCTCTGCTCCCCTCTCTGCTCCCCGATCTCTGCTCTCTGCTCCCCTCTCTGCTCCCTGCTCCCGATCTCTGCTTCCCTCTCTGCTCCCTGCTCCCCTTTCTGCTCCCTGCTCCCCTCTCTGCTCCCTGATCTCTGCTCCCTGCTCTCCTCTCTGCTCTCCTCTCTCATCACTTGGGATACCAAGCTCCCTCTCTGATCCCTACTATATATATATATTTAATTCCACAAATTTGTTAATTTTTTCAGATGAATCAATTTTTTTTAAATAAAAACTGATTTCAAATCAATCCTCACTGACTCAGCTTCAACTTCAACCCCACAGACACAAAGCCACACAAACCGCAAGTATTGTATAGTACAGTATTGTTGTATAGTACAGTATTGTTGTATAGTACAGTATTGCATAGTTTGCTATAGCACAATATAGTTTTTTTGTTGAAATTCGTACTGCGGGGGTGAATTCCATTGTACTTACACATTACACATGGACAATAAAATCATCTTGAATCTGAACTGAAAAGTCTCTCTCTCTCTCTCTCTCTCTCTCTCTCTCTCTCTCTCTCTCTCTCCTCTCTCTCTCTCTCCTCTCTCTCTCTCTCTCTCTCTCTCTCTCTCTCTCTCTCTCTCTCTCCTCTCTCTCTCTCTCTCTCTCTCTCTCTCTCTCTCTCTCTCATATTCTCTATAGGTCTATAGGTGTCTGAGTGGGCCGGCCAAATGCTTTTTGCCCTTTCTAATTGGCGTCCTCCAGTGGAAAGGCTCCATGTGCCAGCTGGCTTAGCGGTGGTGGGGAGATACTCTCTCCCCTGGCTTGGGGGGGGGGGGCTTGGTTTGGAGCTCCATTTGGCCGTCCCGACGCCTGCCGCATTCCTCCCAGGGAGGGGGTTGGATTACGGCTATACAGGGAGACAGGCAGCCCCCCCCCCCAAAGCATTGTGGGTGTTTATTTGGGGAGGGTGTCTTTTGGTTTGCCGGTCTGACACAGTTGAACCGCAGAGTGAAAATGGAGTGACTGCGCAAAAAGGGAACAGAGACCGACGGCGTTCAGACGCTCGGTAACCTGCAGGAAGAGGAAAGAAACAGCAGATAGACCATAAAAGACCTACGTATCTGGAGATATACGTATATATACAAATATACACAGTATATATTTATATATATATATATATATATACAGAGTATGTGTCCATTTAAAATGGAGGGGTGAGGGCGAGATGAAACCCACACTAACACCGCCGCTCTGTCATGTCGCAGGAGCAAAATAGTTGTTGTCGAGGACAACTCGTCCACTTTGGCGTTCTCGGGGAGGGAATGTCTGAGTCCCCGTCAAGAGAAACAAGCCAGGGCTCAGAGCTGGTCTGCCAAACCACGGGGAAAAGACTTGTGGAACCAGAGAGAACGTGGATATTTTAGAACGTCCTGGTGTTTTGTAAATGCTCGGCTAGAAGCCAAGGCGCCCGTTTTCTCCCTGACTGGATTCTGGATTGACAAAAACTCAACGGTTCAATGACGTGTTCCGTCTTCACTTTCTCTCTTGAGTGGCCTTGGAATGGGCCCAGCGAGGCTCGAACGGAACCAACCGGATCAATATCCTTCAAAACCAAGTCTAGGTTTGAGGGGCTCCTTAGTGACGGCCCGTTTGACAGCAATGCAGAGACGAAACCGACCGGAACTGACACACACACACACACACACACACACGGCTGGGCGATATGGATTTAAAACTATATCACGATGTTTCATGGTATTTATTGCGATAACGATAAATGACGATAAATGACCAAAAAAAAATAAATATCTTAATCCTTACCATCATCAAATACGTAAGGGATAACGGAACGCTCATTAATAAGTCGGTAGTCGGTCCCGACTTATTATGATTTACTTCCGCGGAGAAAAAAATAGTTCTCCGAAGTTGAGGCGTTGCTTGGCAACTGGCGCAAACAATTCAGCAATTCTATCAGCAAGTGAACGGGACTACTCGCGGAGTGATATGATGAACGGGACTACTCGCGGAGTGATATGATGAACGGGACTACTCGTGGAGTGATATGATGAACGGGACTACTCGCGGAGTGATATGATGAACGGGACTACTCGCGGAGTGATATGATGAACGGGACTACTCGCGGAGTGATATGATGAACGGGACTACTCGTGGAGTGATATGATGAACGGGACTACTCGCGGAGTGATATGATGAACGGGACTACTCGCGGAGTGATATGATGAACGGGACTACTCGTGGAGTGATATGATGAACGGGACTACTCGCGGAGTGATATGATGAACGGGACTACTCGCGGAGTGATATGATGAACGGGACTACTCGTGGAGTGATATGATGAACGGGACTACTCGCGGAGTGATATGATGAACGGGACTACTCGCGGAGTGATCTGATAGCCGTGAATAGAAGCCAATTCCAGCTCCTTTTTTCTCCATTAACTCCTCCTCGCCTTCCGTTCGGAACTCCGCCTTCCGCCATTGTTGTTCTCCTTCTACACGCCCACGTTTGTCGCATATGTAAAACACGTCATTAATTATCGTCATTACCGCGGTATGACAAAATACTTATCGTGGGGGAGGACTTATCGCGATAAACGATAAACGATACGATATGGCACAGCCCTAACACACACACACACACACGTCAATCTGGGCCAAGGGGACACACTAACCCCATCTGAAATCCACTCGTCATGCCTGCATGGGGGCAGAGAGCTACGGGGCTATGGGTTAGCAAAAAGGATCACGCCGGCATGCTACCGCTAACAGAATACACAAGTTGGACCTGAACTTCAGCTTTAGGTCTTAATGGGGTTCTCTTTCTCTCCCTCTCTACCCCTCTCCATCTCGCTCTCTAACCCTCTAACCCTCTAACCCTCTCTCTCTCTCTCTCTCTCTCTCCTCTCTCTCTCTCTCTCTCTCTCTCTCTCTCTCTCTCTCTCTCTCTGGGTCGTGGACCAATTTGTCTGGCGCTGTCGTCATGACAATGCTGCCCTCACTCGCTGCTAACACGTTAAACGACGACTTGAGACCTCTGCAGAAAGAAAAAATGTGTGTGTGTGTGTGTGTGTGTGCTGTGTGTCTGTGTGTGTGTGTGTGTGTGTGTGTCTGTGTGTGTGTGTGTGTGTGTGTGTGTGTGTGTGTGTGTGTGTCTGTGTGTGTGTGTGTGTGTGTGTGTCTGTGTGTGTGTGTGTGTGGGGGGGGGGTCAACACGACATAGGAAAGACCTCGGCAGGGAAAAAACATATTCAAAACATTCACAGCCACGAGAGTTGAGAAACCGTACACATTCACCCTCCCTCACTCCCCCCCTCACTCCCTCCCTCACTCCCACCCTCACTCACTCACTCCACCCTCACTCCCCCCCTCACTCCCCCCCTCACTCCTCACTCCCTCCCACCCTCCCTCACTCCCCCCCTCACTCACTCCCACCCTCCCTCACTCACTCACTCACTCCCCCCCTCACTCACTCCCTCCCTCACTCCTCCCCCCCTCACTCACTCACTCCCCCCCTCACTCACTCCCACCCTCCCCCCTCACTCCCCCCCTCACTCACTCCCTCCCATCCTCACTCCCCCCCTCACTCCCTCACTCCACCCTCCCTCCCTCCCTCCCTCACTCCCTCCCACCCTCCCTCCCTCACTCCCCCCCTCACTCACTCCCACCCTCCCTCACTCACTCACTCCCCCCCCTCCCTCACTCCCACCCTCACACCCTCCCTCACTCCCCCCTCACTCACTCCCACCCTCCCTCCCTCACTCCCCCCCTCACTCACTCCCACCCTCCCTCCCTCACTCCCACCCTCCCTCCCTCCCCCCTCCTCTCTCACTCACTCACTCACTCACTCACTCCCACCCTCCCACCCACCCTCCCTCCCTCACTCCCCCCCTCCCTCACTCACTCCCACCCTCCCACCCTCCCTCCCTCTCTCCCTCCCCCCCTCCCTCTCTCTCTCACTCACTCCCACGCATGTCTCCGTTATGACTCAGGGGATGGGTCAGGGTTTTTTTGTGCAGAATGTCTTTTCAAGTGGAGCGTAGGCCAAGCAGTGGTTTTGCCTCCTCCCTCCCTCTCTCTCTCTCTCACTCTCTATCCTCCTCTCCCTCTCCTCCTCCGCCTCTTCCTTCCTCCCTCCCTCCCTCCTTCTCTCCCTCTCTCTCTCTCTCTTCTCCTCCTCCTCTCCCTCTCCTCCTCCTCTCCCTCGCCTCTTCCTCCCTCCCTCCCTCCTCCTCTCCCTCTCTCTCTCTCCTCCTCCTCCTCTCTCTCTCCCTCCCTCTCCCACTTTCCCTCCCTCTCTCTCTTCTCCTCCTCCTCCTCTCCCTCTCTCTCCTCCGCCTCTTCCTCCCTCCCTCCTCCTCCTCTCCCTCTCTCTCCCTCCCTCCCTCTCCCACTTTCCCTCCCTCTCTCTCTTCTCCTCCTCCTCCTCTCCCTCTCTCTCCTCCGCCTCTTCCTCCCTCCTCCCTCCTCCTCTCCCTCTCTCTCCCTCCCTCCCTCTCCCACTTTCCCTCCCTCTCTCTCTTCTCCTCCTCCTCCTCTCCCTCTCTCTCCTCCGCCTCTTCCTCCCTCCCTCCCTCCTCCTCTCCCTCTCTCTCCCTCCTCCTCCTCCTCCTCCTCCTCCTCCTCCTCCTCCTCCTCCTCCTCTCTCCCTCCCTCCCTCTCCCACTCCCCCCTGCCTCTCGTGGGCGGATAGCGCTGGCTGAGTGGACGGCTCATGCGTCTCAGGGAGGGGAGTACCTTCACCCCCTCTCTCGGCCTCCAGCAGCTTGTCTCGCAAAGAAATAAATATCACTGCCAAGCATCCATTACCCAGAAGAACACTGACGAGCTGGATGGCATATATTATTATTTTAGTTGTTACGGGGGGGGGGGGGGGGTGCTAATGATAATGCAAAATGAGTATTTTGCAATTTCAGGGTAGCTGAGGCGCATGCAGATAGAGAACAGCGAGTGCATTTACCTCCGGTGAAAACATCACATACGGTACACCTGTTCACACCTGGGACGTCTCCCGCCCGGCGGGTCTATAATTAACACCCTGCAGAGGTGGGTAAATACTCCTTCTGAAGGCTCACACTCACCTCCAGCTGTATTGGT
>CM051021.1:18321330-18338830 GCA_027704905.1 Muraenolepis orangiensis | reverse complement strand
GGTGGTGTGTGGAGGTGGTGGTGACGGTGTAGGGGTTGGTGGTGGTGTGTGGAGGTGGTGGTGACGGTGTAGGGGTTGGTGGTGGTGTGTGTAGGTGGTGGTGACGGTGTAGGGGTGGTGGTGGTGGTGACGGTGTAGGGAGTGGTGGTGGTGTGTGGAGGTGGTGATGACGGTGTAGGGGGTGGTGGTGGTGTGTGGAGGTGGTGGTGACGGTGTAGGGGGTGGTGGTGGTGTGTGGAGGTGGTGGTGATGGTGTAGGGAGTGTGTGTAGGTGGTGGTGACGGTGTAGGGGGTGGTGGTGTGTGTAGGTGGTGGTGACGGTGTAGGGGGTGGTGGTGGTGTGTGTAGGTGGTGGTGACGGTGTAGGGGGCGGTGGTGGTGGTGACGGTGTAGGGGGTGGTGGTGGTGTGTGGAGGTGGTGGTGACGGTGTAGGGGGTGGTGGTGGTGTGTGTAGGTGGTGGTGACGGTGTAGGGGGTGGTGGTGGTGTGTGGAGGTGGTGGGGACGGTGTAGGGGGTGGGTGGCATTGCTCTAAAAGTCAAATGTCAGATGTCATGTCCCACGTCACTAAAGAGCCCTGGCTCCACCCTGGCTCCACCTGGCTCCACCTGGCTCCACCCTGGGGGATTCTTTGTTTGGTTTTAAATATAAAGGTTGAAAGGTTGTGGCTGGTTCAATCAGAGCTTTCAGATACGTGTAATTAAATAGGATTTGAACAAGTGATATTACATGCATGTTATACATGACACAGCAGTGTGTAACTCATCCACGGGAGAAGCGTCTCGGAGAAGCCGGTCGTTAACAATCGGTTTCCGTTTATTCTATTGGACGACGTTATGCAGACTTTGTGTTTTATTTTATATTGCATTTCTTGTTCATCGGCCGGCGGATTGAAAACCTTGCAGGGTTTTCCACGTTCCCACAAATGAGCCGAGGAGAGCATTACTGCAATATGCTGCAGAAGCATTAGGGTAATGCCTTTGGAAAAACAGGTGAACGCACGCCGGCTAGGAAACGATGCCCACAACAGATGACACACACACACACACACACACACGCACACATGCACACACACACACACACGCACACGCACACACGCACACATGCACACACGCACACAACGTCCGTGTTGTCACAATAACAAAACGCGACCAAAAAACATGGCGTGGTTGTTCCTCTGTTTGCTCTGACAACAAAACAAATAGGAGTGGATTATGGATATCAGATCTGAGGGGGGGAGGGGGGGGGGGGGGGGGGCAGACCCCCACCACTTCTGGACCAAAACAAAGGAAGACGTACAGAAGAGGAGCAGGGCAGGAGAGTCCACCCCCCCGGGTGGGTTTGCTTTGGTTTACCCACCCACACGGCTCCTGTTTCGCTGTGTGTTTACCAAGGGTCAAAATAACCCAAATAAAACCATGGTTTTAACATTGGGCAGGAGAGCTGGTCGGTTGGGACTTGGATTGGGAACCGGAAGGTCGCTGGTTCAAGGCCCCCAAAACACCTGGGAAGGGCCCCTTGAGCAAGGCACCAGACACCTACACTGCTCCCCTGTATATCCAATAGCTGCCCACCTAATACTAGGATGGGTTAAATGCAGAGAAACACATTTCACTGTGTGTGTGTGTGTGTGTGTGTGTGTGTGTGTGTGTGTGTGTGTGTGTGTGTGTGTGTGTGTGTGTGTGTGTGTGTGTGTGGTGTGTGTGTGTGTGTGTGTGTGTGTGTGTGTGTGTGTGTGTGTGTGTGTGTGTGTGTGTGTGTGTGTGTGTGTGGTGTGTGTGTGTGTGTGTGTGTGTGTGTGTGTGGTGTGTGTGTGTGTGTGTGTGTGTGTGTGTGTGTGTGTGTGTGTGTGTGTGACCAATAAAGAGGATTCAAACCGCCAGATTTAGATTCAAATGTGGAATGGGCCTCCAACAGCAGACTCACGTGTGACTCAGTCCTCGCTGCTTCAACCTTCCACCGTTATGCCCTCAAAACATACAAACAGCCATGTTCATATTCAACAACAACAAGTCACCCTATTGACTCCACAGTATCATTGCAAGCATCCCCCCACAAAACCGAAAACAGCACAGACCGGCGGCCCACTTCGCCTCACAGACCGGCGGCCCACTTCGCCTCACAGACCGGCGGCCCCAGGTCCTGGGTGACAGCAGCTCTGAGTCCACTGTTCCATCTCAGAGCCACAGACCTGATCCATTTTTCATGACCGTTCACGATGGTGGGAAATCGTAGCGGGACGATCTCCTGAAATATTCATTTCAAAACAAAAGCGTCCCATGCGATATACAGCACACGACTCCAAACCACAAAACCTGACTCCTCAAAAAATGGACCCTCTCATTCCATCAGTGGACCTCTCATAAATTCGAACAATCGGAACAAGCTGATTTCAAAGTGGGGCAGGGGTCAAAGGTCAAAAGCAGGGTTGGGGAATACCTCCTAAATCGATATGGACGGGCGACTGTCGCATGAGACACGTGTCAGTTAACTTGCAATGCTTTATTTGACTTAAAGCGCTTGGCTTTAATTAAACAGAAGAAGAAGAAGAAGAAGAAGAAGAAGCAAAAGGTCACCATCAGCAAAAGGTCATACTCTGTTAAATCTTCAACCTTGGGGGGGAAACCCAAAACAAACACTTCACTAGTGAAAGTGTGTCACTGATAGGCAACTACTACCACACACACAACTACTACACACAGACACTGACACACAACTACTACACACAGACACTTACACACAGACACTGACACACAACTACTACACACAGACACTGACACACAACTACTACACACAACTACTACACACAGACACTTACACACAACTACTACACACAACTACTACACACAGACACTTACACACAGACACTGACACACAACTACTACACACAGACACACTAGTACTACACACAACCACTACACACAACTACGACCCACAACTACTACACACAGACACTGACACACAGACACTGACACACAACTACTACACACAGACACGTACACACAGACACTGACACACAACTACTACACACAACTACTACACAGAGACAATGACACACAACTACTACACACAGCCACTTACACACAGACACTGACACACAACTACTACACACAGACACTGACACACAACTACTACACACAACTACTACACACAGACACTTACACACAACTACTACACACAGACACTTACACACAACTACTACACACAGACACACTAGTACTACACACAACCACTACACACAACTACGACCCACAGACACACAACTACTACACACAGACACTGACACACAGACACTGACCAAACTACGACACACACAGACACAACTACTACACACAGAACTACTACACACAGCCACTGACACACAAACTACTACACACAACTACGACACAACTAAGACACACAGACACTGACACACAACTACTACACACAGCCACTGACACACAAACTACTACACACAACTACGACACAACTAAGACACACAGACACTGACACACAGACACTGACACACAACTACGACACAGACACAACTACGACACACAACTACTACACACAGACACTGACACACAAACTACTACACACAACTACGACACACAGACACACAACTACTACATAGAACTAAGACACACAGACACTGACACACAAACTACTACACACAACTACTACACACAGACACTGCACGCAGCAGTCAGTTCGTTTTATAGCACAGTGTGTGTTAATTGCTCCAGGCGTGGTCATTCTAGTACCAGTCAACTGCATGTCATTCCACTGCGTTCCTCATAATGTCTCGACTGTCGGCTGGTGAAGATGATCCGATCACTGACCACCCAGCAAGCCTGCAGCCACACTCCAGGTCTCAAGTTATCGGGTTTATTAAAAATAATAATAATGCAACGATTGACTATTCCCAACATTGAGCCGTGGAGTACAGTCTCCCTGTGCCACCCTTGGCCTGTGGTGCTGCTACTTTATATTGCCGTGAGCAATCGAGTGACTCAAAACATTAAGATAGGGAACACTGCCTCACGTTTATGATTCAAATCTTTATGGCATTCTTGCGGAATACTGCAAGGTGGATTGGCGCACACACACACACACACACACACACACACACACACACACACACACACACACACACACACACACACACACACACACACACACACACACACACACACACACACACACACACACACACACGAGGGCTTCTAGGGTGACTATAAACTACTAATAATAATAATAACAACTAAGCACAGCACGAAATTATGATCGTCCTCATTATTATTATAGTCTCCAAAAAGTGTTATTGTGCACAGTGTGGAAAACCGTCAGCAGCTAAATAAGGAAAACCGCCGTTATACGTTGATTGCAACGGTTGTGCAATACACACACACACACACACACACACACACACACACACACACACACACACACACACACACACACACACACACACACACACACACACACACACACACACACACACACACACACACACACACACACACACACACACACACACACACACACACACACACACAGCTTTCTTGTTGTGGATTGGCTGCGCGACTCACATTGAAACGGTCAACGGGTCTGCGTCCCGTTGCTTTTGTCTTGTTTTATGTACAGTGTGTACTGCTTATCGTACGAAATCAGCACAAGACACAGAAGAGAGAGAGTGTGTGTGTGTGTGTGTGTGTGTGTGTGTGTGTGTGTGTGTGTGTGTGTGTGTGTGTGTGTGTGTGTGTGTGTGTGTGTGTGTGTGTGTGTGTGTCACACACTCCAGACACACAGATAGGATGTCTCCTCTTGTGTCCAACATTAGTGAATTTCACCATTTAGTGAGTTAGCCTTACTTCCTACTTCAGTGGTGTCACCACCCTGATCCAAAAACGCTACGTCCACACAAACAGGGTTGGCAATCCGGTGCGCTGTGATTGTTGGTAACGGTGTGTGTGTGTGTGTGTGTGTGTGTGTGTGTGTGTGTGTGTGTGTGTGTGTGTGTGTGTGTGTGTGTGTGTGTGTGTGTGTGTGTGTGTGTGTGTGTGTGTGTGTAATAATAATCCAAAACTTACATTTGACCACCCTGTCCGTAGTTGACAACTTGGGGTCATCGCTGGGCTTGGGCTCGGACATGTCCAGCGTGTCGGTGGGGTGGATGTCTGTCTGGGTGAGGATCACAGCTCACAACGGGTCTCTCTGGGTCACTAATGTGTCAGAAGAGAAAAGCGATCCCCCGGGCGGGTTGCCTCGAGTTGTGCAGAACAAGTAACGCACACACACACACACACATACACGCACACACACACACACGCGCGCACGCACGCACAAACACACACGCGTCTAATCCGAGCGCGTAAAGGGAGAGCGCCGCGGTGATCTCACTCCTCCTCTCCTCTGTCGCTCGCCCCAAAAATACTTCAACGGCAACACGGTTGCGATTTCAAGCGCTCGGTCGTCTCTGCCGAAGCCGCCTCCTCCTCCTCCTGCTCCTCCTCCTGCTCCTGCTCCTCCTCCTCCTCCTCCTGCTCCTCCTCTGATTTACTGCTGCGCCTCACGTATCAAGTTCCGTCAACGCAGTGCGCAACCGAGCCCTGCGGCCGACTGCCCACGCCCCCCAGCTGCTCTGTGCCTTCTCATTGGAGTGGCCATATTATTATTATGATTATTATTATTATTATTATTATTATTATTATTATTATTATTGCAATTAATATCATTTTAAATTTAGTTCATCAAAGGGATTTTATTTATTTATTATTATTTATTGTATTTTTTGGGGGGAATCATTTTAAGTACTTTTTTTCTATATTATATATAAATATTTATAATATTTTTTATTTGTTTTATTATTTTATTTTTTTCAATGTGTGTATTTGTCCCCCCTCTCTAAATATCTAATATTAGAAGTAATCCGGTGGACGGGAGCCATCTGTTTTGGTGGTCACTAACTAACTGCAGGCTGGTTGTTTATGAATAAGTGCTTCTAGCCTACATTATAATAATAATGCATGAACCAAAATACATGTTTGTTCTCTCTCTGTATTTAAATAAACAAAACAAACTGAAACTACTCATGACAATACAGCAATTCATATAACAACATACAACAACAAGATCATAATAATATACACTCACACATATATATATATATATATATATATATATATATATATATATATATGCATACATAATGTGTTCCACAATGCAGTGGTCTGTATGATCATTATGAGTGTTCGTGTTTGGATAACAATCACCATCACGTCATTTATTTGGCGTATTACAAACCGTACGACATCTCCACAGGAATCGTGTGTGTGCATGGTGTGTGTGTGTGTGTGTGTGTGTGTGTGTGTGCATGGTGGGCAGTGTGCATGGTGTGTATGTGTGTGTGCGTGGTGTGTGTGTGTGTATGCGTGCATGGTGTTTTTGTGTGTGTGTGTGTGTGTGCATGGTCTGTGTGTGTGTGTGTGTGTGTGCATGGTGTGTGTGCATGGTGTGTGTGTGCATGGTGTGTGTGTATGTGTGTGTGCATGGTGTGTGTGCATATATGTGTGTGTGCATGATGTGTATGTGTGTGTGTGCATGGTGTGTGTGTGTGTGTGTGTATGTGTCTGTGTGTGTGGGGGTGTATGTTGTGTATGTGTGTGTGTGTGTGTGTGTGTGTGCATGCATGGTGTGTGTGTGCATGGTGTATGTGTGTGTGTGTGCATGGTGTGTTTATGTGTGTGTGTGTGTGTGTGTGTGTGTGTGTGTGTGTGTATATATGTGTGTGTGTGTGTGTGCGTGGTGTGTGTGTGTGTGTAATAGAAACGCCCTTCCTCAATGCCAACATCTCTCTGTGACGAGCACTTCCTTCCCACCAACAGATAATGTCCATTAAGGGTCAGCGCGTGTCCACTCCGTCCTCTCCTCTGTGTCCGTCCTCTCCTCTGTGTCCGTCCTGTCCCCTGTGTCCGTCCTCTCCTCTGTGTCCGTCCTCTGTGTCCGTCCTGTCCTCTGTGTCCGTCCTCTCCTCTGTGTCCGTCTCTGTGTCCGTCCTCTCCTCTGTGTCCGTCCTCTCCTCTGTGTCCGTCCTCTCCTCTGTGTCCGTCCTCTCCCCTTCACTTCCTGAGCTCTTTGGTTTGTTTAGAGCGCCACACGGCCCTCTGGTTGCTGTGTCAGTAGCACTCAACAGATCTCAATGCACGAGTTACGTTTGCACATTATAATGCCTTGCCCAAGGGCAAGCTAATAACACCCCTCTTAATCAGCACTTGCAGTTACACACAGACACACGTGCATGCACACACCACACACACACACACACACACACACACACACACACACAGGTTCCATTACAGTTGACTAGGGCACTGGGTGTGTTTGATTTATCGTTCTCTGCTCTGCACTCAGAGACCCGCCTGCGGTACCCAGTGATGAAGAGGAGGGCGGCGAGAAACATTCCAACACGGGAACGAAGAACCAAGCGCCCCCCCCCACCCCCGATGTCACTCGGCTGCAGCTCACGTTCTGTGATGAAGGATAGGGGCCAGCCAGTGTTTTATACCCTGACCCTATGTTTCTTAGGAAGACCCTGTGAGAATACCCAAAGGGCTTCCATGGCCAGAATATTCTGGAATGTAATAGTTGAAATCCACCTGGAACAATCACCCAACAATCAATGTTTCCTAAATGTTCCAATGGTATATTGTTTCCTTAACCTAGTAACTTGTTCCTTTATTGGTCAATGGTCAATTCCAATTTGAGGAGCACAGTCTTTAACTTTGCATGATTGCAATCGCCTGCAATAATAAAGGCTGCCTCTGGGTGGGAGTTCTGCTGTCGGTTAATAGCAGAGTAGAGTTCCTTCATAGCTAGCTTAGCGTTAGCATCTGGAGGTATGTAAGCCGCAGTTATGATGGTGGCTGTAATTTCCCTGGGTTGGTAAAAGGGTCTACATTTAACCATTAGGTATTCCACGTTAGCAGAGCAGTGGCTCTCCATGATGGTGGCAGTGTCTGTGCACCAAGCCTTGTTAGTATAGACACACAGACCTCCAGCCCTGGTCTTACCGGAGCCCTCAGCTGATCTGTCTGCTCGGTGTAGCGTGAGCCCCGTTTGCTCAGTAGGAGGGAGGCTGTTACGTTTTAATTGAATTATTCTGGGATGGATGGATGGATATTCTGATAATGAATCAATGAAAACAGGTGGTGGTGGTGGTGGGGACTGGGCTGAGGAGACATAGGGCTGAGGGACATAGGGCTGAGGGGACATAGGGCTGAGGGGACATAGGGCTGAGGAGACATAGGGCTGAGGGGACATAGGGCTGAGGGGACATAAGGTTGAGGAGACATAGGGCTGAGGGGACATAAGGTTGAGGAGACAGGGCTGAGGGGACATAGGGCTGAGGGGACATAGGGCTGAGGGGACATAGGGCTGAGGGGACATAAGGTTGAGGGGACATAGGGCTGAGGGGACATAGGGCTGAGGGGACATAAGGTTGAGGAGACATAGGGCTGAGGGGACATAGGGCTGAGGAGACTAGGGCTGAGAGGACATAGGGCTGAGGAGACTAGGGCTGAGGGGACATAGGGCTGAGGGGACATAGGGTTCAGGGGACATAAAATTGAGGGGACTAGGGTTGAGGGGACGAGGGTTGAGGGGACATAGGGCTGAGGGGACTAGGTTTAAGGGGAACATAAGCCCTGTTCTAACATACGGGGCAAATAAACAAATTGGGATTGAGACTCAGAGATGTTGCTGCATCACTTCAAACAATGTATTTTGCAATTTCTCATGATGCAATCCTGAGCAACAGACTAACCGGTGGGCTATAGGCGGTAACCAGCGAGAGAGCAGCATTGCAGAACCATAGCGCCTCTGACTCTCTGTAGGCCCACAGAGGGACACACAGTCATCATCACACCTCAGCTGTCTTCTGGGAGAACAATCCCTTTTATTTATTTATTCAAACGGCTCAGCAGTCTCCCGTCAACAAAGTTATTGAGTCACTGCCCTGGGCACAGAGAAGGACTGTCGTCGCTCTTCTCACACTCCTCTTTTCTTTACAGTAATTAGCACAGTGTCCTAGGCCTAATATGACCAATTATCTCCTCTCTTTCTGGCTAATTCTGCTTTATTTTTGTGCAAGAAATGTCGTGGAGGTATATATAAAGGGACATATATAGGATTCATTCTGACCTGAGCTGTAAGAATAAGTGTGTAGAGATTGTTTATGACGTGCCTGTTGCAGTCAACCATTGTAAGCCCTCCCGATACAGAGGTAAAACCACAGGATAAACATATTAATAACCTGTAATGATCTGTCCCGGAGTCCTCAGTTCGCCTGTCAAGTGAATCTATGTGCTAATAATAGCCAACCCCATACATGTGGGTCTCATGTGGGGTGATCCTTTCGTTTACAGGGCCTTTTAACTGATACTATAGTGAATTAGACCTATAAGTATAGCTCCTATCTAAAGCTATTTTCTCTTCCTCTTCCACGCCCCAAAACAAATAGTGTTATCTTACCGCAAACCCTGGCGCACAGTTGGATTTTTGAGTTGGGATTTGTTGAAAACAAAATGCCCCCCTTTTCCCAGAGGCCAAATCCAGTGATTTGGTTTGTTTACTGACTTAACGTACACCAAGAATCAAACCATTGGTGAGCTGTGCATTTATTTTGCTATTCTTATTCAAATTTTGTTTGTTTTTCAGGAAAAAACGAGGATTCGATGTTATATATATATTATTGGAAGGGGATACTACTTACCTAGTATTTCTACCCAGCCAAATGCAATATAAGGTTGTCATTCAAAGCGCGCCGGGCCATGTGGGGGGCCACAAGCTGTTGTTCTAAATCTCTCCTCCAAGGAACGACTCAAGGACACATTCCTGTTACGCCACCGCTCTGAACGCCAAGCCCAACGCAGGGAAACACCACATGTCCCGTGCTGCATTCCGGTGGTTCCTTAGACCCCAGGGTTCCCTGCTGGGTGACCTCACTGTGTAATATATATATATATATATATATATATATATATATATATATATATATCCTCTGACTGCTTATCTCCTCCAGTTCAACCTAGGAGCTGAACACAAGGGCTACTACAGAGTGTTTGTTATCTTCCTAGAGGGCTTCCGGAAAGCTGTTTGTTCTCGGGGAGAGATAAGCTGCAGGCCGGCGGTGGTGGAGGTGGAGGTCATGGTGGAGGTGGTGGTGGAGGTCATGGCGGAGGTGGTGGTGGAGGTCATGGCGGAGGTGGTGGTGGAGGTCATGGCGGAGGTGGTGGTGGAGGTCATGGCGGAGGTGGTGGTGGAGGTCATGGCGGAGGTGGTGGTGGAGTTCTGCAGTGACGATCAAAGCGTGAGAATGAAGCCCAGAGCTGGACTGAGCATGTCCTCGCGGGTCGGGCCCCCGGATGAGGCGATGAGGGTCTGGACTTCTACAAAAACAAGATACAGACACTAACCAGAGGGCCCTCAGGGGAGCGCATACCTAACGCCACACCAAAATGTCTCCTGGATCTGGATTCGGATCAGGATCGGTGCCAAAATCAAATCAACTGTTCCTTGGTCCATACGTAATATATAACCACCGAATACAATCGGTTGTCCAATTCCGTACAGTACTTTTTGAGTTATCTTGCAAACAGACAATCAAACAGACAGACAGACAGACAGACAGACAAACTAGGACTAAACCATAACCTCCTCCCCATCGTGGAAGGTGGAGGTAAATATTGTTTACAAGAAGTTGTTTAACAAGATCTAAAGCTAGAGGAAAGATGATTTAGGACATTAAACCTTAAAGCGGTACCAAAAAAAACAGTTTTTTTTAAACAAAGCTTTTTGTTGCACGATAAAGATAATTGCAATGAAAACATAAAGCTTGAATTGCATCGCTCTGACAGTCACAAAAACACCCTTTCTCTTGTGTAATATAATAAAATACATTTCCATAAATCATGTAATCGTTTCTCCGAAAAATATAATCCAGCGCCCTCTCTGTCGCTCCGTGGCGTCCAGCTCTTGTTACCATGAGTGCCGTGGGCTTTTGTTTGGAAAAACTGCAAAAAAATAAAAACCTATTTCTTGTCTTTTGTTTGTCCTGCGGGCCAGAGGCCGTCTATTGTGTCTATGGTTGGCACTTCATTTATTCATCAGAACCTCCGGACGTTTATCTGTTGGTTTGTTGGTCTGTTTGTTTATCTGGTTGTTTGTTTGTTTGTTTGTCTGTTAGCGAGATAACTCAGAGTTATGTACGGAATCATATAGTGATTTGTAGCCAATGGGCGTATTCTTTCAGATTTCCCCACAGGTCCATAGTGTGCTAGAAGGTTCACTGGCTCGGATCTAGCGTAGTGCTACGTTGTTTTTTCTACGTAGGTTTTTTACGTCGAAATTTCAACAGGAGAAGATGATGTTGTTGAGGAATTGTTGTTAGTTCCCTTTTCAAGACCATTCAGTGAAAAGATGGACATTATAAAAAAGTTTGAACGATCCCCGTCACCACTGCATCCTGTGGAAAGGACATTTTAATATTATAAAAACATATGGAGGAACAGAACAGGACAATCCGACTCACTGCATTAGCTTCCATAGCTATTGGAAGGCAACTTATTTTGGATCTGAAAAGCAGTGATCATCTTTATGACCAGGTTATCGATCCTTCCAGAAGGACAGGAGAATGGATTTGGTCTTTAAGTGAACATCATTGGTGAGTGAGACTCATTTTTCTTTGCTGGTTTTGTCTCAGTGTTGCGTCTCGTTGAGCTGGTTGTTGCATTTTGTTTCCACACACTTGTTGACTGATTAGTTAATGGCTGTGTCTTGTCATTAGCACTCACCTATCAATATCTCAACTTAAATCCTCCCATTAAGGACGTTATGTGACATTAAGTGTTTTTCTCTCTATTGAGCCAGTAAGGAAAAGTCTTAACGCAGCTTTATGAGAGGAAAACACTTAATGTAACATAACTTCCGTAATAGTAGGATTTAGGTTTTGATATTGTGACAGGTGAAAGTGCTAATGACAAGACATATGCCAGAGACATTTGGTGATTATTGATCGCTGTTTTGGAACTTTAAGTTACGTTAAGCCTTTTCACGTGAAGCGTGTTAGACCGTCCCTTTCATCGATAGCCTGTGTGGTGGTCTGTGTTGGTCTGTTACTTCACTACATGGACACTGATAGACTGATAGTGACTGATAGTGATAGACACGGTTATTTTATACCCGTTTGTGTCAGGGGGAGTTGGTAGGACCCAGAACGCAGACCAACGACACAGTGAAGCGATAACGTGAAGCTTTATTAGTAGGCACTACAGTAGAACGGTCGGGGACAGGCCAGGGGTCTGGATTCCCGGGAAGTCGATCAGCGGGGTACCGACAGGTAGGAGACAGGTGAGTAGTACGGGACAGGCGAGGAGTCGGGATACCGGGAAGTCGATCAGCGGGGTACCGACAGGTAGGAGACAGGTGAGTAGTACGGGACAGGCGAGGAGTCGGGATACCGGGAAGTCGATCAGCGGGGTACCGACAGGTAGGAGACAGGTGAGTAGTGAGGGACAGGTGAGGAGTCTGGATACCGGGAAGTCGATCAGCGATTCCTCCGACCTAGCAAAGGTGCAAGGGGACGCCAGGGTATATATACCCCCAGGTGAGGTCATTATCCTTATCGGCAATCACCGACAGGTGTGTGGGTGCGCCGCCAAAGCCTGTGCCTTTGCCACGCCCCCTGTCACCCACCGCAACCGTGACAGTTTGTATACCTAGTATAGACTGTTTTTACATCTTATTTAACCACTGTACATTATATATTACCCTTTATAACCTTTACTTGTGCTGTGAAATGACAATAAATTAGAATCTAATCTAATCTACGGAGGGCCCTTTAGTTTTATATGAATATTTTTTAATCTTTTGCAGTTCATCTTTATTTTAAAGGCCTACTTAATGGACTGATCAATAATGTACGATGCATTATATTGGTGAATGGTGAAATTATTAATAGAATAATACTTATAATAATTGACGAATGAATATAAGGATGTAATTCATCTCAGTGTAATGCTGTATTTATTAGTTAAGTATTTAATAGTTTAGTATTTATTAGTTTAGTATTTAATAGTTTAGTATTTATTAGTTTAGTATTTATTAGTTTAGTATTTAATAGTTTAGTATTTATTAGTTTAGTGGTCTCTTGATCCCCATATTTAAGTAATTTCTTCCACTACATACATAAATTATGTTATATATACGCCGAGTCATGAGTCTACGAACATTCTCTATTATTTATTTAAGAGTTCACACTATTATTTATTTAAGAGTTCACACCGTTGTGTCTCATTATTTAAAACTACTTCCACGTTCAACCCCGACATTGAACACCAGGTTCAAAGGTGGTCTGGTTCTGGTCTGGTTCTGGTCTGGTTCTGGTCTGGTTCTGGTTCTGTGGGGGTTCTGCTGTTGTCCACGATGGCAGCTTTCAAACGTCTGATTCGGAAGGGCTGAACACTCAATTCCATTACTCTTCTCTCCTGCTGAACTTGCAGACTCACGCCACCCACCTGCAGCTGCCAAAACCATTGCTCAGCCAAGAGGCTGAAAGGCAATAAATACAAATATATATATATATATATACAAAGGCAATAAATACAGTAAGTATGAATAAAAAACTATTACAACTATAACTCAAAAGACACTTTCGATGGCGATGTCTCTAGCGCCTGATTGACACCACAAGGAATCAGCACTTAAAAAAGAAAAGTATGAATATTTGGATTCATGAATATAAATTAACTTATATGCATACACCTATTATATGACTTGGATATAAGCTGCTATCTTTGTAGTGGTCTCTTGTAGTGTCTACTTGGGTAAAAGGCCTATATTGTCAATGTTTGCAGCTGGGCGGTACGGACAGAGGTTTTTAGAGCTTACCCTGCTTCAGACGGCTGGCTTACTACTGGCTAGTCTACAACTAAGCTTCACCCAGCCTCTCTCTCTCTCTCCCTCCCTCTCTCACTCTCTCTCTTCCTATCTCTCCCTCCCCCTCTACCGATCTCTCTCTCGTTATCTCCCTCTCTCTTTCTCTTCCTCTCCCCCTCTCTCTCTCTTTCTCTCTCGCCCCATCTCTCCATCCCCCTCTTCCTATCTCTCTCCCTCTCTCTCTTTCTCTCCTTCTCCCCCTCTCTCTATCCCTCTCTCTCTCCCCTCTCTCCCCTCTCTCTCCCCTCTCTCTCTCTCTCTCTCTCTCTCTCTCTCTCTCTCTCTCTCTCTCTCTCCTCTCTCTCTCTCTCTCTCTCTCTCTCTCTCTCTCTCTCTCTCTCTCTCTCTCTATCCCTCTCTATCCCTCTCTCTCCCCCTCTCTCTCCCTCTCTCTCCCTATCTCTCTCTCTCTCTCTCTCTCTCTCTCCCTTCCGGATTACCCCCAGGCTCTGTGGTTCCGTGGATAAGCTGGATCAGAAGGCTTCCTCCATCCTGTTGGAGGGGATGCCCTCTGTGGGAGATCCAGGAGATACTGGGAGATAACACACCGGGGTTAGGTGTAGCGTGTAGCGCCTGCTGTTGTAACTGTGGGGGTGGTCCTGGTGGTGGTGATGGTGATGGTGGTGGTGGTGGTGGTGATGGTGGTGGTGGTGGTGATGGTGATGGTGGTGATGATGGTGGTGATGAGGTGGTGGTGGTGATGGTGGAGGTGGTGGTGGTGATGGTGGTGGTGATGGTGGTGGTGGTGATGGTGGGGAGTGGTGGGTGATGGTGGTGGTGATGGTGGTGGTGGGTGATGGTGGTGGTGATGGTGGAGGTGGTGGTGGTGAGGTGGTGGTGGTGATGGTGGTGGTGGTGATGGTGGTGGAGGTGGTGGTGGTGGTGGGGGTGGGGTGGGTGGTGGTGGTGATGGTGGTGGTGGTGGTGGTGGTGATGGTGGTGGTGATGGTAGTAGTGGTGGTGGTGGTGGTGGTGGTGGTGGTGATTGTCGTGGTGGTGGCGGTTGTGGTGTATTATAGCTAGGTAGATATTGTTCTAGATATTGTTATATATTGTTTTCCAACTTATTGTATTTTTCCTTTACTATACTTATATACTTATTGTACTTCTACCTGAGCAGTTCTTGGAGACTTGTTAGAAATGAAATGCACTTTAGACTTCTGGTGACGAGTTGTTCACCTTCCTTTGTTGACAGATGAATTGCACAATTTACAGTATCATTACAGTAATGCGTAGGTATATACAATACACAACAATACGTATAATGCAAATTGGCAGTAATAAAATACTAATAAATAACTGAATAAGTGACATGTGAAAAGTGAAAAGTGAAATTGAATTGAATTTACAGTGCAAAATTACAGTGAAAGGATTTACAGTGCGTTGACCTCAGGTCACTGAATCTCCACTGTCCCTCTCACGACCCGAGGTAGATGAATTATAGAGACTGATGGCCACAGGAAGAAAGGACTTCCTGTGGCGTTCTGTGGTACACCTGGGTGGAATGAGTCTGTTGCTGAAGGTGCTTCTATATGAGGTCAGCACCTGATGGAGAGGGTGAGAGTTGTTGTCAAGGATACTACGCAGCTTGCGCATCCTCCTCCTCTCAGACACCACCAACAAGGAGTCCAGCTGGACCCCCAGGACAGCGCCAGCCTTCCTGACCATCCTGCTGATCTTGTTGGCGTCTGCTGACCTCAACCTGCTTCCCCAGCACACGACACCGGAGAAGATGGCACTGGCTACCACCGACTGGTAGAACATCTTCAGCATCGTGTTACAAACGTTGGTGGTGGTGGTGGTGGTGTTGGAGGTGGTGGTGGTGGTGGTGGTTGTAGTGGAGGTGGTGGTGGTGGGAAAGTGAGAGTGTGTAACCCGATCCAAAGGAGATTTGTTGTAGTTGTTATTTTTGAGATATTGTATCTTGTAAAAAACAGATTTTTTAATTTTGTAAATACACTATACCTCGCCAAATGATATTTGTATACTCATAGTTCTTATTTTAAAACCAATAAAATATCTAGGTACATAATGTGCGAAGGAACGGTTGATCACTTTCACTTCTTCAGTTTGCCAGACCTCGTGGAAGGAAATAACATAACAAACATAGATTAGCATTTTCTGGCGAGGAACGTAACGACTGAATAATCTGATGATGTTGTTAAGCGGGTCACGTGACGTCATTAAATGTGTCATGCGTGAAGTTGGCACAAGCGTCTCTCTCTCTCTCTCTCTCTCTCTCTCTCTCTCTCTCTCTCTCTCTCTCTCTCTCTCTCTCTCTCTCTCTCTCTCTCTCCTCTCTCTCTCTCTCTCTCTCTCTCTCTCTCTCTCTCTCTCTCTCTCTCTCTCTCTCTCTCTCTCTCTCTCTCTCTCTCTCTCTCTCTGTGTAATGGCAGGCCCACATCCGGTAAAAACCTCAACACTAGTTAAGTGGACTGGAAGGCTGCCTGTCTGACGCTGTACTGCAGGCCGCGCTATCCGACGTGATGCAGGACCTTCATTACATCCTGTCTCATTACGGCCGCCGCCTGCGATTGATGACTTCATCAGCGGCGGAGGCGTTGGCGGTTGCGTTGGCGGTAGCCCGGATTGATCTCTCCTCGCTCAGCTAAACGGGGCCGGAGGAAATAGTTTTGCGCGGCGATGGGCAGGGTGGATGCGCGTGGCTACGCACTGCACGGTGCTAGCTGCTAGGGAGCCCGGCGCACCGGGGGTCCGGGTCCAGCTCCACACCGACCGAGACCCCGGCCCGACCTGACCTCCCCAACTGTGAGTTCAAATGCTTGCCTTATCACAGTTGACACACAAATTACGTTTTTCTTCCCACTCACACTTTCACTATAATTCATACACTAATATTCACACACTAGCATTCACTATTAGTCACACATTAGTCACACGTCAGCACGGTGGCTGTCACATGACAGAGGTCAAACCTGGGGTCAACATAGACTGTAGTTTTTAGTTTGAGGCTCGGGTCGGCGTGGCGCTGTTTGTGACGACTTCGGGGACACTGTCCTTCACAAGCACCTGAACATTGTTGTCCATTTGTGTTTTGAATAAATAAACAAAGTTTCTTCAAAAGAAAAGAAAATGCACTCGGCGATGGGGAAGGACGCGGCTGGAGGAGCACCTGGTGGTTTGATGTTTGGAGGTTAAATATCAGCCGTTAAAGACCAGGATCACCGTCCACCTTATCCTCCAATGACTATTCCACCTTGTGTTATTTTCCCCCGGATATAATGATGGTATTTTGTGTTTATATTCTGCGGTGGACAAAACCGTTTCCAGCCGAGACCTCTTCAGAGCTCAGAGCCCGACTGAACTCAGGAATGTTTTCCTGGGTTCATGTGGAATTGTGACGGCTGTGTTGAATGGGCTACCTCCGTGTGCTCCCTAGATGCTAACTAGTTTCTACCCAGATGCTACATACTTGCTACCTAGATACTGGGTGGCAGTAGCTCTGGAGGTAGAGCGGGGTTGTCTAGCGACCCGGAAGGTTGCTGGTTCGATTCCCCCTGGCCCC
>CM051021.1:18316330-18318830 GCA_027704905.1 Muraenolepis orangiensis | reverse complement strand
GCGAAGAACAGCTAACTCACTTGGTGGACGCACACACACACACACACACGCACGCACGCACGCACGCACACACACACACGCACACATGTGTGCGTTATGGCATAACGTGAAGCGGTGTTCAGGGTGTGGTTTGCGTCTGTCAGCGTTGCGTAAGGTTTGTTCTGATCCAAAGAGGAAGCTGTGATCTCTGGGATGAAATTCACAACAAGGTAGAGGAGAGAACGTGTTTCACCTTCAGGGTTCAGGGATCCTTCAGGGCGATGAGCCTGAGTGTTCATTTCAAACGGTTCCCAGCAGCAGTTAGTCGTCCTGCTGGCCTGCTTTGCATGTGGTGTGGTGTGTGTGTTCTCCGGGTCGATCCTAACTCCTAGGATTTGTTTGATATTTGTTTAAGCTTTAGGAATAGTTCAGTCAGTCAGCCGACGCCGGAGCCGGGGAGGAAAGTCACAAAAAACAGATGTTTTCTCAGACCTTTTTCCAAAGGGCTTCTGTGTAGTTACAGTATCACTCACTAAACCACTACTCAACTACAATACAACTACCTACAATACAACTACCTACAATACTAACTACCTACACTACAACTACCTACAATACAACTACCTAGACTACAACTACCTACAATACTAACTACCTACACTACAACTACCTACAATACAACTACCTACAATACAACTACCTACACTACAACTACCTACAATACTAACTACCTACACTACAACTACCTACACTACAACTACCTACAATACAACTACCTACAATACAACTACCTAGACTACAACTACCTACAATACAACTACCTACAATACAACTACCTACAATACAACTACCTACACTACAACTACCTACAATACAACTACCTACACTACAACGACCTACAATACAACTACCTACAATACAACTACCTACAATACAACTACCGTGTAGAAAGGAGCCAGTTGAGGTGGTTCGGGCATCTAGTAAGGATGCTTCCTGGTCGCCTCCCGAGGGAGGTTTTCCAGGCACATCCAACTGGGAAGAGACCACGGGGCAGACCGAGGTACAGGTGGGAAGAGACCACGGGCAGACCGAGGTACAGGTGGGAAGAGACCACGGGGCAGACCGAGGTACAGGTGGGAAGAGACCACGGGGCAGACCGAGGTACAGGTGGGGTGATTACATCTCCACACTGGCCTGGGAACGCCTCGGGATCCCCCAGTCAGAGCTGGTCCATGTTGCCAGGGAGAGGGAAGTTTGGAGTCCCCTGCTGGAGCTGCTACCTCCAAGACCCGATTTCGGATAAGCGGGAGAAGATGGATGGATGGATGGACAATACAACTACCTACAATACAAACTACCTACACTACAACTACCTACAATACAACTACCTACAATACTAACTAACTACCTACAATACAACTAACTACAATACAACTACCTAAAGTACAACTACCTACAATACTAACTACCTACACTACAACTACCTACAATACTAACTACCTACAATACAACTACCTACAATACAACTACCTACAATACTAACTACCTACACTACAACTACCTACAATACAACTACCTACAATACAACTACCTACACTACAACTACCTACAATACAACTACCTACAATACAACTACCTAAAGTACAACTACCTACAATACTAACTACCTACACTACAACTACCTACAATACAACTACCTACAATACAACTACCTACAGTACAACTACCTACAATACAACTACCGACACTACAACTACCTACAATACAACTACCTACAATACAACTACCTACAATACAACTACCTACAATACTAACTAACTACCTACAATACAACTACCTACAATACAACTACCTAAAGTACAACTACCTACAATACTAACTACCTACACTACAACTACCTACAATACTAACTACCTACAATACAACTACCTACAATACAACTACCTACAATACTAACTACCTACACTACAACTACCTACAATACAACTACCTACAATACAACTACCTACACTACAACTACCTACAATACAACTACCTACAATACAACTACCTACAATACAACTACCTACAGTACAACTACCTACAATACTAACTACCTACACTACAACTACCTACAATACAACTACCTACAATACAACTACCTACAGTACAACTACCTACAATACAAACTACCGACACTACAACTACCTACAATACTAACTACCTACAATACAACTACCTACAATACAACTACCTAAAGTACAACTACCTACAATACTAACTACCTACACTACAACTACCTACAATACAACTACCTACACTACAACTACCTACACTACAACTACCTACACTACAACTACCTACAATACAACTACCTACACTACAACTACCTACAATACAACTACCTACAATACAACTACCTACAATACAACTACCTACACTACAACTACAACTACCTACACTACAACTACCTACAATACAACTACCTACAATACAACTACCTACTCTACAACTACCTACAATACAACTACCTACAATACAA
>CM051021.1:18303830-18311330 GCA_027704905.1 Muraenolepis orangiensis | reverse complement strand
TGGTAGGACTACATCTGTATGGTGGTTCTACATCTGTATGGTGGTTCTACATCTGTATGGTGGTTCTACATCTGTATGGTGGTTCTACATCTGTATGATGGTTCTACATCTGTATGGTAGGACTACATCTGTATGGTGGTTCTACATCTGTATGGTGGTTCTACATCTGTATGGTGGTTCTACATCTGTATGGTGGTTCTACATCTGTATGATGGTTCTACATCTGTATGGTAGGACTACATCTGTATGGTGGTTCTACATCTGTATGGTGGTTCTACATCTGTATGGTGGTTCTACATCTGTATGGTGGTTCTACATCTGTATGGTAGGACTACATTTGTATGGTGGTTCTACATCTGTATGGTGGTTCTACATCTGTATGGTGGTTCTACATCTGTATGGTGGTTCTACCACCACCTACAGAATTACAAGTGCAGGATTACAGTTGGTGCAGTGGTAAGAGTAACATTACATTATATTATTATTATTATTGTTATTTAGCAGGTTCTTTTGTCCAGAGTTGTCAAGAGTCTTACAATAAGTGCATATAACCAAGGTAGGCAAGATAACTGCTAGCCACCAGACTCATAAGAGCATTTCCTTCCTAACAAGCCTCCAAGAGCAGAACAAGTGCTCAGGTAAAAGAACAATCCGTTAGCTCCCTAGATATAGGATATAGCACAGTAAGTACATCAAACAGGCGCCAGGACAAACTAGTGAAGCATCAGAGTTAGTGGGAGGGTGAGAGTGAGCACGGCGGTAAGATGTAACAAGACGCTACGATGGAGTGTCCGTCCACTTTCTTTGACAGAATCGTTTTTTAAACAATCCAAAATAATGTGCTTCCCTGTTCAGATGGGATATCGACGAAATGATCAATGAAACGTGATTTAACAGAAGCTGCAGGTAAAACACGGAGAAGAGAATCAACACATTAGATCGCTGAACCGGGCGCCACACTGCCCTCTTTAAACTGCCAGAGAAACACAGTGATAACATTTATATAGTGTGGCTTTAAAAAGAGAGAGAGACAGAGAGAGAGAGAGAGAGAGAGAGAGAGAGAGAGAGAGAGAGAGAGAGAGAGAGAGAGAGAGAGAGAGAGAGAGAGAGAGAGAGAGAGAGAGAGACGCAGAGAGACAGACAGACTGAGAGAGAGAGAGAGAGTAAGAGAGAGAGAGAGTAAGAGAGAGAGAGAGAGTAAGAGAGAGAGAGAGTAAGAGAGAGAGCGAGAGAAAAGACCGGTGACTTGGGCCCGGTCTGCCGCACTGTTCAATTCCATCAGGCTGAATAATTCATTGAGACGAAACACCCAAAAGTGAGCGGCGTTATTAAGGCTCATGAATCATTAACACGCCTCCTCATTCCACCTCCACGCACACGCCGACACAAAGGCCGTCCCCCGGATAATGTTACAGATTACCCCCATACCGAGCAATTCACACACACACACACACACACACACACACACACACACACACACACACACACACACACACACACACACACACACACATCTCCAGGCTGTAATGATCGGGCTGCAGGCGCATTCTTTTCCCCCGGTGGTTATTTATTACTTCTGTACGCCGTCTCCCTCCCTCCCCCCCTCGCCGTCTCCCTCCCTCCCTCCCTCACCCCCTCCCTCCGGAGCCGCAAAATGAAAAAAGAAAAAAATGAAAGAAAAAGGGTAATTGAGTTCCTCCAAATCGTACAGTAGGCCCCCCCCCCCCCAACCCCCCCTCCTTAGGTCTCCACTACCGTCGGCAGCACCGAGCCCAGAGAGCCCAGAGAGAGCCCAGAGAGAGCCCAGAGAGAGCCCAGAGAGCCCAGAGAGAGCCCAGAGAGCCCAGAGAGAGCCCAGAGAGCCCAGAGAGAGCCTAGAGAGAGCAGAGAGAGCCCAGAGAGCCCAGAGAGAGCCCAGAGAGAGCAGAGAGAGCCCAGAGAGCCCAGAGAGAGCCCAGAGAGAGCCCAGAGAGAGCCCAGAGAGAGCCCAGAGAGCCCAGAGAGAGCCCAGAGAGCCCAGAGAGAGCCCAGAGAGCCCAGAGAGCCCAGAGAGCCCAGAGAGAGCAGAGAGCCCAGAGAGCCCAGAGAGCCCAGAGAGAGCAGAGAGCGCCCAGAGAGCCCAGAGAGCCCAGAGAGCCCGGAGAGCCCAGAGAGAACCCCCGCCATCTGCAACCAATCAGGGCCAGACCGCCGAAGCCAAATCCAGCCAGGAGAAGAAGAAGTTATGACACGCGTTTTCCACCGCACAATCGGCCGCCCGCCCACCCCCCTTATCCCCCCCCCCAGGGGAGAGCACGACGACGAGAGTACACCCACCCACCCACACACACACCGCCTGCGTGTCTCCCCCATAGAGACGCAGGGAGTAGCCTCAGACTTGCATCATCCTCTTGACCAAACCTCCAAACGCTTCATCCCCTCAGCGGAGGATGAGGGGGGGGGCGGGGGCCGTCTGGGGGATTTGCGAGGCTTCGGGCAGGTTGGCCAGCATTGGAGGTTCTGTGTAATGATGCACTGTTCATAGTTTTCGGTCACGTGACTGAAGGTGCGGAGCCCTGGAGGGCAAAACACCGTTCGGAACTGCAGCACACACAGGCCTGGCGATTTCCCATCCGTTTCAAGCCACGACTATTTAGATGACCTCTCTAAAGAAGAAAACCATAGATATGTGAACTAACTGTATGTTTTGGGCACTTGCGATCCACTTGCGATCCATCTCTGACTGAGTCACGCAGCCGACACATGGAGAAGGTGATGAAGGCCCGGCACTGGAGTCCACCATGGTGCAGGTCACAGGTCAACCACTAGAGACAAAACACACACGGTAAGGCTCTAGGAACAGAGCATGATGGAAGAGGGGATTTTCCCGAGGGAAATTAAGGTGCAACAGTTGAAACAGGGGGAATAAATGCCCACAAAATATACTAATACCTAAAAACGAAATAACAACAAACTAAACTAAACTAGTATAAACAAAATATAACTAAATGAAATTTAAATTAAATCTAAATGTATAGACAGATGAATTGCACAATTTACAGTATTATTACAGTAATACGTAGGTATATACAATATACAACAATGCGTATAGTGCAAATTGGCAGTAATAAAATACTAATAAATAATTCAGATGAGTACTGAAAAAGTGACATGTGAAAAAGGAAAAGTGAAATTGAATTTACAGTACAAAATGACAGTGAAAGGATTTAAATGTGTGTGTGGCTGTTTAAACTACAACAAAAAGTTATGAGTCAAGAAAATAAGTACTTTAAATGAATTACAATTAACAGAAAGTACATGCATAATTTAATCTTAATATACAGTAACATTAATATTACTTATCATCGTTATCCCCGACACAACAAACACAACCACACATTCCTCATAACACGGCGTTGACCTGTAGTCTAGGCTGATAATATAAGTTAGTAATTCAATTATTAACAATTATTCAATTATTAAGACGATGAAAAGGGTAAATGGGCTCATGTTTAATAGAACATTAAATAAAACTACAGGTTATACACGAAAAACCCCTTGGTACATGGAGAACTGAAAGGAACATACTGGACTCTAACATGGGCATTGGGACTCAAAGTGTGACGTTAGAGAGAGTTAATAACTTTAAAGTGAGAGAGTTAACATCTTCGTCAAGTTAATAAATTATAAGTTAGTGATAATTCATAAATGTAACGTTAGTGGCAGTTTATAATTTTAAAGCAAATGAGGGTTAATAACTTTAAAGTTTAAAGGAGCTCCTACTTAGCTGGTGGCTAACTAGCATGCTAACACTGCTGTCCAAATGTTTAAACTACTGCTAAATATGACATCTTGTGACACAAACATCTGTATGGATTCATAGCGGAGATTGTACGTGTTGCAGACAGTACAATGATTTGTATTATAGCTCGTTATATTGTTGTTGTCACGACTTACCAGGTTTAGAAAGTTAAGTTTGGCCACAGACGAGACAACTGATGGACGAGACGAAGACTTTCTTCTTCTGTCATAATAATATGAGGTGAGGCGGATCACTGCCCTCCGGTGGACGACTGAGGAATTACAACACGTTACAATTACAAAACACAAGACCAGTGATCAGAATCATAAGCTGTCATCGCTGTTGCACATGCAATCTTTCAGGAGCATTATTATTACTTAGAGATTATTAATGAGAGAGAGAGAGAGAGAGAGAGAGAGAGAGAGAGAGAGAGAGAGAGAGAGAGAGAGAGAGAGAGAGAGAGAGAGAGAAAGCGAGAGGAGGGGGGGGGGGGCAACAAGTGGGATATATATGGCGCATAATAAATAATAACGAGTTCCTTTGTTAGCCGTTGGAGGTGTGGAGCGGTAATGGCGGGTTTAAGAGGGTTCCACTCGGTCCTATCACCACTAAGGGCCTGCAGCCTGCAGAGTCAGGGAGCGTGGAGGAGATCTGAGTCTATTCATCCGGGGGAGGAACCTCCAGCCTCAGCACTACTCGAGAACCATTTAATTTCCTTCTCTTACCGGCCAATCAATATGTGTGATGGAGGTCTTCCTCCTTCACTCAATCCGGGAACCCAAAGAGTCTCTCCGCCTCCCGGGGAAACCTGCGTGGCCCCCATGCATACTAATGCAGTCGAGGCCCTTGAGGAATTTATTATCTTTGTAAAACGTCAGATGTAAATAGTGGGCCTATTATGAAACCACCAGGAAAGAAAAAAATGAAAAAATGCATAACAGCCACGTCACTGAATACTGTACTGTGTGGATGTAACGCAGCAAGTTAACCTGCCCGAGTATCTGGATGCACACCGCCACCTAGTGGCTAAACCGCGCAACTACACACGTCGGGAGACAACCTGTTTACTGACTTATGACTCATAAGTCAGTAAACGGTTGTCTGAATCCTCATAAGTTATGAGGATTCATAAGGCCTGAATAAAAGCATAATAGTTGGAGGGAAATGTTGAATAAGCACATTCTCATCAGCCCGTCCCAGGAGGAGAGCGTCCCGTCTGTAGGGATACACGACGGGGAGCATCCTCCCCCTGCAGGCCGAGAGGCAAGAGGAGGATCACTACATCTATGTCGCAATTTAAGCAAATCTATGCGTTAACATAAATCCATTTAAATATATACGTATATATATACACACATTTATTCATACATTTATTTAAAAATATATATATATATACCGGTATATATATATATTTGAATAAAGATATAAATAAAGATAATATAGACATAAAGATATATATATATATTTAAATAAAGATAAATAAATATATATTTATAGATATAGATATATTTATATATATAAAGATTTGAGATGTTACTGTTTGATTTGAGATGTTAAGTTACTGCATATTCATTTATTCATTCATTTATTCATTTTATTCTACCATTTTCCTTCTTTTTTTTCGGCCTTTTGTACCTTCCTCCGAAGGCCCTTAAAGCCAGCCTCCTGTCCGCCACCTCGGCGAGTCTGAACGAGGCTGAGGAGGGGGTACCTCACCGCGGACGAGGCCCTGGAGCTCATCAGGGACCCGCAGCGGCTCTCCACTGCGGGGCCCTGGACCCCCTTCAGCCAGTCAACACCCCCCCCCCCCCCCACCCAACACCACCCAACACCACCCAACACCACCCAACACCAACCAACACCACCCAACACCACCACCATCCACACACACGCTTCATTCACGCATCCACACGTTTCGCCATGTCCACACAAAAACAATGGAATTTAAAATAAAGCTCCATGAAGGAACCACAGCATCCGTACAGCAAGGACTAGCACATTACACTATGATACCATGTCATTAACATTACACTATGATAACATGTCATTAACATTACACTATCATAACATGTCATTAACATTACACTATCATAACATGTCATTAACATTACACTATCATAACATGTCATTAACATTACACTATCATAACATGTCATTAACATTACACTATCATAACATGTCATTAACATTACACTATCATAATATTTCATTAACATTACACTATCATAATATGTCATTAACATTACACTATCATAACATGTCATTAACATTACACTGTCATAACATGTCATTAACATTACACTATCATAACATGTCATTAACATTACACTATCATAACATGTCATTAACATTACACTATCATAACATGTCATTAACATTACACTATCATAACATGTCATTAACATTACACTATCATAACATGTCATTAACATTACACTGTCATAACATGTCATTAACATTACACTGTCATAACATGTCATTAATATTACACTATCATAACATGTCATTAACATTACACTATCATAACATGTCATTAACATTACCCTATCATAACATGTCAGTAACATTACACTATCATAACATGTCATTAACATTACCCTATCATAACATGTCATTAACATCACACTGTCATAAATTGCTGGACATTCTGGACTCATCACAGTTACTGCACTGTGCTGCACTGTATTCATGATGCTGCTCACATACATGTAAACACACAGTGAAATTAGAACCCATCCTAGTATGAGGGTATCAGCGATTGTATATACAGCGGAGCAGTGTAGGGGTCTGGTGCCTTGCTCAAGGCACCAGGTGTTAGGGGACTTGAACCGGTGACCTTCCGGTTCCCGGGCCCCAAGTCTTATGAAAACGTTAGTTTCCCTCTCACAGACTACATGCTCGTTTCCCCTCCAAAGCAGAGATTTCCACTCGGTAAACTAATAATCAATATGCTGTAGACATAAATGGATGTTTTATGGACGGTCTCCTTGGTGTATTTAAAAAAATTCTAACAATTTTAAGGATATTCATGGAAAGTGTCAAAGGCTTTTGATATTCCTGTCCCCCGGGGAACCGGAACATGTGGTAACATCATGCATTCATATATTCATGTAATAGAATAATCATCAATAATTCATGTGCGTACATTGGGCAGGTTCTTTCATGCAAGCAGTGAATTGTACCTGGGTTGATTTATTTATCGCAACGCTAATTCGTTCAAACATCGCTGTGTGTGTGTGTGTGTGTGTGTGTGTGTGTGTGTGTGTGTGTGTGTGTGTGTGTGTGTGTGTGTGTGTGTGTGTGTGTGTGTGTGTGTGTGTGTGTGTGTGTGTGTGTGTGTGTGTGTGTGTGTGTGTGTGTGAGTGAGAGATTTGAATCTATTTTTTTTTTTAAGAAGCAGACCTTAATGTTGAATGGTTTCATTAGCTGGGAGCATAATCAATAACTATTACGTTCCACTGTTATCTCCCCCTCTTAAACCGTTCGTTCTTCGCTCCACTCAACAGATCCATCCAATGCTGCTCAGCTCTTTCAGAGAGAGAGTGTGCGTGTGTGTGTGTTCGTGCCTGCGTGCGTGCGTGTGTGTGTGCGTGTGTGTGTGTGTGTGTGTGCGTGTGCGTGTGCGTGTGCGTGTGTGTGTGTGTGTGTGTGTGTTGGTATATTTGTGTACTACGAAGTGTGTTTGATTTGATTCTTCCTTTAACCTTAATTAGTCTGTT
>CM051021.1:18291330-18293830 GCA_027704905.1 Muraenolepis orangiensis | reverse complement strand
ATACACACATACACACACACACACACACACACACACACACACACACACACACACACACACACACACTCATATTCTCCAGGTGCCAGGGTGCGAGGCCATCATCCAATCGCATTGCTCCTCTGAAACTGGGTGCTGGCCATGGTGTTATTAAAAACTACGGCTGACTCCTCCCCCTCATGGCTTGCATGCACACACACACACACTCACACACACACACACACACACACACATTTACACACACATATACACACACACACACACACAACACACACACACACACACACACACACACACACACACACACACACACACATCGTGGTCAACCACTGACTAATTCCCCACGAATACAAACAAAACAACAACAAACAACTCGGTTCTGCTCAGTTGAAGAGAATCCATGTTTTTTTGTACTTATTTTTTAATGAAAAATCCTAATCACTTTTAATACTTATTTGGCTCTCTCTCTCTCTCTCCCCTCTCTCTCTCTCTCTCTCTCTCTCTCTCTCTCTCTCTCTCTCCTCTCTCTCTCTCTCTCTCGCTCATCTCTCTCTCTCTCTCTCTCTCTCTCTCTCTCGCTCTCTCTCTCTCTCTCCCCTCCCTCTCTCTCTCTCTCTGTTTCATCCTCTAATTCTGAGTGCTGGCGTTGCCATTAGCGACGGATGAGAGAGAGAGAGAGAGAGAGAGAGAGAGAGAGAGAGGAGAGAGAGAGAGAGAGAGAGAGAGAGAGTTGAGACACACACACACACACACACACACATGGTGTCGGTGATGGATGTCTCCATCACGCCGCGTCCTGACCATCATGTGAGATCTGGGATCTCCTTCCGGTGAGCGTGGTTTGATCAGACCCCCCCTCCCCTCCACCGTACCCACAGGAGGGCTTTGATCAGATCCCCAAAATATTTTCTATTTTCTATTTTCAGTTTTTACTTTATTATTTTTTTCTTTCCTTTATCGCGGCCAAAAAAAGGAGAGAAGAGGCGGATTCCCGTCCCCGTTAGCCAAAAGCAAAACCCTAATTGTGTTGTGTCCCATATGTGAATTATTATTAACGGCGATTCATTTACTACACTTCCTCTGCCAAGTCCCTAAATTAAAAAAAGAAAAAAAAACAAAACACCATGTTGAGATTTACTGCATCCCCTCCTCCTCCCCCCTCCTCCTCATCCTCTCCCTCCTCCTCCTCCTCCTCCCTCCTCCTCCTCCCCCCTCCTCCTCCTCCTCTCCCTCCTCCTCCTCCTCCTCCCCTCCTCCTCCCCCCTCCTCCTCCTCCTCCTCCTCCTCCCCTTCTCCTCATCCTCTCCCTCCTCCTCCTCCCTCCTCCTCCCCCCTCCTCCTCATCCTCTCCCTCCTCCTCCTCCTCCTCCTCCTCCTCCTCCTCCTCTCCCTCCTCCTCATCCTCCCTCCTCCTCCTCCTCCTCCTCTTCCCCACTCCTCCTCCTCCTCCCTCCTCTTCCCTCCTCCTCCTCCTCCTCCCTCCTCTTCCCTCCTCCTCCTCCTCCTCCTCCTCCTTTTCCTCCCTCTTCCTCCTCATCCTCCTCATCCTCCCCCCCTCCTCCTCCTCATCCTCCCCCTCCTCCTCCTCCTCCTCTGACCCTCCTCCTTTTCCTCCCTCTTCCTCCCCCCTCCTCATCCTCCTCATCCTCCTCCTCATCCTCCCCCTCCTCTTCCACCCTCCCACCTCCTTTTTTGTCTCTCCTCCTCCTCCTCCTCCTCCTCCCCGACCACTCCGCATCCCTGGCATCCAATATCGCCATGGCAACTTCCAATCAGCGCGCGGCAGCAGCAGCGGCGGCGGCGGCGGCTGAGCTTGGCCCGCGACTGGTGGGCGCAGGTGGGCCACATATGGAACAATGGGAGAGAGAGAGAGAGAGAGAGAGAGAGAGAGAGAGAGAGAGAGAGAGAGGAGAGGGAGAGAGAGAGAGAGAGAGAGGGAGAGAGAGGAGAGAGAGAGGGAGAGAGAGAGAGCGAGAGAGAGGGGGGGGTGGGGGGGGGAGGTGGAGGGGGGAGGGGGGTGTTGCCCGCCTGGATGTGCCAGCAGTGCCCGGGTGTCTCATCCCTCCCACCGTCGCAGCCGCCTTCTTCCTAACGCCGCGTTGTCGTCGTCGTCGTCGTCTGATGGAGACGAGCGGTGACCAGAGCCCTCGTCTGTCTGCCTCACGGTGGCTTATATTGGATTTTTTAGTCTGTTTTTAGTCTCTTTCTCTCTCCATATACGTATCTCTCTCTCTTTCCCTCCATCTCTCTCTCTCCTCTCTCTCTCTATCTCTCTCTCTCTCTCTCTCTTTCCCTCCATCTCTGGTCTCTCTCTCTCTCTCTCTCTCTCTCCTCTCTCTTCTCTCTCTCTCCTCTCTCTCCTCTCTCTCTCTCTCTCCTCTCTTTCCCTCCATCTCTCTCTCTCTCTCTCCTCTCTCTCTCTCCTCTCTCTCTCTGTCTCTCTCTCTCTCCTCTCTCTCTCTCTCTGAAGAACGCTGCCAAGAATCCCCCCAAAGCACCGTCG
>CM051021.1:18271330-18276330 GCA_027704905.1 Muraenolepis orangiensis | reverse complement strand
CCACCAGTGAGAGCTCAGCTCGTGCGGCTCCGTTAATATGAAGGGGTTCTAACGGAGAACAAGGAAGAGGAACCCATTCTGATCTCTCACTGGGAGCGGTTGTTGTTGTTGTTGTTGCAGTTACGCAGAATAACTTTTAAATACAAAAATAGAAAACTTCACTAGTTGACGTCGACCTGAATTTCTGTAAGTTAATCACTGGAAAATATACGCAAAGTGTGAATTTTATTATTTAGTATTATTATTTATTAGGTATTTGATCTAGTTTTATCATTTGGTCCAATCTAGCTGACGTTTTGCTCGTTGTATCCCATCGTATCTTCTCCTCCATTCATTGTTTTTTTGCAGCTAGAGACGTCACGTGACATCACGTGACGTCACATGACATCACGTGACGTCACATGACATCACGTGACGTCACATGACATCACGGGACGTCACATGACCTTTAAAGACAGCTGTTAAAAAACAAAAGGTGCAGAGGGTTTAGGATCAGGGGACTTCTTTCCCCTTTAATTAGGGGAGCTGTAGGTCAGACGGCCATCTTTGAGGAGCTCAGCGAGGGCTCAGCGAGGAGGAGAACCATCTCTCCGACATGTCGGATATCTGCATCGCTCATCCTCCTCGCTGCCTTCAGCTCCCGCACCCTCCCGCCTGCCAAGTTCTCTCTCTCTCTCATCTCCCCCCTCTCTCCCTCTCTCTTTCTCTCTCCATCTCTCTCTTCCTCCCTCTCGCTCTCTCTCTCTCTCTCTCTCTCTCGCTCTCTCTCTCTCTCTCTCTACCCCTCTCTCTCCCTCTCTCCCTCTCTCCCTCTCTCCCTCTCTCTCCCTCTCTCCCTCTCTCCCTCCAATTCACAAGACGTGTCACAACAAACATTATCTTCTGAGATGTTTGGCGCGGCGGGTGAAACAGAGGTGAAAGGTCAACGTGTGGTGAAGTGTGGGGATACCCTCAGTGGAGAGACTGACCCTATGTTACAAGCTCTTCCTGATTCATCCCCAACTCCTGGTTCTGCGTGTCAGAGAAGAGTCAGGTTCAGAGGTCAGAGGTGAACTGGGGTTGTGAGTCTTAAAGGACTACAACACCATCGTCTGGCTCCGATCCATTTCATCGCAATTCTCTTTTTCCCGAATGATTAAATATTCTTAATAAAAACAGATATTATCCGTTTAATATTCATTCATCCATCCACCCTCCAACCCACCGATCCATCATCCATTCACCACAACACTTGTCTACCCATCAGTCAATCCTCCATCCGTGCTAACCATGTGTACTGTACACATGTTACTCTTCACACGAAAACAATACACCAAACAAGCAGTCCCCGCCGCGGGCACCAACCCCTGTCCTGGTTTAGCACGGTGTCTGGTGATAGCTTCAGTGTTGTAGGCTCGGTGATACGGGCCTAATCTAACTGCAGCCTGCCAACACATTTCCATCCAGCTCCCTTTTCCTTGGAGCTTACGTGCACACACATGCGCGCACACACACACACACACACGCACACACGCGCGCACACACACACACACGCACGCTAGCTAAACAGTGTTCTCGGTTGGTTGGTTCACCTCGTCTCTCTGTTCAATACGCAGGCCGATCAGTCGAGGCTGAGGCAATAATTAAAACTCTGCATCGCTGCTTGGTTTAAAAACACCCCACAAGCCTTTGAGTTTCACCAGCCACCGCCACAACGTAACAAACTGCCTAACCCGCTACTAAACTGGTTCTAACCCGGTCGTAGCCTGGTCCTAAACTGTTACCAACCCGGTCCTTACCCGCTACTAAACTGGTCCTAACCTGGTCCTAACCCATCACTAACCTGGTCCTAACCTGGTCCTAACCCATCACTAACCTGGTCCTAACCCATCACTAACCTGGTCCTAGCCTGGTCCTAACCCATCACTAACCTGGTCCTAGCCTGGTCCTAACCCATCACTAACCTGGTCCTAACCCATCACTAACCTGGTCCTAGCCTGGTCCTAACCCATCACTAACCTGGTCCTAACCCATCACTAACCCTGTCCTAACCAACATGACAGCACTTCTGGCAGTAGTCTGACAGTACGCACATGTTCACACACATTTCTCATGGGATTAAATAACAAATATCATAATAATAATAATAATAATAATAATAATAGGCCTATATAATAACATGGGATTTGCTAACCAAAGTCCATCCTCCAACTGGATTTTCAAAATAAAAGACAAGCACAGAACCCCCGGACAACAACAACCAAAACAACAGAAATCCTCCGATAAACACCGCGTTAAAAGACCGGGAAACAACTGGTCCCTCCTCACCGTGTAGTACAAACAAACAGATGTTTGGCCTGACACCGTTTCTCTCCCCCACCACCTCCACTATCACCACCACCGCCTCCACCGCCTCCACCGCCGCCTCCTCCACCGCCTCCACCGCCTCCTCCTCCTCCACCTCCTCCTCCACCACGATGGCAGACGCGACAACACAGGCTGCCAAATTGTGTGTCCTTCGGTAGAGGAGGAAACGCACTCACACACGCTCAGTGTGCTTCTTGAAATTGTGAGAAAATGACATCACTCGCAACGCACACACACACACACACACACACACACACACACACACACACACACACACCGGACACACACACACACACACACACACACAGACACACACACACACACACACACACACACACGGACACACACACACACACACACACACACACAGACACACACACACACACACACACACACACACACCGGACAAACACACCGACACACACACACACACACACACACACACACACACACACACACACACAGGACACACACATACACACACACACGTCTCACAGACATTGCAACCTAAATATACAAACAAAAACCACACCCACACACATCTATGTGCAGCCATCCCCGTAAAAGGCGGGAGTTAGCGGCACGATGCGATGTTATACGACGCTGTCGACGTCCTGTTGGTCAGCGCGGGGACGGAGCCAGATGGGACTGCATCTGGGGAGCCCTGTTGTCCAGTTGTTGCCGGCGCTTATGTAATATTAAATAAAGTGACATCCGCGAGTGTGTGTGCGTGTGCGTGCGTGCGTGCGTGTGTGTGTGTGTGTGTGTGTGTGTATGTGTGTGTGTGGGGAGGAGAGGAGGGGGGACACACAGGGCAGTGTCTTATACCAGCTGTCTTGGTTTGCCGTTGACTAACAGATCTGGGCCACAAGTTACCCGCCGTAGAGCTTGGGCCTCGATAGTTTTGAGGTCACTTCAATGATGTTTTTTTTTTTTTTTGGACTGTACGAAATTTGACCTCCCCCCTCCCAACGTGTCAGTGTTAGTTTGGTCGGGAATAGTGATGGATTTAATTAAGGAAGCAGCAGGAACATCAGCTCCCAGACTTCAGACTGTCACACTTTACTCTTCAGGATTGGATTGGAGTATGGCGCCGTACAAGATGGCTGCCGTGTCGCGAGCTCCCGCACGACGACGCAGTTTTTTGTTATTTATTCTTTTTATCGCAACTATTTTAGTTCAGGAAGTTAGCAGCACGTTCACTTATAACTTTTGCACACTTCGGGAGATCAGATCGACAGTCGCTCGCCGCCTACTGGAGTTTTTTCATTCTTCCGACTCGGACGTCCCGCCCGAAGTCAGAGCTGGATTATCTCCGACCATCTTGGGCACGATTACATGCAAGCGTCGCCGGAGGAAGCGAGGGAAGCGATCAGAAACCGATCGCTGTGAGGGAGGTCCAATGCTGGTCGGACCAATCAGACTCTATGCTGCAGGATTGTTTTGATCACGCTGACTGGCACATGTTCCGCGTTGCCTCGGACAATAACATCAACGAGTACGCGTCGTCGGTCACCGGGTTCATCAAGAAGTGCATAGATGACGTTGTTCCGACCAAGTCGGTTCGGATATATCCCAACCAGAAACCGTGGATTAACGGCGATGTTCGCGCTGCCCTACAAGCGCGTAACGCCGCCTTTGGCTCCGGGAATACGGAGGAATATACGAGAGCCCGTTACGACCTCCGTAAGACCATCGTCACTGCCAAACGGGAGTACAAGGACAGAGTGGAGGAGAAATTCAAGAGCCACGATGCGAGGGGTGTGTGGCAGGGGCTGCAGACGATAACGAACTTCAGAGGGAGAACCAGTTGTGTAGAGAACTCCTCTACCTCCCTCCCAGGAGAGCTAAATACTTTTTTTGCTCGGTTCGACGTAAATGGCAGCCCGCCGAAGCCAGCACCGACTGAGGAGACCAGCCTGCTGCTTATCTCGGAGGCGGATGTGCGCCGCACCTTCAAGCGGCTGAACATCCGTAAGGCAGCAGGCCCCGATGACCCATCCCGGGCCGCGTCCTCAGAGCATGCGCAGACCAGTTGGCAGGAGTCTTTGCAGACATCTTCAACCTCTCCCTGTCCCAGGCTGTTGTCCCCGCGGTCTTCAAGATGTCCACCATCGTGCCTGTCCCTAAACAACCCAAGGTAACATGCCTGAATGACTATAGACCTGTAGCCCTCACCTCGATCATTAGCAAATGCTTCGAGAGGTTGGTCAAGGACTTTATTTGCTCCGTGTTACCTGCCACGCTGGACCCATGGCAATTAGCATATCGTCAAAATAGATCCACGGACGACGCAATTGCAATGGCCCTCCACACTGCCCTTTCCCACCTGGAGGGAAAGAACTGTTATGTGCGAATGCTGTTTGTGGACTACAGCTCAGCGTTCAACACAATAGTTCCTGCCAAGCTCGACACCAAGCTTAGAGGTCTAGACGTACCCCCATCCACGTGCAGCTGGATACTGGACCTCCTGTCGGACCGCCGCCATGTGGTGAGGATGGGCAGCACCACATCAGAGCCACTGACCCTCAACACGGGAGCCCCCCAGGGATGCGTGCTGAGCCCTCTCCTCTACTCCCTCTACACCCACGACTGCATGGCTATGCACAGCTCCAACGTCATCGTCAAGTTTGCTGACGACACGACAGTGATGG
>CM051021.1:18261330-18263830 GCA_027704905.1 Muraenolepis orangiensis | reverse complement strand
ACTACGACTAGTACTACTACTACTACTACTACTACTACTGGTACTACTACTACTGGTACTACTACTACTACTACGACTAGTACTACTACTACTACTACTACTACTACTACTACTGCTACTACTACTACTACTAATACTGGTACTACTACTACTACTGTTACTACTACTACTGTTACTACTACTGTTACTATTACTACTAATACTACTGTTACTACTACTACTGCTACTACTACTGTTACTACTACTACTACTACTGTTACTACTACTACTGTTACTACTACTGTTACTATTACTACTAATCCTACTGTTACTGTTACTACTACTACTACTACTACTACTGTTACTATTACTACTAATACTACTACTGTTACTATTACTACTAATACTACTGTTACTACTACTACTGTTACTGTTACTACTACTACTACTACTATTACTACTACTACTACTACTACTACTGTTACTACTACTACTAGAACTACTACTACTACTACTACTAGAACTACTACTGTTACTACTACTACAGGGTGGTGGTGGTGGTGGAGGAACATAGCTCTACCTCCTTCCCCTCTCCAGCGTACACAGGTGGGGGGGGGGCCCGGTAAGCGAGAGAGAGAGACAGAGAGAGAGACAGACAGACAGACAGACAGAGAGAGAGACAGAGAGAGAGACAGAGAGACAGACAGAGAGACAGAGGGGCCGGATCACAGGACGCAGGGGCGAGGGCCTTGATTCAGACTCAATGGTCTGGAATAACGGGGGCCCCTGACGAGCTCTTGTGTCAGACGGAGCCGGGGAGCGGATGGGAAAAAAAACCTGCTGCGCTTAACTCCTGGACACACACACAACACGTGGGACACACACACACACACACACACACACACACACACACACACACACACACACGCACACACACACACACACACATACATACACACACACACACACAAACAGGCCATCTGGAGAAACACAACCTTATCTTAGGCCCGGTCCGCCCCAGTACACGCCAACCAGACAGCTATCCTCCAGACAGACGCTGCAGCGCCGTGAACAGAGGGGAATGTCCTCAGGGCTCCATGTGGGTTGGCTGTTGACACCCGTCTGTCTGACCACTGGGTCTGTCCGTCCATCCTTCCCCTTCATCCGGCTGCCTCTCTCTCTCTTCCCCTCTCTCCCTCTCTCTCTCTCTGCTCCACCCGCCACTAACCCTGTCCAACCCTATAGGCCTGGTGTAACGTCCATGTTGGTCGGCTGGCACCGTCTCCTCTAATGACTACCCACCCCCACCCCATCCCTCCCCCCTCTCCCTCCCTCCCCCCCCCCCCCCATCCCTCCCCCCTCTCCCTCCCTCCCCCCCCCCCCCACCCCCCCCTCTCCCTCCCTCCTCCCATCCCCTCGTCAACCTGTGGGAACTCCCATACAAGCTAACCCATGATTACACCTGAAGGGTTGTAAGACGCAATGCACATACACACACATACAAGCCTGTGCACGTGCATCTGCCTCCATGTGTGTGTGCATCCCCACACACACACACACACACACACACACACACACACACACACACACACACACACACACACACACACACACACACACACACACACACACACACACACACCCCTGCAGATCGGAGGCAGGTGCAGTTGCAAATCAACCCTCATTAGCCGCACCTTCTGCTAGCGCGGGCCGCGCACAGATGGAGGCCCAGCCCTCACACACTACCTCCTGTCAGGTGGCGGTTGGGAGCGAGCGGGGCGAGCGGAGCGCGAGAGAGAGACCACAGGAGCAGCAGAGAGAGAGAGAGAGAGAGAGGGGGGGGGGGCATAGCTGGACTTTGGTCACCAGACCACATCCAGCAGCAGCAGCAGAAGGCACCCCGTCCTTGGACCGACATGGACCCACATGGACCCACCTGGACCCACCTGGACCCAACCCACCTGAACCCACTCCACCTGGACCCACCTGGACCCACCTGGACCCACCTGAACCCACTCCACCTGGACCCACCTGGACCCACCTGGACCCACACCGACCCACCTGGACCCACCTGGACCCACCCACCTGGACCCACTCCACCTGGACCCACTCCACCTGGACCCACCTGGACCCAAGCCACCTGGACCCACCTGGACCCACCTGGACCCACCCACCTGGACCCATCTGGACCCACCTGGACCCACCTGGACCCACCCACCTGGACCCATCTGGACCCACCTGGACCCACCCACCCTATCCGGTGGGTGGGTTGGTAGTAAGTTATTTGGGGCTGTTGGTCAGCGCCGTCCGGTCAGGGAGACGCATTCCTGGCCCGGACACAACAGGCCAGAGGGCTGCAGGCTCTGGTTCTGCCAAAGCCGTGTAAAAGGAGCCGTGTGTGTGTGTGTGTGTGTGTGTGTGTGTATGTGTACGATGTGTGTGTGTGTGTGTGTGTGTGTGTGTGTGTGTGTGTGTGTGTGTGTGTGTGTGTGTGTGTGTGTGTGCATGCATGAATGGCAGC
>CM051021.1:18256330-18258830 GCA_027704905.1 Muraenolepis orangiensis | reverse complement strand
GGTGGTGGTGGTGGTGCTGGTGGTGGGTGGTGGTGGTGGTGGTGGGTGGTGGTGGTGGTGGTGCTGGGGGGTGGTGCTGGTGGTGGGTGGTGGTTGAATTCCTTTCAGGGTGCTGCAGCTGGGGCACAATGACCACTTTGTCCGCGGCGGGTCGCCAGGCGGCCGGGGGGGCGGAGCCTCTGGGCTGGGGAAGGAACCAGGGGGCGGGGCTCCAGCGAGGGGCAAGTGTTGTCGACTGTGGTATTATTATTATTATTATTATTATTAATTTCTTTTTTTATTCAAAACATAAATGTCATCCGTCAGTATATTGTTCTTTTACTGTTCATTTTTATTGTATGTCGTATTTTTTTTATAGTATTGTTTTAAAAATTCATACAGCGGTAAAGCATTCCATTGTACTTATGGCTAATAAAACATCTTGTATCTTGTATCACTATATATTAGTATTATTGTTATTGTACATTTGTATTATTGATCATAACAGTATGAGGCGGTTCTGTTCTCGGCGTGTTGATCCAGCTCCTCAGAGGAAGCCATCAGACCACACATGCTATTAGCTTCTTGGCGGACGCCGCAACCACCCGTCGGCGCTAATCTTGGTCTGAAAGGGTTAATGGGAGGCCCAGGCCGTGTTGTGTTACCAGCCTCTCCCTCGAGGTCGTGTGAGGTTAGCCCGCTGCCTCAGGTGTGATTACAGGACGGGTTTGTGTGGCGTTCCTGCCGTGACTTGTCCCTCCGTCTTCCTGCTGCGGCATTCGGCCGCATCAAAAAAAACACGTTATCCTCTCTCTCTTTCTCTCTCTCTCTCTCCCGAGAGAGAGAGAGAGAGAGAGAGAGAGAGAGAGAGAGAGAGAACAGATGGCAAACAGGACCGGCCCAGAACTGGACTGGACTCATTTCCGTTCCTGCACGGTTATTCAGTGTATTTTGGAGGCTGTTCTACGGTCACTCTTAAAAAAAAGTCATTTTTTCCCCCCATGTGTTCCAAATCATCCATCACCAACACTTCTCTGTTCTTCATTAGGATTATTGTTTAGATATTATTATTGTTGTGTCGAAATTCATACTGCGGGAACATATAGAGAGGAGTAAGCATTCCATTGTACTTGATACCCACAAATCTTGTAAAACACTGAACCCCGAAAGGGAGAGGAATATCATATCGAGACGGTGGACGTGTCTTGAGGACGTCCAGCGAGGACACGGTGGACGGGTTTTGAAGCCGTCCACCGAGGAGACGGTGGACGTGTTTTGAGGACGTCCACCGAGGAGACGGTGGACGTGTTTTGAAGACGTCCACCGAGGAGACGGTGGACGTGTTTTGAGGACGTCCACCGAGGAGACGGTGGACGTGTTTTGAAGACGTCCAGCGAGGAGACGGTGGACGTGTTTTGAGGACGTCCACCGAGGAGACGGTGGACGTGTTTTGAGGACGTCCACCGAGGAGACGGTGGACGTGTTTTGAGGACGTCCACCGAGGAGACGGTGGACGTGTTTTGAGGACGTCCAGCGAGGAGACGGTGGACGTGTTTTGAGGACGTCCAGCGAGGAGACGGTGGACGTGTTTTGAGGAAGTCCAGCGAGGAGACGGTGGACGTGTTTTGAGGACATCCAGCGAGGAGACGGTGGACGTGTTTTGAGGACGTCCAGCGAGGAGACGGTGGACGTGTTTTGAGGACGTCCACCGAGGAGACGGTGGACGTGTTTTGAAGCTTCCGTTTGGCACGCGGCTAAAGGAGAGAAAACAGACTATTTCTCCTCCTTCTTCTTCTTCTTCTTCTTATTCTTTCTTTCTTTTCTTTTCTTCTCTTGTCTTCAATCGGAGCACACACACACATATCGCCGGCCATATGGGGGGAAGGGAAAGGGGAGAGAGATAGAGAGAGAGAGAGAGAGAGAGAGAGAGAGAGAGAGAGAGACACAAAATACTCAACGTGTGTTCACCGGCGATCCCGACTTCTAAGCACAGGGAATCAGACACCCTCTCTGTTGTCTCGCTGGTACTCCCACGGGAACATTAAAGTCAAGGTTATACAAGACACCCTCTTCTTCTTCTTCTTCTTCTTCTTTACTCTCTCCCTTTCTCTCTTCTTAACTCTCTCTCTCTCTCTCTCTCTCTCTCTCTCTCTCTCTCTCTCTCTCTCTCTCTCTCTCTCCTCCTTCTCCTCTCTCTCTCTCTCTCTCTCTCTCTCTCGATTTTGTTGCAGTTTCAGGGAGACTCTTCATTGTCGGTGCCAGGTTTGTACACACACACACACACACACACACACACACACCGCGCCATATGCTAGCTTAGCCTTCTCAGTTACCGGATGGCTCAGATCCCGCCGCGCACATGTGTTGTGATGCTAGTAGCGCCGGCGTCTGATTGGACGACGCTATTCACACGGGACCCGGTGGTTGGTTTTTTTTTGTTTGTTTTTTGTGGTACAATCGCTTGTTTCAGAGCCAATACAAATACAACTACAACTACAACTCGCAAAACAGGAAGAAAAAC
>CM051021.1:18241429-18251429 GCA_027704905.1 Muraenolepis orangiensis | reverse complement strand
ATGGCGTGGGGGGGATAGCGATGGCGTGGGGGGGATAGCGATGGCGTGGGGGGGGATAGCGATGGCGTGGGGGGATAGCGATGGCGTGGGGGGGATAGCGATGGCATGGGGGGGGATAGCGATGGCGTGGGGGGGGATAGCGATGGCGTGGGGGGATAGCGATGGCGTGGGGGGGGATAGCGATGGCGTGGGGGGATAGCGATGGCGTGGGGGGGGATAGCGATGGCGTGGGGGGGGATAGCGATGGCGTGGGGGGGATAGCGATGGCGTGGGGGGGATAGCGATGGCGTGGGGGGGGATAGCGATGGCGTGGGGGGGGATAGCGATGGCGTGGGGGGGGATAGCGATGGCGTGGGGGGATAGCGATGGCGTGGGGGGGGATAGCGATGGCGTGGGGCGGGATAGCGATGGCAGAGCAGGTGTAGACCAGAGGGGAAGGTTTGGGGGTTTCTCCTTTTCTCTTTTTGTTTGTGTGAAGCGAGGGTTTTCTCTTTGTTGTTTGGGGGTAACTGTTTTTCCCAGGGAGGTCAGGAACAACAAGGTTAACAGCAGTGTGCCTGTGAGAAGCCAGGGCTCTCTATTGAAGAGGGGCCTGCCAGTTGGCACAATGGATGCCCCCAACCCCCAACCCTCCCCCCTACTCTCTCTCCCCCTCCTCCTCCCCTCCCTCACCCCCTCCTTCCCAGTGGGTATTCATTTGGGCACATGGGTGCTCCATCTCCCCCGGGGGGGGGGGGGGGGAGGGGGGAGGGGAGGGGGAGAGAGGAGGGGGGAGGCGTCTGTGTCCCAGAACAACGAGCTGGGTGCCACCCGGTGCCAAACCCGCGACCTTTCTCAGGCAACGGACCCTTGACAATTATCTCCCCCAGTCCATCCAATTACACACGCTTTTGTGGGTTTTTATATATTTTGAATTGATTTTATTTTTTTTGGACAGAATAAGATACCAATTTATGTGTGAAGGTTTTTTTTGTTTTTTTACCAAAATAAAAAAATATGTGGTAGAACCTCGGAGGATAACGTTACGTTAAAGTCCGATTTCTAGACCTGATTCCGTGTTCCGTGATTTTCGGAAACCCGTTCCTTCCCCCGGACACACGGTTAAGGTCATTGTGTTGGGACTGCGCTAGTGTGTGTGTTTGTGTGTTTGTGTGTTTGTGTGTTTGTTTGTGTGTGTGTTTGTGTGTTTGTTTGTTAGCCTGGTACAGTTGCGACAGAACAAAGGCAGCCGCCTCCATCCGGCCCTGTGTCTAAAAAACTTTGCTCCCAGCCCACTGCAGTGCGGATGCCAGCCGACGAATCAAAGGCACGCTGCATGCAGACAAAGAGGGTTTGATGCCAACCTCCCAACCTCCGACCACCATCGCTGGCCATTTCCCTGCCTCGCTGGCACGGGGAAAAACAAAATGGCGCCGCACCGCACGCCACCGCAATATGGCTGCATTGTGTGGAGATGGGCGCCGCTCGGCAGGCGGAGGGAGAGAGAGCGCCCGGAAAACCCATCTTTCTTTCGGCGCTCGTTGAAATAATTCCAACGGCGGCGTTGTGTAAAAAAAAAAAATGTAATTCTGAACTAAATGGCGACGATGAATACAATCGGAAATGAAATGCTTGCCAGTGTCTGATCTCCGAACCGGAGGAAGAACAAGGCCACGTCCACCGAAGACAGAATTATATGCCGAATATATCGGCAAAGAACGTACATTTTTCTCATGCGATTCAAGCATTTGCGTTCAAAAAAGTCCTTCCCGAACAGAATAGCTAAAAAACACAGCAGATGCAAACGAGACGACTGCCGGCATCTCACAAAAGACACAATAGAGGAGCTGATGCCAACCCTGGTGCCAATGGCAACCATTACCGCCTCTCCACCCTGCCTTCTGCTTTCCCTGGCACTCACCACGCACAAAATGGCGCTCCGGGTTTGATGATTAGAAGCTAGCTCCGCGGACACCCCCCCCTCTCAACCGCCGCTGAATTGGTTTGGGGTTTGAGATTGCATTTCGGTGGCTACGAAATAAATTGTATTCGAGTCGTATTTTACGATTTGTACACCGGGTGACAAATTAAATGCGGATTAATTTATAGAAAAAAAACTGAAATGTGTGTAAAGAGACTCTGATATTTCACTGATACTAAAAACTCCGGAGGAATCTGAAAGCACGATATTTGAGCCGTGAGAATTGGTGTAACGGTGGAATTTGATGTTTGTTATTTCCACAAAACATACAAATCTGTCCGGACCGTTGATTTAAACTTCCTCCAAAATGCTGTAAGCAACAACATATGTGACTGCTAACCATATGGAAATAACTATTTAAAAGCCATTTCCTAAATATTTGTTTCATGTTACACATACAAAAATTGCAAATATGGCAGAATTTGTGGGTTGTAACTGTAGAAAGAATATATCAGAATGATGATATAACGATGATCCAAATCCACTCATATTATCATAATAATAATAATATGCAGAATAATAATGGGAATTTAAACCACATGCAACCAATAATACAAACTATGATTTCAATTGACCTTGTATTAAAAAATATATATTGTGTTTTAATTTCTAATACATCTTCCACACAAAAGCCTCCCTGGCTAATGAAGGAACCTCTGTTCATTTAATTGAAAGACATATGTTAAAATAAATATGTAAAACAACCAAAACTATTAAATTACATTATGAATATTTAATCAAAAAGGTGGATATATTATCTTGTAAAGAGTAAAGCAAATGACCCAGATCAAAATATGTAATATTCTTTGTCATATGCTGCTCGTATCTTTTTCCTTTTGGTTTTGTTCTACACAGTTTGAAATTGGATTGGAGAAATTAATATTATTTTCTAATAAAATACCATATTATATTATTATATGTTCAAACTGATAATATCTCAGTAGGTTGAGTTTGTCTTTTTCAGTGTGTGCAAACGACCCGACTGAGAGATCATTTCAGGACAATTTGCGGTTCATGATGTTCCACTTGGACAACGTCCAGACCGAAAGACCAAAAGTCAAGAAAAACAGTGTGTGACCTCATCACCCAGGCAATGCTAACACACACACACACGCACACACACACACACACATAGACAGACACACACACACGGGCAGACACACACACACACAGACACACACACACACAGATGGAGTCGAGCGCCCTCCTACCTTGGTCTTGGACGTAGTAGGCCAGGAACAAGTCCAGCTCCTTGACGGACACGGTGATGTGGTGGGGCTGGACGCACAGCGCTGGGTTGGTGCAGTGCGGGGATTTGACCAGCCGCTCGCCGTCCGTACTTTCCAGAGGGATGCCTTTGAAGAGGATGACCATCACCAGGTCCAAGCGCCACACCTTGTCCGCCTGCCGCAAGCAGTCGATGCGGCGGATCTTGCCCTTCTGGTCGGGGTTGGACAGCACGCAGCACGGGTGCTTCTTGCCCGTGACGCTGAGGACGAAGTCCTCGCGGTACTCCTGGCGGATGTCCTTCCTCAGCTTGGCCAGCAGGCGGGACGCCCATTTCTGCTTCACCTCGGCCTTCTCCCCCAGCAGCTCGTCCTTCACCGCGCGCTCCTCCTCCTTGGACATCCTCTTCTCGTGCTTCTTGAAGTACTTCCTCTTCCTGGCCTGCAGGTTGAACCAGGTGTAGGCGATGGCCCGGACATGGGGCAGCAGTGCCTCGATGAAGGGGTGGAACTCATCCTGAGAGTAGAGAGGGAGACAGGGAGGGAGGAAAAAGGGGGAGAGAAAAGAGAGAGGGGTTTAGAGAGCTGGCATTACATTATCAGCGGTTGATTTTCGGGGTTCCGACCACAACTCTCGGGAACCCGAGGTTCTGAAACACATCCCCGCACGGTGGATCTACTACAGCGCATCACAGAGTCGTCTGAAAACCAAACGGAGACAAACATCCTCAACGGAAGTGATCGGAATTACCATCCCAGATGTATGAGCGTGCATCGAGGGCGCTACCAGGAGATCCAGAGTTTGCGTTGAAACGGGCCCAGGCGCCACAATAGCACCGAGGCTCACACTGGCTACTGAATACACTCGAGTGTCTTCTCTCTCTCTCCCTCTCTCTCTCTCCCCCTCTCTCTCTCTCTCTCTCTCTCTCTCTCTCTCTCTCTCTCTCTCTCTCTCTCTCTCTCTCTCTCTCTCTCTCTCTCTCTCTCTCTCTCTCTCTCCTCTCTCTCTCTCTCTCTCTCTCTCTCTCCCTGTCTCTCTCTCTCTCTCGGCGGTTAGTTTGGCGAGTGCTGAGAGCTTCTCATACACACACACACACACACACACACACACACACACACTTCTCTTATCAAACTATTCCCCGTGCATGAGAACTTATTCGTCAAATATTAACTAAAGATAGGACGTTTAAGTCCCAGAGAGAGAGAGGACTGGGTCAAATACATTCAACATATTAGCGGTATATTATTAACCACACAGAATAAAATTGTGTGTTGTAAGTGTGTTTGGGTTTGAAGGGCCGAACGAGGGCCGAACGAGGGCCGAACGAGGGGCCGAGGAGGAAGCGAGAAGAAGTGGACGTTAAAGTTAAAAGCTCAGAAGACATGGATGGATTAGAGTGTGACCTTTTAAATGAAAAGAGGGGTTAAAGTGGTGATGTTTAGGAGAGACGAAGCCGTGTTGATTCCCTCCCGCTCTCACACAACCACATACTTCGGCGTATTTTTAGCCCAACGTGAAAACTATAAAATACGAGCCTCGGCTAGAGGCTCACATTTTATAGTATGAAGATTATTATAAAAAAAAAAAATTCGGTCTTTTCTCAGAAACACGAACATAACAATTTGAAGAATAACATGTTTATATTTGATATATTAAAAAAAAAAAAAAATTAACCACAATTACACAATTGGTATTCAGTACACGTTTTGGATAGGACACAAGGAGGCCGGGGGTTTGGCAAACCTTTTGAAATTCTAGTCGCTGGTCGGAGAAACACGCAAAGGAGAACTGGGTTTTGTTTTAAGGTCATTAAAATGTCAAATCGAATAAACCTTAAGATGCCTCATTTAAGTGGGGTCTTTGAAGAGTTAAAACCACATATTGTTCTTTAGAGAACAGCATGCTTCATGGGAAACCACAGAACTCCCTCCCTGTGTGTGTGTGTGTGTGTGTGTGTGTGTGTGTGTGTGTGTGTGTGTGGTGTGTGTGTGTGTGTGTGTGTGTGTGTGTGTGTGTGTGTGTGTGTGTGTGTGTGTGTGTGTGTGTGTGTGTGTGTGTGCCGCCTTTAGAAGGCAGAGGTCTTTGGATACACACTTTCAAGGCAGTGAAGCCAAAAGCCAACCTCAAACAGCGCTAAACTAACGACATGTTTAAAGGTTCTACATTCAAAGGAAATAAAAAAAAATGTATTAATAAAAAGAGGGTTTGCATACTGCTGTTTTCTTTAAAAAAAATCTGATTTCTGCCCAATACTTCAGTTATGTATACAAGTCAAGTAAATCATTTAATTTGAGCTATGTTTCAAACGTGTATCGTGTTCATTTAAAATGAATTAAAGTTTTCATGGGAAAACTAAAAAGGTAAAATAATAATTTCCCAAAAAATAAACCAGAGGGACAATATGTTATGTGGTTAATAACTGCGCCCTCCTTAATATTGTAAAACCGAAAGTGTGTGTGACCTCAGACGTCCCACCGTACTTTATGATTCTTTAATAAAGTAAAGTCTAAAGCCGAGCAGCCCAGATGAAGATAAACGCGCACTCCAGCTCGGGTCATAAAGGAACAATCACCTTAAGTACAAACCAAAGCGGACCGATGCCAAGTCTAATATAAACCCTCCAACTGAGTCAGCCAAACACGGTCAGCTGCTCCTTCCAACTGGGGAATCCACTTGGTCATCATCGGGTCTTCCTCGGGTCACCAAGTGCCCTTGGAGGCTCCACTTTAACCCGAGTGGAGGCGTATCAATTGGGACTGCATTTGGATGCATTTGCTGAACCTTGCGGTCCTGACCAAATTAATAACATTAACAAAAAAAACCTTTAAATCAACAAACAGCAACGAATCCTCCCAACCGTGAGAACTACTGTATAACCCCTATATTTAATTAATATAAAACACATACAGTCCCGTGTTGCACATCTTTCTCAAAGACAACTGATGCGTTTACGCACAACTTTACGCACACGCCGAGCGCGTCTCTCGCGTCTTACCGCCCTGATCTGGAATCAATAAAACGCCATGAGAGCACTTTACAAATAAATATTTAACACAAAAAAACTCGGTTCTTGCGGTTCTAGTTCTGTGTTTCCACGTATTCGCGCATTCACCATAAATCCACAGAAACAAACAAGCAGAGAGAGACTCATGGAGGAGGGATTCCGTCGGTAGAGAACGAGGACGAGGAGGAGGAGGACATGAAGCCACGACTCGAAACGCTCCTCACAAACAAACACGGAACGAACTGGAATAAAAGACAAAAAGGGAAATACCTGAGTGAGACAAATGGGAGAGTACATGGCGACCCGGGGGGTGGGTAGCTCTGTGTATGTGTGTGTGTGAAAACCAGGAGGTGTGATCGGTTCCTCTGCTGGGGTCAGTTCACCGAGCCATGAGCCGGCTGAGCGCTTTATCCGAGTTCCAGCTTCTTCTTATCGGAGAACATCCATCAACATCAACCCCCCGGTCCGGAGATGGGGTCGTTTCTGAGAAATGATATTTAAAAAAAAACTGGAGGAAAAAAACGACGCGGATTCCAACGAGAGTTGGAGAGAGAAAAACACCCGAACTTGAACCGGATCTCTCTCGGAGACACACCGCGTTACAACGTAGAGATCTCTACACTGGGTCTGGTGGGTCTCGTCCGCGCCTCCAAATTTGGCGATGTGTTTGCTTGTTTTAAAGCATGGCAGAACGCGAGAGAGAGAGACGGAGAGAGAGAGAGAGAGAGAGAGAGAGGGTTCTCTGCTCCTGGTGGACCCTGCTCGTTTCCACCCCGATCAGAGAGGGAGGGTAGGGAGACTCTCTGCCTGCGAGGCTCCAGCAAATCAGACCCAACTTTTTTTCTCTCTCTCTCTTTCTTTCTTTCACCCCACGTAATTACACAGTCACACGCCTCCTCCCCCTCCTCCTCCCCCTCCTCCTCCTCCCCCGAACACACATTCCATATCCTTCCATCACACCACCTCCTCATCGACGCACCCCCCCTCTCTCTCTCTCTCTCTCTCTCTCTCTCTCTCCTCTCTCTCTCTCTCTCTCTCTCTCTCTCTCTCTCTCTCTCCCTCTCTCTCTCTCTCCCCCCTCTCTCTCCCCTCCCCTCTCTCTCTCCCCCCCTCTCTTTCTATCTCCCCCCCCCCTCTCTCTCTCTCTCTCTCTCTCTCTCTCTCTCTCTCTCTCTCTCTCTCTCTCTCTCCTCTCTCTCCCCCCCCCCCTCTCTCTCTCTCTCTCCCCCTTTCAGTCGCTTCCCTCTCTCTCGCTCCCCCCTCTCTCTCTCTCTCCTCCCCCTCTCTCCCCCCCTCTCCCCCCTCTCTCTCTCTCTCTCTCTCCCCCTTTCAGTCGCTTCCCTCTCTCTCGCCCCCCCCTCTCTCTCCCCCTCTCTCTCTCTCTCTCTCTCTCTCTCTCTCTCTCTCTCTCTCTCTCTCTCTCTCTCTCTCTCTCTCTCTCTCTCTCTCTCTCTCTCTCTCTCTCTCCCCCTTTCAGTCGCGTCCCTCTCGTCGGCGGTGAGAGATATTTAATGAGCGGACCTTGGACATAGAGAACATAGTCCGGTATAAACGGAATGGACTCATCTATTTTGTACTTGCACACACACGCACGCACACACCCACACGAACACCCACACGAACACACGCACACACACACGCATTTCCAAACTTTGCCCCTCTAGAATGCCCTCGACATGTATGAATATGAACGTGTACTCCCCCTCCCTCCCCCCCCCCCCCCCCCCGACGCCGTTTGCTCGGGGGGTTTTGCACATTGCGCGTGCACGTCAATAATCAAATTAATGTTAAACGACCAGATCTGATCCGGTTTAGTTAGTGGGGGGGGGGGGTAGCCATAAGTGTACAGACAGGCCCTGTGCTACTTACTTTAACTAGTGCGTGTGTTCGCGTGTGCGTGTGTTTGTGCGTGTGTTCGCGTGCGTGTGTTTGTGCGCGTGTGTGTTTGTGTGCGTGTGTGCGTGTTTGTGTGCGTGTGCGTTTATGCGTGTGTGTTGGCGTACGTGTGTTTGCGTGCGTGTTTGTGCGTGCATGTGGGCATGCGCTTGTTTGTGTGTGTGCATGTTCGTGTGTGTGTGTGTTTGTGTGCGTGTGTGTGTGTTTGTGTGCGTGTGCGTTTATGCGTGTGCGCGTGTGTTGGCGTACGTGTGTTTGCGTGCGTGTTTGTGCGTGCATGTGTGCATGTGGGCATGCGCTTGTTTGTGTGTGTGCATGTTCGTGTGTGTGTGTGTGTGTGTGTGTGTGTGTGTGGTGTGTGTGTGTGTGTGTGTGTGTGTGTGTGTGTGTGTGTGTGTGTGTGTGTGTGTGTGTGTGTGTGTGTGTGTGTGTGTGTGAGAGAGAGAGAGAAAGAGAGAGAGTGTGTGTGTGCGGCCCGCCCCTCGTCGTCGGTGACCTATAGAACGCCTATAGGTCCACATTCCAGCAGCGGTCCATGAGCCGGTTCACCGGGAGAAGAGAGGAGGTGAGCGCTCACCTCACCTCCCGGTTCACCGGGAGAGGAGAGGAGGTGAGCGCTCACCTCACCTCTCGCTTTGGCACCACGCGTGTTAAGAGAGCCGACCTCATGTATATATGACACACACAGGTTACCAACACACACACACACACACACCACACACACACACACACACACACACACACACACACACACACACACTCTCTGATAGTAGTAACCCGGCGGTCCACGTACCATGGCGCTGTACTGCATGGGGACACGGGGGGTGGGGGTGGGGGGGGTCCCGTTCACACTGGTGGTTGATGGTTCTTTTGGATTAAGGGTTTCCTTTGCAGAGAGCTCTCGTACAAAAATAATAATAATAATAATAATAAGTCGACACCGGAAGACAAATCTTGGCAGAAGTTCGGTTGAGAGAGAAAAAAAAAAATCCTTCTGCAGACTTTTCTTTTCCCTCCTGATCTTCCTCTTCCTCTTCCTCCTCTTCCTCCTCCTCTTCTTCGAGTCTTTTATTTCTTGGATCGACTTCAGGTTGCGGAGTTTGAACGCGGTCCAGAAGAGGAGGGTTTTTTCCGGCGCACAGCAGCGCTAGGTCTCCGCCTTCACTTTCCCTGTCTGTCTGTCTGTCTGTCTGTCTGCCTGTCTGTCTGTCTGTCTGTCTGTCTGACCGCCCTCTCGGTCGGGCTCTCTGCAGCCGGCGGGGGGGGGGAAGTGAAAATAACCAACAGGCTGTTTGCACTAGAACTTGAATCCTCGCCTCCCATTGGCCGGGGGCTGCCTGCCCCGGGACGACACTATGCACCCCAGGGCCCCTGACTTCCGCTCTCCTGACGCGCTGTTACGCTGTGCGTAAAACCACCGGTTTTACGCGGTGCGTAAAACCACCGACACACCCACCCGGGTCCCGGGACCCTCGAGCCGGGCCGGGACCCTCGAGCCGGGCCCGGGACCCTCGAGCTTGACGCTCCGATGCGTTAGGATTCAAACAAATAACCAAATTCCAATTCATAAAGTTATAACTCATCGGTTTGGCGAATAATAAATAAACAATAAATAAATAATAATAAATGATCCACAAATGACGTTTAATCGTTATCAAGGGAAAAAAAGGCATTATCAGAGAGAAAGAAAAAATATATATATATATCTATCTATATATCACATATATGTATAGTCAATATATCGGCTACCTATCTGTAGTTATATCAGTAATGACGTGCGTGATTAAAAATAATAAATCACCCCGAGTGTGTGAGGCTATACTTGGTGAGCAGGCCTACTGCACACACACACACACACACGCTGTACGCACACACACACACACACACACACACACACACACACACACACACAC
>CM051021.1:18226429-18236429 GCA_027704905.1 Muraenolepis orangiensis | reverse complement strand
CACACACACACCCCACCATGACCCCCCCCCCCCTACCACCACAGACACATCTGTCTTTCAACAGGAGCCTCATATTAGAGCCTATAGATGAAATCCATCACCTGTAGCTGTAGGTTATATAATAACAAGCACTCTGTGAGGCGCCTGAGGGGAGCGGCGCGTGAGGTGAGCTAACGGAGGACACACCAACACTCTGATCTGAGAGTCACAACAACAACAACCACTCACTGGATAACTTAGAAACAAACTCTCCTTGGTAATGGCCGTAAGGACTCTACTAATTCATTTACCTTGCCTGTGGGTGGGTTGTCTGATGGTGGTGTTGTGTGTGTTGTTAAAGCCATGACATCACCAAGTTAGATAATCGCATATTAGTTATGAGTAGCACATACATATTCATCCACCTGGTGAATATTTATGATTCACTTATTGTAATAAAAAAAAAACAACTGACGGATAATGATGCACACTTGTAAGGGTTGCACACACACACGCACACACACACATGCTACCCCCCCCCCCCCCCCCCACACACACACACACACACACACATGCTACCCCCCCCCCCCCCACACACACACACACACACACACACACACACACACACACACACACACACACACACACACACACACACACACACACACACACACACACACAAAAGAGGCTCAAGGCTAATTGAGGAGGCACATACGAAAGCACAAGCCGTGCTCTGAAGTGAAGCGTTCTGTTCAGACCGTCTATCCTCCATCTCTCCTTCAATCCCCTTATGATGGTTACAATCTTCACCAAACACACCAGCACACACGGGGCGACTCCCTGCTGTCCATCAAAGACACACAGCATCTCCTTACTGCGGTGTACATCGGAACACAGAGGGGGTTGTTTGACTACACCATGCACTGAGAATCATACCACATTCAAGGGGGATATTGAATATGCATATACAGCGTCACCACAAAAGCATTGTCCACACACACACACACACACACACACACACACACACACACACACACACACACACACACACACACACACACACACACACACACACACACACACACACACACACACACAACATGAAACCCCTTATGCTGTTCAATCACGTTATACTCAATAGAAACCCTCTGGAAACCCTTGAGAGTAGACTTATCAAGATTCAACATTCAAGATGTTTTTATTCTCCATATGCAACGATTACAAGGGAATGCTTACTCCCCATTCCCTAACGCCATATACTACACTATACTTATACCTAACAACACTATACTATAACAATACTGTACACAATAAAAAAATATATAAAGTGAGTGATTGATGATATATGTTGTTGAATTGTGCAGAAAGCATTTAAAGCATTTTAAAGTGCCAGTAGTGCAGCAGCATCTTGAATACAGTGCAGTGCAGTGCAGAAGCTGTGATGAGTCCAGAGAGTCCATCAAAGTGTGACAGTGTTTGATAGTGTATTGTAGTATGGATAACAACGTTCTGATAGTGGCAGCACTCCTAGTCCAGTTCAGCAGGCGCGCTGCCTGTGGATTGAACCACATCGCTCCACGGACGCCCTTGGAGGTTCTACCAGTTGTTGTTTTAGTGGCTGTAGAGAACACATCTCCACAGTGGTCTGCTCCCATCTTCTCCTCCTCCTCTCAATGGAGCTTTTCTCTGCCGGCCGCATTCCAAACCTCCTCTCTGAAGTCACGGCTGGCCAGCTGGACTTCCCCACAGCAGCAGTGGGAGGCGTGAGCAAGTAGTCCCGGGTCAGACGATGACGCCATGGACCCCCCCCACCTCCCCCTCCCCCAGTGAGGCACATGAAGAGCTTCATCTATTAACCCTTTGCTAGGCTCTTCACGTCCATGTATGTATGTAATGGACACATAGTGACACTCACACCATTGTGGCCGAAAGCTTTTAAGTAACGAGTCCTGGAATTATGTAAGGCACTTTGAATCTGGTTTGCATTCACATCTTTCAGGCAATGGTGCTCCATCAATAATAAGTTCAACAATAATAAGTTTTACTTGATTTGACCTTGACCTTTCATTTCATATGATCATTCAGTGATTATTCAAAAGCAATTATTTGAGCCATTTGAAAAATAATAAAAATGTATCTCCCTGAGTTATCTCCCCGAGTTATCTACCCGAGTTATCTCCCAGACTTATCTCCCCGAGTTATCTCCCCGAGTTATCTCCCCGACTTATCTCCCCGAGTTATCTCCCCGAGTTATCTACCCGAGTTATCTCCCAGACTTATCTCCCCGAGTTATCTACCCGAGTTATCTCCAGACTTATCCCCGAGTTATCTACCCGAGTTATCTACCCGAGTTATCTACCCGAGTTATCTCCCCGACTTATCTCCCCGAGTTATCTACCCGAGTTATCTCCCCGACTTATCTCCCCGAGTTATCTACCTTGAGTTATCTCCCCGACTTATCTACCCGAGTTATCTACCCGAGTTATCTCCCCGAGTTATTTTATCTATCTATTTTATGTGGCGGAATATGTAAAGCACATCTTATCAATTGTAAAACGGGCTAACCGGTTTATAGGATCACCTTCGCCTTGTTGGTTCAACGTTGGAATTCATTTGAATATAACTAAAAGTTGGATTTGTTTTAAAGGAAAGTAATGCTCGTGATTCCCCTTGTGCTCGTATGTCAAAGGCTTGTTTTGGAGAACCATACCATAGCAGGATAAGAGCCGGATGCGTTCCTTTTAAGGGTCAACCATCTATATATTTCATCGTCTTGATTTGATTAAATAGCTTCAAGTTCAAATTTAATTTGATTTCTACTTTGTACAAACAGAGCTCCTATGAAAATCAATAGGCCAATCAACAGGCCAATCAACAGGCCCCCGTGGACCCGGGTTCCGGAAGCTGCCACCGGCGTCCACACTAGAGCCCTGTTCACTCAAATCAGGAATATTCAAAAGTTATGTTTTTGATCAAGTTAAAACCAAAGTTTAGTATTAAAAGTGGACGTGGTGAGTATGATGTTCAGTATGTTAATGATGGAGACAGTTCCTTTGAAGGATTTTTCTTTTTCCATATACTTCATAACTTACGACTCCATTGCCAAATGGTCTTGATGTTAAATGTGTTAAAATAAATTATTTGAAGCAATCTGCAAGATCATATTAATATTAGAGTACCTTATTCTAAACCTAAAGTATTGTTGTAGACGATTAGCACATGGCGGGCTACTGCGCCAGTCATCTCAGATCATCAAGGCCCACGCGGGGAGAACCAGAACAGAAACCCACGCTATGAGCAGAAGACACAAACTAAACTCCCTGATCCGCGGCTCGTCTTGGCAACACGGGTTCAAATCCCACCGAGAGGAGGAGCCACCGAGGTGCAATCCTCCAAGCGGACGGAGAGAAGGAGAGACGGACGGCGTCGGTACCCGCCGTGTGACCGCTGCACGCATGCTTAGTGTTCATCCAGCGTGCCGCCGCTTTTGTCCGGCCAGATGTCCAGGGCCCGCCGCTCGGCTAGCAGGTGGTCCGCTTATTCCATTAGCGCCCAATATGACGAGTGGAGATTAGCGGCGGGTTGAAGTTAGGGGTTAAACGAGAAGCTCTTTAATTTAGCACAGCCGTATTAATAAAGCAAGTTATCCACCCTATTCCACCGAAACACACACACACACACACACACGTGTGAGATATGACATAATAGCAATTAGCTCAAATGTCGCAAAACATGTGTTTGAGTTGTGCTGATCACATTACCCTCATCACATCAATTTAATAAAAAAAGTACTTACTTATACACACACGCATGTGCACGCAGACACACACACACGCACAGACACACACACAAATGCACTGAAACTGTATTTTCAAAAAGCTATTTATTTTCCTTCACCTTCCATAGCCTGTGCATGTATTATTTTGGTAAAAATAAATTGTTCATAAATCAAAAACCTATAGCAGCGGTTGACAATTAATAGTTCCCACTATATTTTACTAAAGGCCAATATTGATCATCATTTTGTGTAAAAACGTCACCCAAACCCAACATACAGCTAAGAACATTTAAACAGTGAATTGATTTCCACAGAAAACGATTGACGCGACAGCATACACACGGAGAACACAACAACCCTCTCATGCTATTGGAATATAAAAACATGTAGATCAGTGCAATATCATATCGTACCATTTCCCCCGTGTCACCTCATTACCGTTCCGCCAGAGTCTAATATGTCGGGTGTTCGGCAATCAAAGTACTTGTCTGGCATGGGATGACAGCGGACTGTGAACAGAAGTCATAAAAGGGAAAGCTTAAACTGGCTATACGACAGGCACTTAACACACCCGGGCACCATCCTCTGGTGTTCTAGCGCTCCTGCTTCGGCGAACACGCGGTCAATTAAGAAACACCAACAGACGAAAAGCGTAAAACAGAAGCCCAGAAATACTTTCCTTCCGGAGAACCCTCCCCACGGCCCTCAAACATCCCGTTAGGATACAAGGCCGCTTTTCAAAATAACACCCCCCCACAAAACCACACAAACAGGGTTGTTCTTTCATGTCCATTGTCAAACAGAGGTGTAGCTAGAGGTATAGATAGAGGAATAGATAGAGGTATAGATAGGTATAAAGTTATGTTCAACAGCTTTCTCTACACAATACAGTTCATAAAATCCTTGAGATTTTGGCAATCCAAAACGACTTGTGTTGAATAAATAGCTATCTATAATTAATAAAAACATATCATAAACTGTACCCGTTTGTGTCCACAAGGTAAGTGCTATGGTTGAGATGAGAGAGGCTTTGGGTTCTCCTCGGTAGACCCAAACCTGGTACTAAAACCTCTCCCATATGTCGCCAACATTGTATTCAAGGTAAACGCCTACATATAGTACGAGTGGTACAACTCGTGTGGAGTGTACGAGTGTTTCCATTCCCCTTTGAGCTTTCAGCTTCCGATATGAACCTCCAAAAAGGACGCACTTCGAGTGACCTCCATATATTTGTTCATGCCTGAACAATGAACAAATGTAAACTACACGACTACCGTCAAGTAAAAGTAAGTAAAGAAAAAATACAAAATGATATAGACGGAACTTCGCATGATTATCAACTCATGGAACACAGTTACACACACACACACACACACACACACACACACACACACACACACACACACACACACCACACACACACACACACACACACACACACACACACACACACACACACACACACACACACACACACACACACGCTAAAAACAGCTTTCTAAAATGGACACAGCGCGCCATTGGCGTAGTTCTGTTGGTTCTGCGGTGAGGGCCTTGTTCACCCGGCGGCCATCTTGCTTCCATCTCCCGCATCATCCCCCCCCCCCCCCCCCCCCCCAACCCACCCAGCGTTTAGAACCAAAATGGCCACCAGGTTGGAAAGGCCCAGAGAAGTAACCTGAGTGGGGGAGGAATCCTGGATGCAAAGCAGCAGTCACAGTGACTATCAAAGGAATACAAATGAAAAGATTTCCTTCTTTGTCCGTAGCGGAGTGTTTCTCCTCATCATCACCGTCCTGTTCTGCTCTGCTGCTCAGACCCAAACAGAGGAATGATAAAAACAATACAACATTTAAAAAGCTTTGTTTGTTCGTTTGTCCTGTTGCCGACACAGGAATCACACGAGAGGACGGACAGCAAGCGGACGAGCGGCTTTGAGTGTGAGTCGGAAGATCCTTCGTTGAGTCTGTTGTTGACCCCCCCCACGGACATCCCCCGGATTGGGAGAGGGACGGGGGACGGGGGACGGGGACAGGGACAGGGGATCAGGGGACAAGGGACGAGGGACGGCGAACGAGGGATGGGGGACGAGGGACAGGGGACGAGGGACAGGGGACGAGGGACGAGGGACAGGGGACGGCGAACGAGGGATGGGGACCGGGGACAAGGGACAGCGGACGAGGGACAGGGGACGAGGGACAGGGGATGGGACGAGGGACAGGGGACGAGGGACAGGGGATGGGACAAGTGACAGCGGACGAGGGACAGAGGACGAGGGACCGGGGACGAGGACGAGGACAGCGGACGGGACAGCGGACGAGGGACAGGGACGAGGACGGGGGGACGAGGGACAGGGGATGGGACAAGTGACAGCGGACGAGGGACAGAGGACGAGGGACCGGGGGGACGAGGACGAGGGACAGCGGACGAGGGACAGGGGACGAGGGACGGGGGGACGAGGGATGGCGGAGGACGGACGGGGGACGAGGGATGGGGACGAGGGATGGGGGACGGGGGACGAGGGACAAGGGACGAGGGACAAGGGACAGGGGACAGGGGATGAGGGACAGGGGAGGGACTGGGGACGGGGGACGGGGACGGGGGACAGGAGACCGGGAGGTTAAAGCTCCGTCCCTCCGACTACACCTGATGGTCAAAGGTATGGCTAGCTTGCAGCGGCTGCCTGCTGCGCAGAGGGATCAGCCAGAGGAGCTTCCAGCGTGTTCCGAACACCTCGGACAAGGCCCACTGCCAGGACCTCTTGGAGACGGATCTGTCAGGCGGAGGGGGGGAGGGCAGAGGTCAGAAGAGGTAAGAAGAAACGTTTACTTCGTGGTTGGTTTAAGGTAATACATAAAGGCCAGATTCTGACGGTTTTTGGATGTGATATTGAGGACACTCACGTTTCGTTTAAGACCGTAGACATCTTCTCAATTGTGGTCGTGTCCTGTTTGGGGGGGGAAATAGGAGTCATTTACAAACCCTCGTCCTTCAACACACCCTTATGGTCCCCCATGTGGGGACGTCCTTCATGTTAAACCTAATGAGACTTCTCAACACATTCTAAATCCTAGACGGTGACGCAGATCTTAAAACAAGTATCCAGTGTGCATATTAACGTACCGAGTCATCAGTATCTGCTGTAGGAGCCATTCTTGAGTTATTTAATCTTTGAGTTTGTATCATGCAATTATTTGAATTATGAACATGCTTAGACTAAAGCTAACCCGGAGTGGAAGTGGCAAATAAGAAATACGAAATTGTTTGTAAATTGCCACTATATCTGCTATGTGTTATATGTTACAAAATCAACAGATGGATAAAAACCCAACACAACATAATAATAGGTTGATCCATTACAACTGTTGATCCATCGTGTATCGTCAATTAATATGGTCCGAATTAGCGTGCCTGTCACTTCTTCAGTTCAGTTCCCTGAAGTCAACACGTGTACATATCATCCATCACTCACTTTATTACAACAAGATATTTTTATTGGCCATTTGCAACAGGGTCATTGGAACGCTTACTCCCCATTCCCTCTCGCAGTTTACATCTACAAAACAATACCATATAAATAATATACACAATAAATATAAACCAACACATTTTCTATTGTTCTTTTTAATCATACTTTTATTGTGTACAGTGTACAGGGTATAGTGTTTTAGGAAATGCATACTGCAGGAGGGAATGGGGAGTAAGCATTCCATTGTGCTTGTTGCATATGGACAATAAAAACCTTTATTGTTCCCAAACACAAACCTGTGATGACTGTTTTTAATATCTCCACTGGATAGTGTCCGGCAGGGATTCCCTCTCGCATGTAAACGCGGTGAATAAACACTAAACATAAAACAGAACTAAGAAATACACAGCTTTCTCTGCTAGCGCTTGTTGGCACTCACCGGGGCTGTACATTAGCAGTACAGTAGAAAGAAGAAGAAGAAGAAGAAGAAGAAGAAGAAGAAGAAGAAGAAGAAGAAGAAGAAGAAGAAGAAGAAGAAGAAGAAGAAGAAGGAAAGAAACAAGTAAGTCTGACTCACGGAGATGATGCCGACCATCTGTGTGTAGAAGAGGCTGCTCATCCCCCCAAACATGACCAGCCCCATGAGGGTGGAGACCCGGAGGAGAGCCAGCTCGTGTTGAGACGTGAAGGCATCCTGGGAGGAGACACACAGTACAACGGACTGAGTCTTTGACTATTGCTTCCAATGTGACTGACATGAATGGGTTTGGAGGACACATAAACAATTCACGCATGCTAGTTACATGCTGGTAAACCCAACATGTACGTCACTGAAGAATAAGCAGCAGACAGTGAGAGAACACATTAAGGTCAACATCATATTGTTCTGCTCTGACAGAGGACCTCCCGTGATTATGTTATAGGTGTATAAGATGTTACTGCAGAAGCTCCAGGCACACTTCATAGTGTAAAGCATTACCTGCCTTGGTAGACCTATCACTGAATGCTAGTTAGAAATCAACTCCCCCCCTCAAGACCCAGTTCAGGTGTGTCCTGATATATAGCAGGTACCCCTCCTCTCTAAACACCTGTAGAAACAGAGTCACCGGGATGTATAGATCCAGATACACCCCTTGTATGAAAGGAAGCTTGGCAGATCAGGTTCTAAATATTATGCACCGTACAAATGGAACAAGAGGCTGAACAACAAGGCCGAAACTTCACGTGCTGACTGAGTGTGTGTGTGTGTGTGACACGGCCCCTACCTGGTCTAGGGAGGTGAGGGGCTGGAAGTAGTAGTACTGACAGAAGTCCATGCCCAGGGTGAACAGACTGAGGACCTGGGTGTAGAAGCAGAGCTGCAGGAACAGCCAGTGGTTGTCTTCCCCCACGCAGTTGTTGATCCTGAGAGGGGAGGAAGCCATGCCACAGGGCGGTGGTCCATGAGCAGGGAACTCCTCTCCTCCACCGACTCTCCATTCAGAGATAATAACCAACCTCCCCATCCCTCCAAGCAGGGACCCTCGGCTGGGATCCTTTGTCAAGGTTGGAGCTACAGAAATACCTGACTGACCTGACTCGCTACATATTGACGCATGGATAATATTAATAAGGAATAAGATATGAACATACAGCCAGTTGATGTTCTGGTGTTTTGATAAAAACATCAGAAGAATGTTGTATCATTTTAGTATTGGGCTTTATATGTTTTTAACCTGTTGTTGTTTCCTCTAGAATGTATTTTTGCATGAAATTATTATTTGTATAATGATTAAAAATTATTAGTATTATTATTAGTATTATTATTATTAACAATAGAGGCACGCTAGAGGAATTCTAGATGTCTCCAAAAGAGAGAACGTTGCCCAAACAGAGTAAAGATTATACACGACAGAGCAGCAGACATGATGGCTGGTGGATATGGTTCTTGGTCGATATCTAGAAGATCAGGACTCGGCATAGAGAGAACCAGCAGAGGGAGAAGGTAGTGAACCTCACCAGGGGCAGTGATGATCCATCCGCCGCACACAGTGGCCACAGCGGGTGCAGTGGTGCGAGCGCTTGGGCCTCATCAGGTTACACTTGTTACACAGCTCCCACTCGGCCCGCTCTGGGGGTACAAGAAGAACACACAAGACAGGGTTATGGAGACACATGACAGGGTTATGGAGACACATGACAGGGTTATAGAGACAAGGCGGGGTTATGGAGACACATGACAGGGTTATAGAGACACAAGGCAGGGATATGGAGACACATGACCCCATGACGGGGTTATGGAGACACATGACGGGGTTATGGAGACACATGGCGGGGTTATGGAGACACATGACGGGGTTATGGAGACACAAGACAGGGATATGGAGACACATGACCCAATGACGGGGTTATGGAGACACATGACAGGGTTATGGAGACACAAGACAGGGATATGGAGACACATGACCCAATGACGGGGTTATGGAGACACATGGCGGGGTTATGGAGACATATAACGGGGTTATGGAGATACATGACAGGGTTATGGAGACACATGACCCCATGACGGGGTTATGGAGACACATGGCGGGGTTATGGAGACACATGACGGGGTTATGGAGACACATGACCCCATGACGGGGTTATGGAGACACATGACGGGGTTATGGAGACACATGACGGGGTTATGGAGACAATTGACGGGTTATGGAGACACGGCGGTGATCAACCCACAGCTCAAGATTCAAGGTTTTCATTTACCAAGTACAATGGAATGCTTACTCCCCATTCCCTCC
>CM051021.1:18188929-18221429 GCA_027704905.1 Muraenolepis orangiensis | reverse complement strand
GAGTGTGATGTTCATAGATACTTCTCTCTCAGATTTGAAACTTTGAGCACAACTTTGGTGCTTGCAATAACATTTCACTGTACCTTTTACAAAAAAAATCCATGTTTTCAAATCTGAATCCATGTCTTTTTTTTATAATTCCAAAAGGAAAACAAAAACATCCATCTACATGTTCCATATTATAGATGCTCTATGGCAGTGCTAAACAGATTTTGGTACTTCTAATGTAACTTTGGTTGTTGTTGTTGACCCCAGGGCCACACAGGGGCGGTGTGGGCCGTGGCCATCCTGCCCGAACAGGGCCTCATGCTGTCTGGCTCCGCAGATAAAACCATTAAGCTTTGGAAAGCTGGCCGCTGTGAAAATACCTACTCAGGTAGAGGGGGGGGGGGGGCAGGCGGTCAACCCTCCGGTTTCTATGGTAGAAGATGAGGCTCTGCTCTCATCAGTTTAAGATTTATCGTTGATCGGAGAGACATTTGTCGATTTTAATTTTATGCTTGCTTCGTTATTTCTTGTGATATTATTGATACTTTTGGGTCTCCATAACGAGAGACAGCAATGGCCAGTCTATGTGTAGCTCCGAGATTGACCAACCTTCACAACTTCAACGACTGCAGTCTGTGGCGGCTCTGCTAACCGTGGGTGAATGAAGGCATAACCTGTGTCCCCCCCCCCCCTGAAGGCCACGAGGACTGCGTCCGCGGTCTGGCGGTGCTTAGCGACGCCGAGTTCTACTCCTGCAGCAATGACGCCAGTGTGAGGAGGTGGCTGGTGACCGGGGAGTGTGTCCAGGTCTACTACGGCCACACCAACTACATCTACAGCATCGCCATCTTCCCCAACAGCCAAGGTGTGTTGGTCGCACCGTTTGGACTTTTGGTAGGTTGTAGGAAAGTTGAAGGTGGTTGAAGGTAATATTTGAGAGTGAGAGAGCAAGAGAAAATGCTAAAGAATTGCCCCCTTCCTCCCTGTGTTTCTCCGCTGTTGAGAAGTGTCTTGATTACGCACTTGTAATCTGATTGATTCCCTGACCAATCATTGAACCGATATCCCGTCAGAATGAGCCAAGAGCGGCTTAAAATCAAAATCGTCTCCTACAAAGACAGGCACAGTCCAACTTGGAAACATCCTATTTCACTCACTCATAGCTCACGAATGGCTGTGCCAGTTCATGAAGAAAGGTTGACACCAGCTGTGTGATCCTAACCGTCTACCACCTGGTTTCCTCCCCCCCGACAAAGACTTTGTGAGCACAGGAGAGGACAGGACGGTGAGGATATGGAAGAAAGGAGAGTGCTTTCAGACCATCCGCCTCCCTGCCCGGTCCGTGTGGAGCTGCTGCATACTGCCCAACAACGACATAGCCGTGGGCGCCAGGTAACCGCAGCACTCTCCTTCCCAGACTTTCTCTGGCCATTGATCCTCAATGATTCCATGCTATTTGTAACCTTAGTCGAAGCACAGTTCACGTCTTCTACGAGCACGGTGGAGAACATTGTATGTGCATTGTTCTTTCATTAATACTTTGAGGGACTGTAGTCACAGTGGACAAAATGAATGGTTAGATTTGTTTTACCCCTGTGAGCGGTTTGGCGCTGATCTTGGTCCTGATGGTTCTCTTGTCTCTCTCTCTCCCTCCCTCCCTGCCTCCCTCCCTCCCAACAGCGATGGCCTCATCCGAGTGTTCACAGAGGCCGAGGACCGCACGGCCAGTCTGCAGGATCTGCAGGCCTTCGAAGACGAGCTATCCAAAACCACCATCGACCCCAAGACGGGAGATCTGGGGGATATCAAAATCGAAGACCTCCCTGGGAGGGAACACCTTGACGAGCCTGGTAATGACTAGATTCACCCGGGGGGGCGGGCTTAGGGCGTGTGTGTCTGGATCTTTCTCACGGCCTGCCGTCATATCGCTGGTCTTGCAGGGAGTCGGGACGGACAGACACGTCTGATCAAGGACGGAGACAAGGTGGAGGCGTACCAGTGGAGTGTCAGCGAGAGCCGCTGGCAGAAGATCGGTGATGTGGTAGGGGGTTCCAACCAGCAGACCTCCAAGAAGGTGACCTACGAGGGCAAGGTACCGTTATTATTCATTTATTAATCTCAACGTCCTCAGAAAACAAACACTGCTGTTTAACTGTCTCTTCCAAGATGAAATTCATGTACAATGGACTGCTTACTCCCCTTCACTCCCGCAGTATGAATTCCTACAACAATATAATACTAAACTGTACTAAACCATGTACACTATGCTATAACGATACTATACAATAATAAGACGGTGAAGTGTCTAATGAATGACGTGTACACGTTCCTGTGTTCCCTCCCTCCTCCAGGAGTATGACTTTGTGTTCACCATCGACGTGAACGAGGGCGGCCCGTCCATGAAGCTGCCGTACAACACCGCAGAAGACCCCTGGCTGACGGCGCACAACTTCCTGCAGAAGAACGACCTCAGCTCCATGTTCCTGGACCAGGTGGCCCACTTCATCATCGAAAACACCAAGGGTCAGGTGGTGGCTCCGCCCCCCGCCGCTGCCGTAGACCCCTTTACTGGTAAGCCACCCCCCCCCCCCCCCCCCCCCCCCGAGACGTAGACCCCTTTACCGGTGAGCCACACCCCCCGAGACGTAGACCCCTTTACCGGTGAGCCACGCCCCCAGAGACGTAGACCCCTTTACCGGTGAGCCACGCCACCCAGAGACGTAGACCCCTTTACCGGTGAGCCACGCCCCCCAGAGATGTAGACCCCTTTACCGGTGAGCCACGTCCCCCAGAGACGTAGACCCCTTTACTGGTGAGCCACGCCCCCCAGAGACGTAGACCCCTTTACCGGTGAGCCACGCCCCCAGAGACGTAGACCCCTTTACCGGTGAGCCACGCCCCCCAGAGACGTAGACCCCTTTACCGGTGAGCCACGCCCCCCAGAGACGTAGACCCCTTTACCGGTGAGCCACGCCCCCCAGAGACGTAGACCCCTTTACCGGTAAGCCACGCCCCCCAGAGACGTAGACCCCTTTACCGGTAAGCCACGCCCCCCAGAGACGTAGACCCCTTTACCGGTAAGCCACGCCCCCCAGAGACGTAGACCCCTTTACCGGTGAGCCACGCCCCCCAGAGACGTAGACCCCTTCACCGGTGAGCCACGCCCCGCAGAGACTTAGACCCCTTTACCGGTAAGCCACGCCCCCCCAGAGACGTAGACCCCTTTACCGGTAAGCCACGCCCCCCAGAGACTTGTAAGCTAGCAAGATGACTCAAAAATTGGACAACACTTGATGGTTGGAAGGAACAGTTGATCGATTTTTCGATTTTGCCGCAGATCTGAATCCGGAGCCACATCCATCTTCTATTTTATTTTACGCGTTTCTAGAATGCCTGAAGCGGCCATGAGTGGCTTGCAACGTCGTTCTCTAATGCGCGTTGTATGACGGATACACTTGGAGACCTGGACACGTCCACAAGAATACCAGCTTTTGTTAGTGTGTTGTTTAGAGACTGCTCCAGGCTAAATGTGTTTCTGTGACCAGGGTCCAGGCTAAATGTGTTTCTGTGACCAGGGTCCAGGCTAAATGTGTTTCAGTGACCAGGGTCCAGGCTAAATGTGTTCTGTGTGTTCAGTGACCAGGGTCCAGGCTAAATGTGTTCTGTGACCAGGGTCCAGGCTAAATGTGTTCTGTTTTCTGTGACCAGGGTCCAGGCTAAATGTGTTCTGTGACCAGGGTCCAGGCTAAATGTGTTCTGTTTTCTGTGACCAGGGTCCAGGCTAAATGTGTTCTGTTTTCTGTGACCAGGTCCAGGCTAAATGTGTTCTGTTTTCTGTGCCCAGGGTCCGGGCGCTACGTCCCTGGAGGAGCTGATGGGAGGAGCGGCTTTGGGGCCGATCCCTTCACAGGTTACCAATCGCTAAAACAACATTATATTGGAATATATACGAATATTAGAATCACACTGCAGCTGGACTTTTACGTGTTAAAAAAACAACTATTTCTATATATGTATAGTTTATGTATTAATTTATGTATTTGTATATATTTTATTTTATATCTAATATATTTTTTTGTACTTTTTTAAAATTTCTTTGGAATAATTGTTCTATATGTTTGTGATTTGTATTTATTTAAATAGTATTTATATTCTTGTTTTCTACTCTTTTTGACCAGGTTCTGGCCGCTACATCCCCGGCTCGGGGCCCGCACCCGGGGCAACAGGTGGGGCCGACCCGTTTACAGGTGAGCTGACCAGTGGAACTCTGATAGTTCAACTTCTATCCCTGTGTATGGCACTCCTGAACCATCCCTGGAAGGAGGAATCCCCCTCTCTGCGTTCCTTCTCAAGATCTCTTCCTTCATCATTAAGATGTGTGTGTGGGGGGGGGGGGGGGAGGAGGTCTAGGGTTGGGGGGTTGGGGGGGTTGTAAACATGTGGCCTGTGAAGCCCTTTGAGACTGTAACCGTGATCGAGGGCTGGACTAATAAAGTTGACTTGACTTTCTGGTCCGATGGAGTTTAATAATGATATGCGCGCCCCCCAGTTTGGGAACCACTGCACTAACGGCGGTGTCAGCCATGCAAGGAGACCAGCCAGCGGGTCAGGAGCAGTTGGGCTTAGCTGTCTTGCTCAGGGACACCAGGACACTTGGAGGTGGAGCCTGGGGATTGAACCCGACAACCCGCCGTACCTCTATCCCAACTAATTGTGATGTTGTGGCCCTCTCGTCGCCCTCCAGGTGGAGGCGCCTACTCTTCTGCCGCCGCCAGGCTGACCGCCACCAACATCTACTTCCCCAAAACCGACGGCTTGACCTTTGACCAGGCCAACGCCACGCAGATCATCGGTAAGCATGTCACAACCTCTTTTTTTATTTTTATTTTTGCCAACTTGTATATAATAAGTAATCCTTATTTTCAATGACGGAATAACAACCTTTTCAGTGTGATAGCATTTCTCTGTACAACTGACTGTTGTAGGTTACAGAAAACTTCAAATCTGTTACGTTTGTTTTGTATTGTTTTGAAATTATTTCTTGAAATGGTTTCTTTCAATTTTGAAATGTTATAGTTTTTTAATTATTTTCTAAACCTACGACTGCTGTTGTGTGAGTGCACTGGGGGGGGGATTGCTACAGTTATTTTGTACTTAAAGGCAGTCTGTGAGATGGATGAGAACGTTCCAGTCTCTAATGTAAACCAATGAGCCTTTGCCCCCCCCCCCCCCCCCCAGCCAAGCTGAAGGAGCTGAACGGCGGGGCGTCCCCGGAGCACAAGCTGTCTGAGGAGTTTGTGGAGAGTCTGGAGAGCATGCTTGGCATCGTGGTGGGCGGAGCCCCAGATGCTGCCCCGCCCCTCACGCTGCCTCAGATCAACCTGCTGTGGAAGGCCTCTCACTGGCCCGAAGGTACGGAGGGGACCAGGGCGTCCGTACTGTCCTAAAGACAGACATTTGGTCACTGCAAAACTACAAAATCCCCCAAGTAGTAATGTATCAGAAATATGCAGAAACTGTCACACTGCACACTTATTATTAACTTATTTGTACTGCGTGTATCTTTTCCCTCAAAATAGGTACTATAATAAACATTCAATATATGGCTAATGGAATCATTTATCTGTTCCAATACATAAATGGTAAAACGTGTTATGCGTGCAGTACTGTTCCCTCTAAAGTACCTAATGCATAACAAGCCTTCAATATACGACTCCGTCCGTCGTGTCCTAATCCATAAACCCGTCTGCTCTCCTCCAGACATAGTCTTCCCCGTGCTGGACATCCTGCGTCTGGCGGTGCGCCACCCGCAGGTCAACGAGAGCCTGTGCGGCGAAGCGGAGGGCCCCCAGCTCTGTGACCACCTGCTGGGCCTGATGAGGCCCCGGGGCCGCCCGGCCAACCAGATGCTGGCCCTGAGGACACTGTGTAACTGCTTCAGCGGGAGGCGGGGCCGCACGCTGCTGCTGGCGCGGCGGGAGGCCGTGCTGGGGCGGGCCGCCGAGCTGGCTGCCGGCGCCCCCGCCAACAAGAACCTGCAGGTGGCGCTGGCCACGCTGCTGCTCAACTACGCCGGGTGTCTGCACGGCCGGCCCGACCTGGAGGCCAAGGCCCAGTGTCTTTCGGTGGCCAGCGCAGCGCTGGAGTCGGTCCAGGAGACGGAGGCCGTGTTCCGGCTGCTGGTGGCCCTGGGCACCACGCTGGCGTCGGACCAGACGGCCCGCGACCTGGCCCGCTCCCTGGGCCTGGCCTCCCAGATCTCCAAGTACTCGTCGGTGGCGGACCCGGCCAAGGTGGGCGAGTGCTGCCAGCTGGTTTTAAATGAACTGCAGTGAGCCAGACCACGAGAGAACCCGTGGTTCTCCTAAATGATCTTTACAAGTTTGGTTCATCAAATCATTTGTGGTGGAGACGTGACTCATTGCATGTGCAGCAATAAAAAAGATGTACAAATTGAATATTTGAATAAACTTTTTGTTTTTAATTTATGCTGGTCTAAATCCATTTAATAGGCATCATATTTACCCATGGCCTTGGTCAAATATCTATGGGTCTGACTCTGTAAACCATATGTAGCAGTGGACGCTGCCAAAAACCATTAAAATGACTTCTTGAGGGCTCCTCCTGAAGACAAGGACACTTTATTGGTTTATTGCAGAGTTTTGAATCCTGGTGAACAGAGCAGATGGAACATGCTAGAGCTCTTCCTCCAGTGTGTTCAAGATTCAAGATGTTAAATTGCCATTTGCAACAAGTACAATAGACTGCATATTCTCCATTCCCTCCCACAATATGAATTTCGTACAACAATACTATACTAAACTATACCATACTACACTCGGATACAAGAAAGATAAAGATATGTATTGGCCATATGCAACAAGTACATAGGAATGCTTACTCACCATTCCCTCCTGCAGTATACATCTCAAACAATACCATAAAATAATAGATATACAGTGAAGGAAATAATTATTTGATCCCTTGTCTATTTTGTAAGTTTGCCCACTTATAAAGAAATTAACAGTATCATTTTAATGGTAGGTTTATTTTAAGTGAGAAACAAAATATCAAAAAGAAAATCCAGAAATTGACATAAAAGTTATAAATTGATTTGCATTTAATTGAGTGAAATAAGTATTTGATCCCCTTGCAACCAACAAGAATTCTGGCTCCGACAGACCAGTTAGATAAGTCCTCTCGCTTTGAGAAAGTACTCCTAATATCAACTCATTACCTGTATAAAAGACACCTGTCCACAGAATCAATCAATCGGATTCCAATCTCGCCACCATGGGCAAGACCAAAGAGCTGTCTAAGGACATCAGGGACAAGATTGTAGACTTGCACAAGGCTGGAATGGGCTACAAGACCATCAGCAAGCAGCTTGGTGAGAAGGAGACAAATGTTGGTGCGATTATTCGAAGATGGAAGAAACACAAAATGACCATCAATCGTCCTCGGTCTGGGGCTCCACGCAAGATCTCGCCTCGTGGGGTATCGAGGATTATGAGAACGGTGAGGGATCAGCCAAGAACTACACGGGAGGAACTTGTTAATGATCTCAAGGCAGCTGGGACCACAGTCACCAAGAAAACTATTGGTAACACACTACGCCGTAATGGATTAAAATCCTGCAGCGCCCGCAAGGTCCCCCTGCTCAAGAAGGCACATGTACAGGCCTGTCTGAAGTTTGCCAATGAACATCTGAATGATTCAGAGGAGGCTTGGGAGAAGGTGATGTGGTCAGATGAGACCAAAATTTTGATCTTTGGCATAAACTCTACACCCCGTGTTTGGAGGAAGAGAAATGCTGACTATAACCCCAAGAACACCATCCTCACTGTCAAGCATGGAGGTGGAAACATTATGCTTTGGGGATGTTTCTCTGCTAAGGGGACAGGACGACTTCACCGCATCGAGGGGAGGATGGACGGGGCCATGTACCGTAAAATCTTGGCCGATAACCTCCTTCCCTCAGCCAGGGCACTGAAAATGTGTCGTGGATGGGTCTTCCAGCATGACAATGACCCAAAACATACGGCCAAGGTAACAAAGGAGTGGCTAAAGAAGAAGCACATTAAGGTGATGAAGTGGCCTAGCCAATCTCCGGACCTTAATCCCATAGAAAATCTGTGGAGGGAGCTGAAGCTTCGAGTTGCCAAGCATCAGCCTCGAAACCTTAAGGATTTGGAGAGGATCTGCAAAGAGGAGTGGACCAAAATCCCTCCTGAGATGTGTGCAAACCTGGTGACCAACTACAAGAAACGTCTGACCTCTGTGCTGGCCAACAAGGGTTTCTCCACCAAGTACTAAGCCATGTTTTGCAAGGGGATCAAATACTTATTTCACTCAATCAAATGCAAATCAATTTATAACTATTATATGATGTCAATTTCTGGATTTCTTTTTTGATATTCTGTCTCTCACTGTTAAAATAAACCTACCATTACAATTATAGACCGTTCATTTCTTTGTAAGTGGGCAAACTTAGAAAATCGACAAATAATCAAATAAATAAGTATTTCCTTCACTGTATATACAAAAAATAAATAAACCATACTATCCTGTAAACAACCCTATATACTACCTGTAAACAACCCTATCTACTACCTGTAAACAACCCTATATACTATCCTGTAAACAACCCTATATACTACCTGTAAACAACCCTATCTACTACCTGTAAACAACCCTATCTACTACCTGTAAACAACCCTATATACTATCCTGTAAACAACCCTATATACTACCTGTAAACAACCCTATCTACTACCTGTAAACAACCCTATATACTATCCTGTAAACAACCCTATATACTACCTGTAAACAACCCTATATACTATCCTGTAAACAACCCTATATACTACCTGTAAACAACCCTATCTACTACCTGTAAACAACCCTATATACTACCTGTAAACAACCCTATATACTACCCTGTAAACAACCCTATCTACTACCTGTAAACAACCCTATTTACTACCTGTAAACAACCCTATTTACTACCCTGTAAACAACCCTATTTACTACCCTGTAAACAACCCTATTTACTACCTGTAAACAACCCTATATACTACCTGTAAACAACCCTATCTACTACCTGTAAACAACCCTATATACTATCCTGTGAACAACCCTATCTACTACCTGTAAACAACCCTATCTACTACCTGTAAACAACCCTATATACTACCTGTGTGATGGAGGCTGGTTTAACCGGTGGGCCCTCAGCCTCAGCAGCCAAGCAGGCTGACTGGGCCTCAGGTGAGGCTGCTCCAACCAGCCTCTAACCACACACCACTACACCTTACATGACAAGAACTCCGGCTCTTGTAGTAAACATGCATGGTGCTTATTGTATGTCATTCAATTTAGGTTTAAAGATAAATCGAGGCCATTTGAATATAAAATAAAACATTTGAAAAAAAAATCCAAAAAAAAGCGAGCCCGCCCTCTTCTAACCGGAAGCATATAAAACAGGTTCCGGGTAAGTTGAAAAGCATTGGCGGTCTGTGTGGTGGAGAGTCAGTCGTGGACGTGGAAAATGTTATTATTATTCACTTATTAGACATTTCACTGGCAAGTAAGTGAGCACGGGTTGAACCTGCTTTACCTCCAGCAGCCTAACTAGACCACTACCCGGGCTGGTGGAGGGCTAGGAGGGACCAGAACAACGGAGGATAAACTCCACCGGGACCAGGGAATGGAGAAGCAGGTCCCTCCCGGAGACCTCGGGTAGAACTACTCCATCTATTCTACTATCTACTCTCTCTATATCTCTACTCTATCTCTACTCTACTATTCTAATGGAAATCCAACCCGGAGTCGTCCAGACTACAGTGAACTGCACCAACCTGGGTATGTAAGTCTTGTTGATCTTCCTTGGAGTCGGTTCCCTGAACACATGGTCACACATGGTCCATGAGCAGCTGTGTGTCTTCCCTGGTCCACAGGTTTAACAACCCCAACATAGACTCCTTTCACACTGGAACTGGTCTCCTGTTGGTGGAACTCGACCCCACACTCTTTGAAGAGGCCTACAGGTAAACCTCATCCTTCACCCAACGTGTGGTTGAGTTGTTCATGATTAGATTGAGTTGTTCATGATTAGATTAGATTCTAATTGATTGTCAGTGTACAGTACATGGCATCTAACCAGAGTGCATAATATAACATTAAACTCATACAGACATGTATAGGAACTGCTGGCCTGACACAAAACGGACACATTGGCTTAAAGACCATGGTGAGCCTGAATTCAGAAATATTTATTAATTTTTCTATTCCTTCGTAGCTGGGTGTGATTTAACATGGTGACTCCCAGGAGCTGCAGAGAAAGGGTTCTTCTCACAAAGCGTTCTTCTTGGAGCATCTTAACGTTCTGAGGTACGTGGTCTCTCGAGTGCAGCTCTATGTAACGGAGTGAGGCAGATTCCTGGTCAGAGCTGAGCTGTGCTCTGTCCGTCACTAGTCCTCCCTAGAGCATGCCTGCTCTCTGATGACCGCGCTGACCTGAGGGAAATCACCACGGACAGATACGGAGCTGACAACGCATGTCTTGTTGTAGCTCATTTGATTATGTAGAGCTGGTGTGTATATTTTCTCATTAATAATTGATGGAAGGTTTGGGCAAACTGCCCTTATGTTGGAGGCTCTTGTATGTTGGAGGAACCAAGTGCCTTTTACATTTTTCTGAAGCAAATAGCTTCCTTCATTAGAAGGGATTTGTGTTTTTGCAGACAGAAGACCGCCAAGGAAGACATCCCAGAGGTGAGGAACGCCAGGCGGAGGTTAGAGGCGGAGTGGGACCGGCGGTGGAGCCTCTGGCCTCGTTCCTGTGTGACGATCCCGTAAGTGGAGCTTTGTTGCACTTATTTCTCACTGGAACCCTTTCGTTTATCTTTGGTATCCGTGGGAGGCGGACTAACCCTACGCCGTCTGTCCTGCAGGCGCTGTCCTTTCTCTCTCCCATGGCGCCGCTGTCTTCTGAAGCCGGGGCTACGGGTGTTCCTCCGCTTCCCATTGAGTACGCGTCAGACACACAAGCTTGGGCCATCGCATCCTTTTACCTGTAAGACTTAATGTTTATATTTGGTGTAGCTTGTCAGAGGGAGGCAGATTCCTGGTCAGAGCTGAGCTGTGCTCTGTCCGTCACTAGTCCTCCCTAGAGTATCCCTGCTCTCTGATGACCGCGCTGACCTGAGGGAAATCACCACGGACAGATACGGAGCTGACAACTCATGTCTTTTTGTAGCTCAATTGATTATGTAGAGCTGGTGTGTATCTTTTTCTCATTAATAATTTGATGGAAGATTTGGGCAAACTGCCCACATGTGGGGGGCTCTTGTATGTTGAAGGAACCAAGTGCCTTTTACATTTTTATGGCGCAAATTGCTTCTTTCGTTAGAAGGGTATTTGTGTTTTTTGCAGACGGAATATCTCAAAGGATGAAATCCCAGAGATGAGGAACGCCAGGCGGTTGGAGGCCGAGAGGGACCGGCGGTGGAGCCTCTGGCCTCGTTCCTGTGTGACGATCCCGTAAGTGGAGCTTTGGTGCTCTTATTTCTCTCTGGAACCCTTTGGTTTATCTTTGGTGTCTGTGGGAGGCGGCCTAACCCTACGCCGTTCTCCCGCCAAGCTTCCCGGTGAGTCCGTGTCAGACTGAACGCGGGCTGTGCCGTTCCATCCTTCTATCTGTAAGCCTGATTGTTTATCTGACTTTCTCCTGGGTGGTTCGTTCTGAAGAGCAGCCTAAGTCACAGGAAGTAGTGGAAGCCGGCTATCCCCGGTTCACATGGAACGGACCGTGTGGCGGACCGGTTAGCTTGGTGTGTGGTGTAGCTTTTCAGAGGGAGGCAGATACCTGGTCAGAGCTGAGCTGTGCTCTGTCCGTCACTAGTCCTCCCTAGAGCGTCCCTGCTCTCTGATGACCGCGCTGACCTGAGGGAAATCACCACGGACAGATACGGAGCTGACAAGACCTTTCCGTGCGCAGGGCTTCTGTGGGAAACTGGTCTTTAGGGGCAATGGTTTTTCTCTAAACACATTTAACAATATTTTGACCAATTATACTGGTAGGGGAGGTAGCTTGATAAGATGGGTCTGTGTGATGGCTGCCATCTGGATGTTTATGGATATAAACTAGGTTTTAGTTTTCATGTCTGAAATAATGGTTCCTTTCTTCTATTCTCCAACTAGGCCAGAGAGAGGACGACCCATACCAGCTGTAAGGTGGCTCCTACAAAGAACCAGAGCTTGGACTGGGGGTCTGATCATTTGGCAGACCATGTCTTGTAAGTTCATACGGACATGTCTTGTGTGGGATTTGGGGATTTTAAATCGTACTTGGCATGCCACCGAAACGCTCGAGCTTAGTTGGAGGCAAATATGTCAGTAACTTACACAATATGTAACTAACACAATATGTAACTTGTACAGTATGTGAATGTTCTCTACTATCTGTGCCCTGGTCCATAGAGGGAGCAGACTCATTATTAGGGTTATGAGCAACACCTGTGTTTTATTATTTAATGGATGTTGAGAGACGGCGGTCTTGGGATGATTCATTAAATGTCCACGTGTTTTTCAGTCGCGTACGAGGGTTAAAACTGCTGTCCACGCTGGAGCTGATGACTCCCCGCCCCCACCCTGCAGCTCCTGAAAGAGGAGTGTTCTCGGGTGGGAGGCCACGCCCCCCCTGGCCCAGCTCCGCCGCCAGGAGCTGCAGAGACTGAGGGCAGGCTGCAGGCTCCTTGGAGCATCTTAACGTTCTGAGGTACGTGGTCTCTCGTGCAGCTCTATGTAACGGAGTGAGGCAGATTCCTGGTCAGAGCTGAGCTGTGCTCTGTCCGTCACTAGTCCTCCCTAGAGCATGCCTGCTCTCTGATGACCGCGCTGACCTGAGGGAAATCACCACGGACAGATACGGAGCTGACAACGCATGTCTTGTTGTAGCTCATTTGATTATGTAGAGCTGGTGTGTATATTTTCTCATTAATAATTGATGGAAGGTTTGGGCAAACTGCCCTTATGTTGGAGGCTCTTGTATGTTGGAGGAACCAAGTGCCTTTTACATTTTTCTGAAGCAAATAGCTTCCTTCATTAGAAGGGATTTGTGTTTTTGCAGACAGAAGACCGCCAAGGAAGACATCCCAGAGGTGAGGAACGCCAGGCGGAGGTTAGAGGCGGAGTGGGACCGGCGGTGGAGCCTCTGGCCTCGTTCCTGTGTGACGATCCCGTAAGTGGAGCTTTGTTGCACTTATTTCTCACTGGAACCCTTTCGTTTATCTTTGGTATCCGTGGGAGGCGGACTAACCCTACGCCGTCTGTCCTGCAGGCGCTGTCCTTTCTCTCTCTCCCATGGCGCCGCTGTCTTCTGAAGCCGGGGCTACGGGTGTTCCTCCGCTTCCCATTGAGTACGCGTCAGACACACAAGCTTGGGCCATCGCATCCTTTTACCTGTAAGACTTAATGTTTATATTTGGTGTAGCTTGTCAGAGGGAGGCAGATTCCTGGTCAGAGCTGAGCTGTGCTCTGTCCGTCACTAGTCCTCCCTAGAGTATCCCTGCTCTCTGATGACCGCGCTGACCTGAGGGAAATCACCACGGACAGATACGGAGCTGACAACGCATGTCTTTTTGTAGCTCAATTGATTATGTAGAGCTGGTGTGTATCTTTTTCTCATTAATAATTGATGGAAGATTTGGGCAAACTGCCCATATGTGGGGGCTCTTGTATGTTGAAGGAACCAAGTGCCTTTTACATTTTTATGGCGCAAATTGCTTCTTCATTTGAACGGTATTTGTGTTTTTTGCAGACGGAATATCTCAAGGATGCAATCCCAGAGATGAGGAACGCCAGGCGGTTGGAGGCCGAGAGGGACCGGCGGTGGAGCCTCTGGCCTCGTTCCTGTGTGATCCTGTAAGTGGAGCTTTGGTGCTCTTATTTCTCTCTGGAACCCTTTGGTTTATCTTTGGTGTCTGTGGGAGGCGGCCTAACCCTACGCCGTTCTCCCGCCAAGCTTCCCGGTGAGTCCGTGTCAGACTGAACGCGGGCTGTGCCGTTCCATCCTTCTATCTGTAAGCCTGATTGTTTATCTGACTTTCTCCTGGGGGGTTCATTCTGAAGAGCAGCCTAAGTCACAGGAAGTAGTGGAAGCCGGCTATCCCCGGTTCACATGGAACGGACCGTGTGGCGGACCGGTTAGCTTGGTGTGTGGTGTAGCTTTTCAGAGGGAGGCAGATACCTGGTCAGAGCTGAGCTGTGCTCTGTCCGTCACTAGTCCTCCCTAGAGCGTCCCTGCTCTCTGATGACCGCGCTGACCTGAGGGAAATCACCACGGACAGATACGGAGCTGACAAGACCTTTCCGTGCGCAGGGCTTCTGTGGGAAACTGGTCTTTAGGGGCAATGGTTTTTCTCTAAACACATTTAACAATATTTTGACCAATTATACTGGTAGGGGAGGTAGCTTGATAAGATGAGTCTGTGTGATGGCTGCCATCTGGATGTTTATGGATATAAACTAGGTTTTAGTTTTCATGTCTGAAATAATGGTTCCTTTCTTCTATTCTCCAACTAGGCCAGAGAGAGGACGACCCATACCAGCTGTAAGGTGGCTCCTACAAAGAACCAGAGCTTGGACTGGGGGTCTGATCATTTGGCAGACCATGTCTTGTAAGTTCATACGGACATGTCTTGTGTGGGATTTGGGGATTTTAAATCGTACTTGGCATGCCACCGAAACGCTCGAGCTTAGTTGGAGGCAAATATGTCAGTAACTTACACAATATGTAACTAACACAATATGTAACTTGTACAGTATGTGAATGTTCTCTACTATCTGTGCCCTGGTCCATAGAGGGAGCAGACTCATTATTAGGGTTATGAGCAACACCTGTGTTTTATTATTTAATGGATGTTGAGAGACGGCGGTCTTGGGATGATTCATTAAATGTCCACGTGTTTTTCAGTCGCGTACGAGGGTTAAAACTGCTGTCCACGCTGGAGCTGATGACTCCCCGCCCCCACCCTGCAGCTCCTGAAAGAGGAGTGTTCTCGGGTGGGAGGCCACGCCCCCCCTGGCCTAACTCCGCCGCCAGGAGCTGCAGAGACTGAGGGCAGGCTGCAGGCTCCTTGGAGCATCTTAACGTTCTGAGGTACGTGGTCTCTCGAGTGCAGCTCTATGTAACGGAGTGAGGCAGATTCCTGGTCAGAGCTGAGCTGTGCTCTGTCCGTCACTAGTCCTCCCTAGAGCATGCCTGCTCTCTGATGACCGCGCTGACCTGAGGGAAATCACCACGGACAGATACGGAGCTGACAACGCATGTCTTGTTGTAGCTCATTTGATTATGTAGAGCTGGTGTGTATATTTTCTCATTAATAATTGATGGAAGGTTTGGGCAAACTGCCTTATGTTGGAGGCTCTTGTATGTTGGAGGAACCAAGTGCCTTTTACATTTTTCTGAAGCAAAGAGCTTCCTTCATTAGAAGGGATTTGTGTTTTTGCAGACAGAGACCGCCAAGGACGACATCCCAGAGGTGAGGAACGCCAGGCGGAGGTTAGAGGCGGAGTGGGACCGGCGGTGGAGCCTCTGGCCTCGTTCCTGTGTGACGATCCCGTAAGTGGAGCTTTGTTGCACTTATTTCTCACTGGAACCCTTTGGTTTATCTTTGGTATCCGTGGGAGGCGGACTAACCCTACGCCGTCTGTCCTGCAGGCGCTGTCCTTTCTCTCTCCCATGGCGCCGCTGTCTTCTGAAGCCGGGGCTACGGGTGTTCCTCCGCTTCCCATTGAGTACGCGTCAGACACACAAGCTTGGGCCATCGCATCCTTTTACCTGTAAGACTTAATGTTTATATTTGGTGTAGCTTGTCAGAGGGAGGCAGATTCCTGGTCAGAGCTGAGCTGTGCTCTGTCCGTCACTAGTCCTCCCTAGAGTATCCCTGCTCTCTGATGACCGCGCTGACCTGAGGGAAATCACCACGGACAGATACGGAGCTGACAAGCTTTTCTGTACGCAGGGCTTATGTTGTAAAGTTGTCTCTGAGACATTTTTAAAACTGTTCCCTTCTCTGATCTCAGTTGTGGACGTGTGGAGCTCCTGGTGGTCGAGGAGCGTAAAGTCTGACCGCCGCGGTGCCACACCCACCCTCGGCCCTGCTGCCTACCTACCCTCGGCCCTGCTGCCACACCTACCCTCGGCCCTGCTGCCACACCTACCCTCGGCCCTGCTGCCTACCTACCCTCGGCCCTGCTGCCTACCTACCCTCGGCCCTGCTGCCACACCTACCCTCGGCCCTGCTGCCACACCTACCCTCGGCCCTGCTGCCACACCTACCCTCGGCCCTGCTGCCACACCCACCCTCGGCCCTGCTGCCACACCCACCCTCGGCCCTGCTGCCACACCCACCCTCGGCCCTGCTGCCACACCTACCCTCGGCCCTGCTGCCACACCCACCCTCGGCCCTGCTGCCACACCCACCCTCGGCCCTGCTGCCTACCTACCCTCCACTGTCACCGCCCCCCACAGCCTGAGCAGTGGCGTTCACTTCAGCTTTGACGTCGACGCTGCCAGGCGGCCTGCTGAGCCTTGGCGACAAAGACCTGGACAATGGTGACGGTGGTAACGACTATCTCCTCCTGCTCTCTCCACCGGCCCCAGGGAGCCCCTGGCCTCCTTTCGGTGTCCCGGCACTCGTCCAGCGGGTCTGGTGGCTGCCACGGCGCTACACTCTTTACACTCGCTGGAGGCGCTGGAGAGTATCACGCTATCCAGACAGGAGTACAGCCGGACCAAACTAGTCACCGTCCCCCCCCCGTGGAAGACCTCAGGGTGTTTTCATGGGGAGACCCCCCCCTCCCCTCGCCTCTTAATTGTGATGTCTGCTAATTATTTGTAAATGAATGTACAAATAAGTTTTTTAGTAAATTACTAAATCAATTATTTGTATTAAATGTTCGTCTGAGGGTGAGGCCGCTCACTGTCCGTTGAACACATGAACCTGTTTGTACCTCTTGAGTCTCTTAATAAACACGTGTTGACGCGCACATATTTGTTTAGCCTTTTTTTTTTCTTCTGTAAATTGCATTGCACATTTCCAATTGCTAAACAAATGGCATACCCAGTTATGAAATGATCTAAATCTGAAGGATAGAATCCTCTTTATTGGTAACCTACATGTACGCGCAGTGTAATGTGTTCCTCTGCATTTAACCCATCCTAGTATTAGGAGCAGTGGGCAGCCGTTGTGTATACAGTGCCTTGCTCCTGGTGCCTTGCTCAATGGAACCTCGGCGGAGGCGAACTGGCACTGGTCAACCCTGAAATGGACTTTAAGTGCAACTACATGAGTAGTTTGTCTCTTGTCGGGTGCACGTTTCTTGAGGCTTCATGTTCATTTAAACGCCCCATCCAGATGCTCTGTTGACTTGTTGCCACAATAGACTGGGACACAACTCGATGTGTTGGCGGACGATTGGGAGGGATTCGTGTTGGCTTTGTCCAACCAGGATGGGGAATCCATGTTTCCGTCCTGGTATGTGAACTCTATTACGGCTCAGAGCAGGACACACACTTTGCAAACAACTCAAAGGCACGGTGCCAAAGCACTTTGGCCTCTCAGCGCTCGTCGTTCATAACACTAAGATTGTGGCTGCTTCATTTTTTCTACGCGTAACAATGGAACGGTTACTCCTCAGTCACTCCTGCAGTATGAACTACTCCCAACAATGAATAAAAACTTCACGGTAAGTAAAAAAAAAAATATATATTGACAAATAGCAATGTGTCGAAGTAGATTAGATTCAAATGTATTATCCGTGTAAAGCAAGTACAGTACAGCCTAAATGATTTGGCATCTAACCAGAGTGCAAATGTTGCAGTGTAGTGCATGGTCATATATAATTTACAGTTGCTAAAAGACAGTCTAGGTATAACAAAGTTGTAAAATGAGTGAGATGTGCATAATAAAGGTGTGTGTATATATATATACAGGTAAGTAGTGATCAGGTGTATGCAATTTTGAAAAACAGGATAAATGTATATACAGCAGGTAGAGCAGGGATATACAGTTATACATCAACACCTAAAGATTAAAATATATACGGTAGGTACAGTAAAATGTACACTATCATACAGGTGTGTTATCGATCAATGTAAATATGTAGGTAGTTATGATTACAGTGCAAGGCAGTCGTAGACCTCGATGGTGATGTATTATTATGATGTATTATAGGATATATTGGGCAGCAGTGCCGGGTTCGGCAAGGTGGGGGGCGGCTGGACTGGTGGTTGGGGTGAGAGGTGTCTGACAATTTTTTGTGCCTTCCTCAGACAGTTTATGGTGGGTAGTGTTCATTGTAGGAAGGTGAAAACCAACATTGTATTGTGCGGTTTTCACCACCCTTTGCAGCGCTTTCCGGTCGTAAACAATGCAGCTGCCTAACCACACTGATGCAGTTGGTGATGATACTTTCAATGGCACACCGGTAAAAGTTCACCAGAATCTATTTGAAGCTAGAGACACACTCTACCTCCGCCCGTTGATAAGGATGGGGGCGTGTGCGCCAGCTCTGGTCTTCCTGAAGTCCACGATGAGCTCCTTGGTCTTCTTGGGGTTGAGGGCCAGGTTGTTGTTAGCGCACCACGCCACCAGGGGCTGGACCTCCTCCCTGTAGGCTGCCTTATCATTTTGGATGAGGTTCACCACCGTTGTGTCGTCTGCAAACCTGATGATAGTGTTTGTACCATGAACAGGAGTGCAGTCAAGAGGGAGTAGAGGAGAGGGCTCAGCACACAGCCCTGGGGGTGTTCAGGGTGAGGGTGGGTGAGGGTGGGGGAGGTGAGATTGGCTAATCTGACAGACTGGGGTCTGTTGGTTAGGAAGTCCAATAACCAGTTACAAACAGAGAGGTTAATGTCAAGATTTGGTTTTCATGAGGTCACCAAGTTTGAAGATGAATTTGGAGGGGATGATGGTGTTAAATGCTGAGCTGAAGTCGATGAACAGCATTCTCACGTGGGTGTTGCTCTCATCCAGGTGGGAGAGAGCGGAGTCAAGGGCTGAGGAAATGGCATCCTCTGCTCCTGTTCTCGCGGTAGGCAAATTGGTATTTATCCTGTGAGGGGGAGAGGCCAGATTTGAGGTGAGCCAGGACCAGCCTCTCGAAGCACTTCATGATGATGGGGGTGAGTGAAACAGGGCGGAAGTCGTTGAGGCTCGCTGCAGAGGAGTGTTTTAGCACTGGCCCAATGGATGTGGTTTTAAAGCATGCTGGGACAACTGCCTGAGCTAGTGACATGTTGAAAATGTCAGTAAGGACCTCGGTCAGCTGCTCATCACAGTTCCTGAGCACACGACCGGGGAGGCCATCAGGACCAACTGCCTTATGCGCATTTGTTCTGCTCAGTACTGCACGCGTGTCTGTGGGGGAGAAAGTGAGGGCTTGGTGGTCAACAGGGAGAGTAGCCCTGGTGGGCAGTTCGTGGTTGTCCCGGTCGAAGCGGGCATAAAAATGATTGAGCTCGTCAAGGAGGGAAGAGTCAGTGGTTGGAAGAGAGTTGTTGGAGGGTTTTTAGTCCGTAATGGCCTGGATGCCCTGCCACGTGTCGGGGATCAGAGTTGTTGAAGTGGTCTTCAATCCTAAACTTGTGGTTGAGCTTGACCAGCTTGATGCCCTTGTTCAGGTAAGCCCTGGCTAAACAGTAGGCCTGTGCATCGCCCGACCTAAAAGCAGTGTCACATGCCTTTAGGAGTAGAAGGAATTGGACTATTTCGCCGTACAAGATGTCTGCCATGTTGCGAGCTTCCGCACGACGACGCAGTTTTTTGTTATTCGTTCTTTTATCTTGACTATCTTTGCACAGAAAGTTAGCAGCACGTTCATTTATGACTTTTGCACACTTCTGGAGATCAGATCCACAGTCGCTTGCCGCCTACCGGAGTTTTTTCACTCTTTCGACTCGGACGTCCCGCCCAAAGTCACAGCTGGATTATCTCCGACCATCTTGGGCACGATTACACGCAAGCGTCGCAGGAAGAAGCGAGGGAAGCGAGCTGGCGTGCTAGTCAGGCTGAGATGTCGATCCGATCGCCCCCCACTACCCACCGGCTGGCTAATGTACAGTCTCTGGACAATAAGTTAAGCGAGCTACAGGCTCGTATTCAATTCCACCGGGAAACTAAGAACAATTGTATCATCTGCCTTATGGAGACATGGATGTCGGAGGGGCTTACCGACGCAGCTATCGAGCCGACGGGATTTTCCGTCCACCGGGCGGACAGAACAAAGACTATCCGGTAAACATCGCGGAAATCTCATGATAAACTGATCTTGGTGCAACCAAAGTCATGTACATCCCCTCAAGTCTTTCTGTTCCCCGGACCTGGAGTAACGCTTATGTGATGCTTATGTGCCGTCCATTCTGGCTACCTCGAGAGTTTACAGCGGTAACCGTGACCGCTGTTTACATTCCCCCACAAGCCAACACGGACACAGCGCTGAAGGAACTGTATGGGGCTATCAGCGAACAGGAGTCGGCACACCCTGAGGCTGCTCTCATCGTGACGGGGGAAGCCCTCCACGCGCATAACGCCGCCTTTGGCTCCGGGAATTTGGAGGAATATACGAGAGCCCGTTACGACCTCCGTAAGACCATCGTCTCTGCCAAGCGGAGGACAGAGTGGAGGAGAAATTCAAGAGCCACGACGCGAGGGGTATGTGGCAGGAGTTACAGACGATAACGAAATTCAGAGGGAGAACCAGTTGTGTAGAGAACTCCTCTACCTCCCTCCCAGGAGAGCTAAATACTTTTTTTGCTCGGTTCGACGTGAATGGTAGCCCGCCGAAGCCAGCGCCGCCTGAGGAGACCAGCCTGCTGAACATCTTGGAGGCGGATGTGCGCCGCACCTTCAAGTGGATGGTGTCCCCATCCACGTGCAGCTGGATACTGGACCTCCTGTCGGACCGCCGCCAGGTTGTGGTGTTGGTCAAGCCCTACATCCCAGCCAGAGCGCTCCGCTCAACTTCTGCCAGGCGACTTGTTCGACCTTCACTGAAAACAACCAAGCATCGCCCTTCCAAGACCCAGCTCTTCACGGCTCTGGCTCCACAGTGGTGGAATGAACTCCCGTCTCATGTCAGGATGGCAGAGTCCCTCGCCAGCTTCCGCAAGAGACTCAAGACCCACCTGTTCAGAGTCCACCTGGACTCTCCATGAACCCTCCTTCTCCTTTGTGAACCCCTAACTTGCTTAAGTCCTGACATTAATAGCTCTCAGCATGTTGTATATTCTAGCAAGTGTATATCCTTAATGTTGATAACACGCTCTTATCACAGCTACTTAAGCAGGTGACCTGGCAGTACGAAATTGTGTTATTCATCTTGTTAATATGAATGCTTGTGAACTGCTCTATTTTTATGTTTGCGTACCTCAGTGTTATGCTATTGTCTACTTCAACAAATGTACTCCTTGTAAGTCGCTTTGGATAAAAGCGTCTGCCAAATGCCCTAAATGTAAATGTGGTGAGGATGGGCAGCACCACCTCAAAGCCACTGACCATCAACACAGGAGCCCCCCAGGGATGCGTGCTGAGCCCTCTCCTCTACTCCCTCTACACCCACGACTGCATGGCTATGCACAGCTCCAACGTCATCATCAAGTTTGCTGACGACACGACAGTGATGACAGTGACAGTGACAATGCCCACCCCAGCCACAAACTGTACTCACTTTTACCGTCAGGCAGGAGATACCGCAGTATCAAGTGCCGCACAAACAGACTTAGAGATAGCTTCCACAGTCAGGCCATCAGGCTGCTGAACAAGGGTGTATAGCATATAACAATGTATATTTTATTACATTGATTTATATATATATATTGCTCTTTTTCTGTGCTAATATATTGCATTTTATATATGCACTTTTATATTTTTATATATTTAACTTTATAAAGTTTGTACTTTTTACTTATTTTTTATTCTATTCTTTTTTTCTTTTTTTCTAACTGCTGTCTGTCGTTGGGTATTGCACATAAGGTTTTCACCCATTGCTTAAACTTTGATGTGACAATCAACTTGACTTGACTTGAGTATGGGGACCTCTCGGTTCATCCACGCCTTCTGGTTGGGGAATGTTGTGATCTGTTTGAGGGTGGTGACCCAAAACAGAGGAGGCGTAGGAGTGGGAGTCCAGGGTGGACTGGGAGGCAAACAGGCTCCAATCTGTGTGTACAAACCGGTTCTGCAACTCCCTCAGGCCACACTTTGACTGTCCTAACGGTGGGCTTCACACGCTTGATGAGTGGCGTGTACTCAGGCAGCTTGAACAAAGAGACGTGATCACTCTGTCCAAGGTGGGAGACGGCTTGGTAAGCATCAGCCTTGTTGGTGTAAACATGGTGGTCTCCTCTTGTGGAGCAGGTGACATGCTGGGAAAATGTGGGGAGCACAATATTTAACTTTGCATGATTGCAATCGCCTGCAATAATAAAGGCTGCCTCTGGGTGGGAGTTCTGCTGTCGGTTAATAGCAGAGTAGAGTTCCTTCATAGCTAGCTTAGCGTTAGCATCTGGAGGTATGTAAGCCGCAGCTTAAACGGTGGCTGTAATTTCCCTGGGTTGGTAAAAGGGTCTACATTTAACCACCAGGTATTCCACGTTAGCAGAGCAGTGGCTCTGTGCACCTAGCCTTGTTAGTAGAAATGCACAAACCTCCACCCCTGGTGCCTGTAGGCACATGACGTTATTTGGGATCAGACAAAGCGAAGGTCCTATGAATACTAAACGAAATGGCGCATATTTTAAAACACACCTCTGAAATGTACACACATAATTGTATTCTAAATTGCTCGATAGGGGGCGCTGGAAACCGGTTTAACTTACTAGAAAAGGTGTGTGTGTGTGTGAGGGGGGGGGGGGGTCTATTGGGATGAGGGCGTGACATTTGTCACATAGCCCCGCCCTCCTGAAGGGAGCCACGCCTCCCTGTGGGCGGGGCCACGCCCCCATGTGGGCGGAGCCACGTGGAGCCAACTAACGACGCACGGAAGAAGGCTCATGGCGCCCGCTGCCTCCGCCGCCTCCAACTTCACATGAAAGTGGTGTTGCAGTGGAAAAAAAGTGGCTTTACTTTTTGTGTTCTTTTCTTGTTTTTCCCGCTGCCCCCAAAAAGGATAATAACGCTTGGTACTTTCTCCGTGTGTCGGGGAGAATACTACAAGGGAATATAAATACACGAGTACTGCTGAGTACTACTGAGTAGCGTCGGGTGTCTTCATGTCAACACGGAGGAGTCTCTCCGTGGAGTAAACAGCTGGTAAGTACTCCTCGGTGGGTTCGGACTCACAACAAGCTGTCTACTACTACAGCACAGCGATGAAGCCTCATGGTATACTCTCGTGTTTAGTGCACACTTTTCAGTGTTTCGTCTCTAAACGACGTCTTCTAACTTGACGTGTGACGCGTTTGGTTCCGTCTGGTTCTCCATGTCCTGCAGGACGGTCTCTGCAGACTCCCGATCTCACTCCCATGACCCATTCCTTCTGGTGCGTAAAGTAAAAGTTGACCCACTTCTTCTACTGTGGACGCAGCAGTCGGGGAACACAATACTGCTCCCACCCCTACCCCCACCCCCACCCCACCCTACTCCACCATCAAGATAATGGGTGCTGCTGTTGTGCTCTCGTGTTCCTTATCAGACCTGGCAGGTGCCACCTCCCAGGAAGAAAGAGAGAGAGTGAGAGTGTGTGCCTGTATTTCGCAAAGTGACAGATCATACAACCTCGCACATACTTAGCTTGAGGATTGTTTTGCAATGGAGTTGTTGTTGTTGTACATGCATGCATTAATATATATATAATAACAACACCATCACATGTCCTGATGATAGACCTTAATATAGTTGTATGTGCATGTCCTTTCGCAATAACACCAGCGCTGGTGTCTTCCCTCATGGGGAATAAACAAGCATTGACTGGGTGGTGATTCTGTCAATACTGAGCTCTCCAGGATGATGGGCGAACGGTGAATAAAATAGCTCAATGTTTACTTGAACACGTGTTTACTTGCATGTTTACCCCCAAAACACAGTCGCTCCTGTGGTGCAGAAACAGGCATGCAGCTCAGACATGCATGCATACTTGCATGCATGTGACACACTTCACCCTGCGAAGATATGTGTGGAAAGACCTGTTGTGCAATCCATCTGGGATGCATTGTGCAAGACGCAATGCATACACGTTAAAAAACAGCTAAGGATATCTGTGCACATATGTGTGTGTGTGCTTAAGGAGCGCAGGTCGCAGGACGACCCACTCCTGGCGGTTTTCGGATTTGAACGGTGAAATGAAAGAAGGTCAAGGCGACCGAATGCGCACTTTGACCCCGATCCTCCCGACGGTCTGGTCAGGTGACCGAGAGAGAATAAGGAAGTAGGAAGGCGCCCCGTGGTGCGCAGGGCAGACCGGGCTTGGATAAGTACATTGACTTCACCCGGCTGTGGAGAGCGGGGAAAGACCTGTCTGTCTGTCTGTCTGTCTGTGACCCTGAACAACTTGATAGATGACATACACAGTTACACACACGTCTTCACTGTCTAAAATGTGTTGAGACAAAAGCCAAATGCAATGGGCCTCTCGTGAGGAGTTAATGAGTGATGCACTCGGTGGGCGACTTTGGGACTTTTTTTACAGACGTGAAAAACGTTTTTTTTTTGTGAATACTCTCTGCCAGTATATGCGAATCCTTGCAGAGAATCCTTGCTTGTGTATTTCAACAGAAGGTCTGCGTTGGGAGACGGAGTACATGTGTGATGCTAACCTGCCTGCTGGATCATTCAAACTCTTCTACACAACTCATGCTTCACTGTCTTACTTGGTTTTAGCCACTTCTTTGCCTCTAGCCTTGTGTGCTGTGGTGTACAGCACACAAGGCCAACATTTACTTTATATATTTTTTTACCTGCCAAATTGCTGTAAAACTATTTAGTCCGAGCGATTGTTTTAATATTTAACTCTGCATTTACCTGCCAAAGGTCAAATCTATCCTCGGTCGGCCGGGGGTAACTGAGCGCTGTTTGCGAGGATATCTTCTTCTTCTAATTTTCCTTTTCCGGTTGGGGGGGGGGGATGTGGCATGTGGAATAGGCTTAGCTGGTGAGTGAGGGCAATGATCTCTCTTTCTTTCCCTCTTTCTTTCCCCTCTTTTTCTTTTCCCCTCTCTCTCCTTTTCACCTCAGAGCGGAAAGAATTAGTTTCTGTCTGCCTTGTGGGGCAGTCACGCTCCAGGAGGCCCCGGTCTTGTGATGCCCTCATGTGGCCCTCGGCCCCCCCCCCCCCCCCCCCTCTAGCGTAGCATTGCCTAGCCTAGCCTAGCCTAGCCTAGCCTACCACCTCCTGATGCGCCGCTGATGCAAATCATTCCAAACGTCATTTGACAGTTGGCTTTTGTTACTCTACTCTCCCAGTTGTGTATGTATGTCTCTCTCTCTCCGTCTCTCTCTCTCCATCTCCATCTCTCTCTCCATCTCTCTCTCCATCTCTCTCTCTCCGTCTCTCTCTCTCCGTCACTCTCTCTCTCCGTCTCTCTCGTTCCGTCCCATTCCCCATGTCTCAGTAGGAGACGTCTTGTAGTCTCTGTTCCTGAGGGCTCCTGCTCTTAGCCACACAAGGCGGCGGTGGCGGCTTTGGAGGTGTCACTTGGTCTGTTCCAAAGTGTGCTCTAGTCTCTCTTTGTTGTACACACCTGTGTGCTTATAAAGGCCCCACTGTTGTGCGGGAGAAAGACAAGGAAGCAGACACTGAACCAGTGAGTGAGTGTGTGAGTGGGGGATGTTTCCGCTTTGTCATCTGTTTTTCTCTTTTTGTCATCGTCATGTCTCATGCATCTGAGAGAATCCTCTTCCACCGGTCTTCCTATTTTCCTCCCGCCAATAAGGCCTCGAGGACGGCCTGCACGAGGCCAGGTCACACGCCGTGGTTTATCCTTCTGGTCAGGGGACGCGCTCACTCTCGGGTCTTGGCGATCCCGACCAGCTTTCAGGGCTTGTGTGGACACGGAGATCCTGGCCTGAGATCCGGTGCGTCGTCGTACCTAACAAGACGGCTCCTAGGAGATAATTGGAATGGTGTACGGGGATGTTTTTGTATACACCGGTTACCCTGGAAACCCTGCTTCCATTTTCCTTTTGCTGTCAGAGGAAATATTAAACGGTCGCGGTGAGACCGTCCAGACACGGCCGACCTCTAGGTAGTTAAGAGTATAAGAGAGAGAGCGAAGAAGGACGTCAGCCATACACACGCACACCCTAGTCTCTAGTGTGTCTGTGTGTGTGTGTGTGTGTCTGGCTGTGTCTGTCTCTGTGTGTGTGTGTGTGTTTTGTGTCTCTGCGTGTGTGTGTGTGTGTGTGTGTCTGTCTCTGTGTGTGTCTCTGTGTGTGAGTGCACACACATCCCGGACAATACTGCTTTTCTTCCCTCTGTTGTGATGTGTACAGCAGGGCCACGCCGTTGATTGGAGGACGGGTTGTGAGGTGTGGAGTGGATGTAGGAGGAGGGTTTCTGCCGTAGTAAACGGGAGAGAGATGACAGGAGGGGCAGGGCTGTCTATTGTACTACTATAGCACTACATGGCGACACACAGCGGGAAGGACAGAGTGCATGTCATCACAGCAGAAACACACACACACACTTACACACTTACACACACACATATAAATAGAACCTGTGTGTGTGTGCTCTCAGTGGAGATGAGGTCACAGCAAGGAAGACGTTTGAGGACAACACCCCCTCCTCCCCTTCCAACGTTTTCCTTGTTGTTGCTTCGTCCCACTCACAGACAAATTAACACACACACACACACACACACACACACACACACACACACACACACACACACACACACACACACACACACACACACACAAGGCTACTAGTGTAGAGAAATCTCTAATAATTGAGCTACATGAGTGGTTCTCAACTGGTCCAGCCCCAGGACCCACATTAGTGTCATTTGTCACAACCCAACCATACAGAACATATTATGTACTAACCTTTGCAGTAATCAACGTACCGTTAAAACATGGATTCAGAATATATTGCTATTTGCAACAAGTACAATGGAATGCTTAATACTATAAACACAATACTATAAAAATACTATACACAATAAAATAAAAAATGAACATAAAAAGAACAATAAAGTGATTGATGGATGATATGTACGTGTGTTATATCGTGCAAAAAGCATTTAAAAGCATTTTAAAGTGCCAGTAGTGCAGCAGCATCATGAATACAGTGCAGTAACTGTGATGAGTCCAGAGAATCCAGCAAAGTGTGTAAGGGTAATGGTAATGACATTGTTGTTATGAAAGTGAAAGTGGCAGCACTCCTAGCAGTTCAGTAGGTCACTGCCTGTGGATAAAAACTGTCCTTGAACCTGATAGTCCTTGCTGTACGGATGCTGCGGAACTGGCGGTAGGGGGGGAAGAGATGGAGCCCAGGGTGGTTGAGGTCCTTAGTGATGGTAGGGGGAGAAGAGATGGAGCCCAGGGTGGTTGAGGTCCTTAGTGATGGTAGGAGGGAGAAGAGATGGAGCCCAGGGTGGTTGAGGTCCTTAGTGATGGAGATGGGGGAGAAGAGATGGAGCCCAGGGTGGTTGAGGTCCTTAGTGATGGTAGGGGGAGAAGAGATGGAGCCCAGGGTGGTTGAGGTCCTTAGTGATGGTAGGGGGGAGAAGAGATGGAGCCCAGGGTGGTTGAGGTCCTTAGTGATGGAGATGGGGGAGGAGAGATGGAGCCCAGGGTGGTTGTGGTCCTTAGTGATGGTAGGAGGGAGAAGAGATGGAGCCCAGGGTGGTTGAGGTCCTTAGTGATGGAGATGGGGGAGAAGAGATGGAGCCCAGGGTGGTTGAGGTCCTTAGTGATGGTAGGAGGGAGAAGAGATGGAGCCCAGGGTGGTTGAGGTCCTTAGTGATGGAGATGGGGGAGAAGAGATGGAGCCCAGGGTGGTTGAGGTCCTTAGTGATGGAGATGGGGGAGAAGAGATGGAGCCCAGGGTGGTTGAGGTCCTTAGTGATGGTAGGGGGAGAAGAGATGGAGCCCAGGGTGGTTGAGGTCCTTAGTGATGGTAGGAGGGAGAAGAGATGGAGCCCAGGGTGGTTGAGGTCCTTAGTGATGGAGATGGGGGAGAAGAGATGGAGCCCAGGGTGGTTGAGGTCCTTAGTGATGGTAGGGGGAGAAGAGATGGAGCCCAGGGTGGTTGAGGTCCTTAGTGATGGTAGGAGGGAGAAGAGATGGAGCCCAGGGTGGTTGAGGTCCTTAGTGATGGAGATGGGGGAGGAGAGATGGAGCCCAGGGTGGTTGTGGTCCTTAGTGATGGTAGGGGGAGAAGAGATGGAGCCCAGGGTGGTTGAGGTCCTTAGTGATGGAGATGGGGGAGAAGAGATGGAGCCCAGGGTGGTTGAGGTCCTTAGTGATGGTAGGGGGAGAAGAGATGGAGCCCAGGGTGGTTGAGGTCCTTAGTGATGGAGATGGGGGAGAAGAGATGGAGCCCAGGGTGGTTCCGGTCCTTAGTGATGGAGATGGGGGAGAAGAGATGGAGCCCAGGGTGGTTGAGGTCCTTAGTGATGGACATGGCACCAACAATTGAGGCTATATCCGATGAAACAGTAAGACATGGAAACATTAATTAACACTGAAACACAAGTTTGTTTGTGGGCTTCTTTCGAGAGATGAAGGTTTGTCATATGCTCTGCGACCCACCCCTTGAGAACCACTGCATTGGAAGACCTTTTTATTCAGGGCTACGATAAGACTAGCTAGGTTAATGCTTTATTTTAGCTGTGGTGTGAATGTGCAGAAATGTTGGCTTTGAGACTGAAGCCTTTTGGAAATATGATTTACTCTTTTTTTTTTTTTTTTTTTCAGACCGTCTCCATTGATGGCTCATTAAATGTAGGAAGTCTTACTTGTGTAACGAGGAAGCTGTTTTACACTAAGACACGGCGTCTGTGAGAAGACTCCCGGGCTGCTGTGATGGCCGGTTGATCAGGACAAGCAGCTTGTTGTTAATATTCAATAGACTTTGAGTTTGAACCCACGGATATGGTCGTCTATCCACGTGAGATCATGTCAAACTGTGCTATATGCACATTTTATGCTCAATTTCGTCTCACGTCTGGTTATTAGATCAGCTGGGCGTATTATATCAATATAAGATCAATATTTTTAAGCAATAGTGGCATATTATTGTGTGTGCGTGCGCAATATTTCACAAATGATTTAATATGATCTCATATGTCAGTGACCAATATTTCCAGGTTGCAGAGAAAAATTGCATTATGATTTGAAATGTGCAATGCAGACATTTTGTGTGTGTTTGTGTATGCGTGGCTGTCACACACGTATATGAATATACGTATATGAATAAAATAGGCTCCTTGTGAGGAAAGTTTTGACCGATCTTGGACGGTGTGGAGCTTGAATACCAGGCTGGTGGGGTCTTCCTCGCTCAATGAGCGGTAGCGCCGTACCGATGCACGGTCCGGACAAAAGGGCTGGACACCTGATCTCAGGAGCACAGGAAGAACTGGTTTAGTGACTGGGGGAGGGGGGGGGGGGGGTGCTACACAGCCTGTAGCTGTAGTGTGATGAGGATGACGCTGCTACAGAAACGGCCCGCTATCCTCATTGCTGTTGAAGACCCGGGGCGCCGTGGGACGTTGTGGATATAAAGTTACAGATGTCATTTCTAACTAGAATTCTGTTCCGCAACTTCTAAAAATGGCGAACGAAATATATAAGATGACATGTAGGCACTGGTTCCTTCCCTAAACTCCTTAAAACTATTGAATTACCAAACATACTTTCTCACTCCACTCCAGGCCTGCCTGTGCCTTTCAGCTTGTTTTTTGGTTGTTGGCACGAGCATGAAAGACGTTATCTCCAAGATCCAAGATACAAGAGTTTTGTTTGCCATAAGTTTTGTTTGCAACAAGTACAGTGGAATGCTTACTCCCCATTCCCTCCCTCAGTATACATCTCCAAAACAATACAAAATAAATACTATATACAATAAAAATTAACTTAAAAATAACAATAAAGTCATTGTTGGATGATATGCACATGGGTTGAATTGTGCAAAAATATTTAAAAGCATATAAGCAGTGCAGTACAGTGCAGTAACTGTAATGAGTCCAGAAAGTCCAGCAAAGTAGGACAGTGTAATGTCAATGACAATGTTATGATCGTGTTATGCTAGTGTAATGTTAATGACAATGTTATGATCGTGGCAGCACTCCTAGCAGTTCAGTAGGCACACTGCCTGTGGATAAAAACCTATAAAACCGATATCCTTGAACCTGGTGCTGCAGGCTTTTCTGTTCTTAAAGATTTATCCCTGAACACACACACACACACACACACACACACATTCAGTAATCCCGATGAATTTAGGTTTAATTAACACTCTACTTTCCTGAATGTGGCCCTTTTTGTTCTAATTGTAGCCCCTCAAATTCTGTGGCCATTTATTGTATTTTATCTTATTTTTATAACTGCAGTCTGTCGTCGGGTTTTGCACATAAGATTTTCACTCACTGCTTTATACTTGTGTAAACTGTGAAGTGACAATAAACTGGACTGGACTGGACTGGACTTGACTCGACTCGTGGGATTGTGAATCCCGTGTGGATCTTTGTGGTTCTCTGCTGGGGCCGTTTCTACAAGGTCCAGAACAGCATGGTCCCACCAGCATGGTCCCACCAGGATGGTCCCACCAGCATGGTCCCACCAGGATGGTCCCACCAGGATGGTCCCACCAGCATGGTCCCCACCAGGATGGTCCCCGGTCAACCGGTACAGGGCTACAAGTGATGTCCTGAGAGAGTTGGACAGTCACCGCTTCATGGCCCGTTCGTTATGTTGTAGGGGGGGGGGGGGGGGGGTGAGGTGGGGGGGGTTGGTAACGCAACGCAACGCAACGCTCAGCTCAGCTCGGAGGCGAAGCCTCGGTATTGTTTGGGGGCTCTGTTGCCATGGCAGCGTCAACGTTGGTCTGTGGTGCATCTCACAAAGAGCTGTTTGTATGGAGGCTGGTGGGTTTGAGGGGAGCTCTGGGAGGTGTTTGGGAAACACTCGCGGGTTTTCTAAAGACGCCATCACAGGCGTGGACAACACACAACTCTTTATCGGGGATAGTAAATGACAAGCGTAGTTTGATGTTTTGATAAGACTATCAAGAAAAAATATATAATTGTTGTTTTTATAGTGTTGCCTTTTATAGCATCTATGCAATGATGTTATAACTATAACAATCGTTAGAAAGTACAAACAATAAAATATGGCAGTATGTAATGTAATGTGTAGTATATTGTAGATAGTATAGCGTATTGTTGATCATATAGTATTGTTGTTGAAATTCATACTGCGAAAGCGAATGAGGAGTTAGCATTCCATTGTACTTGTGTGTTTACAGCTATGGAATAGAATGAAGGCACACAGTTATGAAAGAGGAAAGGACTCAATGCCGTTGGTATTTCTTTGTGGGTGACACACAAATGCTCGACGTCATATTCCGATGAATTGTGGTGTCAGGGTTGTTGCTCCGACATCAAAGACCGGGCCGTCCCACCCACGCACGCCGTTCCTCTAGTCTGACTGGACCTTCATCTCTCACCTGGGGAGGGGCTAACCCTAACCCTGTCCTCCTAACGCTTCCCAAGAACCGGCATGTGACGAGCTGACCTGTGTTTTGCTTTTGAGACACAAACACTAGTGTGTGTGTGTGTGTGTGTGTGTGTGTGTGTGTGTGTGTGTGTGTGTGTGTGTGTGTGTGTGTGTGTGTGTGTGTGTGTGTGTGTGTGTGTGTGTGTGTGTGTGTGTGTGTGTGTGTGTGTGTGTGTGTGTGTGTGTGTGTGTGTGTGTGTGTGTGTGTGTGTGTGTGTGTGTGTGCGTGCGTGCGTGCGCAATCTCGCATGAATGTCAAGACACATCAGCCTTCATTCATTCATTAATATCCTGAAGGAACAACAAACACACCGCCGCAATCATGGACAACCATCTCTCTCTCTCACACATACTCGTTGTCGCATCCCATTGCCATTTAGCGGCATTAGTGGTCAGGAGCGGTGGTTTGAAGCCACTGGTTTCTTGTGTGACCGTAAGACTCGTAAAGATAAGATGAAAACATAATGTCCCCGCTTTGGTTTGGGTTGGACTGTCTGGGGTCAGGCGTGCTCTGACAGGAACCCAACAGCTGGATTTACTGACATGGAGGACAAATTCCCCTGCAACCAAAAAGTGAATTCATGAATTGTTTTCCTGTTGCTTATTTATTAGACTTTTAGGCTTATCAGCTGTGTGTGTCTACTGGCTTCACTATTTGTCATGGCCCCCGTTTGATGTAATTATTGTGTCACTGGTAACTGGTCTTGGAGGCTGGGGAAGGAGGAGGGAAGGATATGCAATGATGATTTGACTGGAGACTAGCAGTTATCTAGCCTTCATGTGTTGAA
>CM051021.1:18143929-18183929 GCA_027704905.1 Muraenolepis orangiensis | reverse complement strand
GATTAGTGTCCAGCCCCATGTACCGGATGGACAGACGGAGGAGGAAGCCATAAAACTCTTATTTAAAAAGATGTTTGTTTAAAAAAAAAGTCTCAAGCGGTGAGGCTAAGTGGGCATTTAGGCTAGCGCGTTAGTTAGCCTGTCTCTCGCTCCAGCTCGCTGTGTAAATATTTGCAATGTTATTTGCTCATTCTGGGGGGGGGGGGAACTTTTCCATCTGCCCCATTAATTCTTTTTTTTTTATAAAATAAAAAAGGCCCGCTTTACTGTCCTGCCTCGGCCCTGCCTCGGCTCGGCCCAGCCTCGGCCCTGCCTCGGCCCAGTGGAAGAAGAGAGAGATCCGGGCACAGGCCGAGCTACGGAGACCATGATGCAACCCCAGTGCTTGCTTATCTTGGCCCCGCTCTCTCTCTTTCACACACACACACACACACACACCACACCACACACACCACACCACACACACACACACACACACACACACACACACACACACACACACACACACACACACACACCACCTTCTTCTTCTTCTGCGTCTGTTGTCTGGCGCTAGTTTGAGCCGGCCTCGGTGGAATGCCGCCGTCATTCCCGGGGAATCTTTCCCGTTGGATGGCTAATACCAAACCGGTGTTTCCGGTTCCGTGGGTCTGCTCCGCGCTGCCTGTCAGCACCTGCCTTCCACGTCTGGAGTACAATCCGCTACTGAGAAGAAGGGCTTAGGCTGGTCTACACATTAGGTCAGCTCCAAGAAGAACGCGCGCGCGCGTGCGTGCTGCGCGTGTGTGTGCGTGTGTGTGTCGTCGGTAATCAGCACGGCGGGCCGAGAGGCGTAAACAGCAGATCTGGTTTCCCGGTGTGTCTCCTCCCAGAGAGGACCGTGTTGTGGAAGGACCGACCGCCAGCTGCTGCTCCCAGACGGCAGCTCTGCTCATGTTGACGATCCCCGTCACTTTCCTCGCTTGCTGCTTCTTCAGTTGACATCAGCCGATGGAAAATGAAGTCCCGTTTATCCTTATGAGACCGGATTGGTCCATGAGAAACACACACGGGGTCACGATGGAACCACACATGGGTTAGAAGTAATGGTTTTGATTATAGCTTCTTAGTGCAGCAGATTAAAGGCCGTCTCATAGGACAACGTGGGAATGATTGTATGTTTATTCTTGCTGCACCTCAGTGGAACCACCAAAAGCAACAATTATAAAACAGTTACCATCTTAACTGTATAACTTTCGCCCCTGGAACGGGAAACCAAAAGCTGGCGGTCCGCGAGGCGGCCATTGTCTGTGTCCCTGGCCCCACGGCGAGGCCAGCGCCATCTCTGGTTGTTTACGGCTAGCGCCATTCCTCCCGTCTGATTGGCTAACAGGGAGCCGAGGGGGGGGGCGGTAGGCGAGGCCGTCCTTTTACATTGGCCAGTAGCTGCTTGGCACGTTTCCTGCTGGTGTTTGGAGCTATACTCCTTAACGCTCCATTCTTTTTACTGTTTATTCCGCCACACAAATCACGGCTGTGCTCATTTGCGCTTTCTTTCCTTCTTCATTGTGGTGTTTTTTTATTTTTTATTATTCAATTAAATGTCCTTGCCAACGCTGGGCTGGCCGCCTTTAGGTTAATCCCCCAAATCATCCACATGAACGGTCTGCTCCGCCAGCGTCCATTATCCCCTCGTCCTCCCCACTCACACTAGGGGGGAGGACGAGAGAGAGAGAGAGAGAGAGAGAGAGAGAGATTTGTATGGTAGTATATGATTTTTAGTAAATGCCAATTTCCTTGACTAATGTTTCACGTCTTTGTAACAGAGCTAGCTACAATATTATAAATCACAGTCTCTGTGCGTCCCTAACGTCCGTTCTTGCTGCAATCAAATTTATTTCAGTGAACCCCAAAATAATTACTTTTCAAAATGTCAAGACAAAAAGACAACTTTCTCCCTCATCAGTGTCTCGTCGCTAGCCGCCACGAGCCTTGTCTGACATTCAGATATCCAACTTATTTGAATGTCAAATTTTCCCCAAAAACCCCCAGCCAGGAGCTCCCATCAGATCAGAGTTAGGAGGATCCCGGCTTTGTTCTACCGGCAACCAAAGCTCTCTCCTCACGTCTCCTGACCTTGTGATGTCTCAACATCACAAGGACGCTCACGGGATCGTCTTCTCCAACGCTGAGTTAATGCAAACCGTTGTTTGAAATGAATGGTGTTGCTGAAGGCTTAAAGGCAACAGGGTCTGGCTTTCGCTGAGAGGAAACACCGTCGTGACGGAGACCCATCGATGGGTCCTTTCTGCAGACGGTGACGGAGCAGGAGAGCACAACGGAGAGAATTGTAATGTTTAAAAGGATCCAAACAGGACTTGAAAGACACAAATAAATACCAAAACGTTTTTTTGTTCACGAGGGAAAACAATTCATGCTCATTTGACATTGTACACAGCGCTCTCCTTTCTGTCTCGGGTGTCAGCAGACAGACGGTGACAGAGAAGCAGAGAGAGACGGATATAATGAGAGGGAGACGGAGAAAGAGAGACCGACAGATAGAGAGAAAGAGGGCGAGCGAGGGGGCGGGGTCAGGCAAGGGGATTTTAGTGGTGTGCAGCACCTCTGTGACCTCAACAGTTAACAGTTTCAAGTCTCTGACTCAAACCGGATCCTTCAGCTAGAAGCTTCCAAAAGGAAACTAAAAGAGACTTGATCTATTGAAATTAATGGGAACAAGTGATTCATCGGATTACAGGAGTGCGTGTGTGCGTGTGTGCGTGTGTGCGTGTGTGCGTGTGTGTGTGTGTGTGGTGTGTGTGTGTGTGTGTGTGTGTGTGTGTGTGTGTGTGTGTGTGTGTGTGTGTGTGTGTGTGTGTGTGTGTGTGTGTGTGTGTGTGTGTGTGTGGTGTGTGTGTGTGTGTGTGTGTGTGTGTGTGTGTGTGTGTGTGTGTGTGTGTGTGTGCGCGCGCGCGTCACGTTTGGCCTTCTGTTCGTGCGGTCTGGTTACTATTGTGTGGGTAACCTTGCTCTCTGTGTCTCTTCTGAGAGAGAGAGAGAGAGAGAGAGAGACGTTACATTCAGTCAAGTGATCCATGTGTCACACGGTCACACTTCTTGTCAGGGCTGCAGGGCTTCCCTGAAGCACACACACACACAGCTTCCCCTTCCATCTGCATTGCCCACAGGGCCTGAGTCTCTCTCTGACTCTGACTCTCTCTCTCTCTCTCGTCCCATGTCTCTCGCTCTCTCTCGTCCCATGTCTCTCGCTCTCGCTCTCTCGCTCTCGCTCTCGCTCTCGCTCTCTCTCTCTCTCTCTCTCTCTTGTCCCATGTCTCTCTCACATGTTTCTCTCTCGCTCTCTGTGTGTGTGTGTGTGCGCGCGTCACGTTTGGCCTTCTGTTCGTGCGGTCTGGTTACTATTGTGTGGGTAACCTTGCTCTCTGTGTCTCTTCTGAGAGAGCGAGAGAGAGAGAGAGAGAGAGACGTTACATTCAGTCAAGTGATCCATGTGTCACGCGGTCACACTTCTTGTCAGGGCTGCAGGGCTTCCCTGAAGCACACACACACACAGCTTCCCCTTCCATCTGCATTGCCCACAGGGCCTGAGTCTCTCTCTCTCTCTCTCTCTCTCTCTCTCTCTCGCTCGCTCGCTCGCTCGCTCGCTCGCTCGCGCGCGCGCTGTGTGTGTGCGCGCATTCAAACATAATTTTAAATAATTTAAAAAAAATGTTATTACTTATAAGCGTGCCTTGCTTTGGTCTCTAAAGCGTTTTTAGGGAAATGACTTATCTTTAAAGACCCAAGATGTTTTTATGGTCCATGTGTAACAAGTCAAATGGATGATGAATCCCCATCACTCCCCTATTCTGAATTCCAATTGCAATACTATATACTATCAACAACACTATACATTATTTACTATAAACAACACTTTATATGATCTACTATATGCTATACTAAATACTATGAACAACACAGTGTTGTTTATAGTATTGAGTATAGCATATAGAAGATACTATAAAGTGTCACTATATACTATACTATGAACAACACTATATACTACCTACTATAAACGGCACTATACTATAACAACACTATACACATACAAAGAGCAGTAAAGTGTCTGATGGAGGATAGTCACTTTATCAGGGGACGTCCCATCAATCCCCAAACCCGTGGAACGTCTCCCAAGTGGATTCTGGTCCTCATTCCCGTCTCCGCCGCCCCAGGGTTCTGTACGAGGGCAAGGAGCGTCTGATCCATGGCTGCGAGGTCATCCAGGCCACGCCCTACGGACGCTGCGCCAACGTCAACAACAGCTCGGCCAACTCCCAGCGCATCTTCATCAACTTCCGCCGCGGGCCGTCCGTCCAGCCGCAGAACTCTCTGGCGGTCACCGACATCTGCGTCATCGTCACCAGCAAGGGGGAGACGCCGCCCCACACCTTCTGCAAGGTGGACAAGAACCTCAACTGTGGCATGGTGAGTTCACCGCCCGAGGGTCGCGGAGCGCACCCTCTTATAGCTGTTGTGTTCTGGATTGTTTGCCATCTTGCCTGTTCTTTTAACTTATTGTACTTTTAGCTGAACTTATTGCACTTTAGCCCTGGTTTGGTTATTGGAGACTTAGTTAGTAATTAAATGCACTTTTGACTTCTGGTGACGAGTTGTTCTCTCACCTTCCTTTGTTGAAACACACTACTGTAAGTCGCTGTGGATCAAAGCGTCTGCTGAAGCTAAACGACTGTAACGTAATGTAATGTAATAAGAGGCCTTAGACACACCGTCGTATACTGGTTTTCTTTAGACCCAGAGCGGCCGGGGGTGCGTTTTTAGTTTGTGTGCGATGTGTAGCAGTGGTTCCCTCCGTCATGTCTGTGTCTCTCGGCTTCCCAGTGGGGCTCCAGTGTGTTCCTGTGTTACAAGAAGTCCGTGTCCTCGTCCAACTCCATCACCTACAAAGCCGGTGAGTCTGTCAACGGTTTTTTCTTGTCAAGTCAATTGTCTTAGACTAGCCCTAAGTCACAGTTAGGACATAGGACACCCCCCAAACCCTAGCCCCCCCCCCTAAGGGCAAGAAAAAACTAATTTATTTTTCTTAACGATGGAGGAAGAAATCTTGAGAAGGAACGCAGAGTGGAAGGGGATCCCTCCTTCCAGGAGTGACAGTCCATTACATTAGATTAGATTACAGTATTAGTACTGTAATTAGTACAGCCAAAATAATTAGCGAGTGCAAAGGAGGTAGAGCGTCGCCTTACAACCTGAAGGTTGCTGGTTCGATCCCTGGCTCCTCCTAGCAAAAGCTGTGGAGGTGTCCTTGAGCAAGACCCCCTCACCCTAACTGCTCCTGACCTGCTGGCTGTCTCCTTGATGGCTGTCTCCTTGATGGCTGACTCCTTGATGGCTGTCTCCTTGATGGCTGACTCCCCCGTCGGTGGATGAATGACTGGGTGAATGTGAGGCATGACTTGTAAAGTGCTTTGGATAAAAGCGCTATATAAAAGCATCCATTACAATTATAAAAACTGTATGAAATAGTATGTATAAGATACATGCAGAATTATAGGTATATATAAATATATTCAGGTAAGAAGTAAGTATAGAAGTATTTAACCGGTAGTGAGCAGGGGTACATAGTCATTTACACAAAAACATTCTAATTCAATAATACAATGGGAGATAATTGTGTTTTATATTAATTAATGAATTGCATCTGTGTGTGCGTTTCATATTTCCAGTTTAAAGGTCACCTTTTGTGCCGTGAGTCTCATGGCTTATCTCCTCCCCTCGGTCTCCATCTGTCTAATAGGTGGCCGCCGCCAGCGCTAACAGCGCTAACACAACAGCGCTAAATGCCGTGTGTTTCCCCGCCACTGCCTTGTAAATGTCGTGCCGTTAATAAAGCAAACCTCGATCTCCCCCCCCCCCCCCCCCGGTTTGAGCGAGCGTTATCGGTGATGAGATACCATCTGGTGCGCTGCTGTTTAGCTTCGTCTGTGTGGTCTCACTTTTGAAATCCTCAATGTCCCGCATTTCGAAACGGTCGGTTGTGAAATGAGAACACGGCGGTGACACAATGTGTTTGCAGTGTGACTGCGTGCTCTCTGCCTCCATGCCAGTATCCACAGTATCCACGGCCAATCTCTTTTCCCGTGACTTTGCTGTTTCAATTATCTCCGACGGCAGCGGCTTCCTGTCTTCGCCGACTAAATGTTGCGCTGTGTTTGACGTGTGGCTCGTCTTATTTTCACACAAAGAACATGTTCACCTTCCATGTCTCCCTTGCTCGTAAAAAAAGGCTGCTAGTTAAATTGTGCAGAGACCTTACGGGGTAAAATACTTGAATGTTAGGTTAATTATTTCCAGGAATCGCTATAAAAGACACAGACTGCTGTCGTCCTTCTGGTGTGTTCTAGTTCTGTTCCTTCGTTCTCTCTTCTTGTTTTTTTGTCAAAAAGAAGATACCAGACCACCATCATCATCATCCTCTTCATCTTCGTCAACCTCATCCTTCTTCCTCCTCTTCTTTTTCTCTCTCTGGTCAGGTCTCATCTTCCGGTACCCGGAGGAGGACTACGAGTCCTTCCCCCTGTCCGAGTCCGTGCCTCTCTTCTGTCTCCCCATGGGGGCCAAGATCGAGTGTTGGTCCCCCAACACCAAGGACTCTCTCCCCGTCTTCTCCACCTTCGTTCTGACCAACAGCACGGGGGAGAAGGTGAGCACACCAACTCAAACTCAGCGGACGCTTTTAACCGAAGCCGCTTACGAGTTAGGAGAACAAAGCGGTCCCCGACACGGGGTGTAGCAGGGGCGGCAGTACGGCTCAGGAGGTAGAGCGGTCGCCGTTCACAACCGGAAGGTTGCTGGTTTCGATCCCCGCCGCCGCCTCCTCCTAGCAAAAAGCTGTCGAGGTGTCCTTGAGCAAGACCCCCTAACCCTAACGGCTCCTGACGTGCTGGCTGTTCCCCTTGCATGGCTGACTCCGCCGTCGGTGGTTGAAGGTGTGAACGGTGAATGAGGCATGACTTGTGAAGAGCTTTAAGTTTAAAAAGTTAGAAAAGCGCTATATAAATGTCCATTTACCATTTTAGTAGCAGTGGGATTCCGTCTCCGTCGTGTGGGATAACGGTTTCTTCCTTTCCGTGTCTCCAGGTTTACGGAGCAGCCATCCAGTTCTACGAGGCCTACCGCGAGGACCTGCTGAGCGAGAAGCAGAAGGTGCAGCTGGGCCTGCTCACCACCGTGGAGAAGAAGCTGGTGCCGGGCCGCCACATCACCGCCAACAAGTGCATCTGCCTGCTCTCCCGCTGGCCGTTCTTCGACTCCTTCCAGAAGTTCCTCATGTTCCTGTACAAGTTGTCCACCTCGGGCCCCCACCCACTGCCCATCGAGAAGTAAGAAGGCTTTAGCAGACTCCTTTGTCCAAAGCAACGTACAATAAGGTCATTCAACATACAGTAGGTAGGCAAGATAACTACTAGTCACCAGAAGTCATGAGAGCATTTCCTTCCTAACAAGCCTGCAAGAGCAGAACCAGTGCTCAGGTAAAAGTACAGTAAGTTGTCTCCCTAGATTTTACACAATAAGTAAATCAAACAGGGACAATGACAAATAGTAAAGCCGATAGACACACAGCCATATCCATAAGGATAATGTTTTAGTCCTTAGCCGCCAGAAAGCTGACGACTGAAGAGAACGACTGATAAAATAACAGAATGAGTTTAGTTCAGCCCTGAACTAAACTCATGCTGCAAGACCTAACATCTCATCTGTCTGTGTGTGTGTGTGTGTGTGTATCTTCCCTCTCTCCACAGGCACATCTCACACTTCATGCATAACGTGTCCTTCCCTTCCCCGCAGAGGCCAAGAATCCTAGTTCAGGTGAACGCACGCACACGCACACGCGCACGCACACACACACACACACACACACACCGGGAGACGTACGTGCGTGGTGTTAATTAACCTTTGTGGTGCATCACATAACTAATATAGCCATGTTCTGTTCCGTCCAGCTCTCGGCCTTGGACACCCTGATCCTCTCCCAGCCTGTCTGCACCCCCTTACCTCTCAGGTGAGCACATGAGGTCACAATGAATTTGTTCACTGAAACGTCCGACTTCACTAGAGATCAGTAAAAGTAGTGGTACAAAATATGCGGTAGTAGTAGTTGTATACACCTGTGTTTAACCCAAAACCCACTTAAGGAAAAGTACAAATACCACATTTTAGAAATACTTCTCAAATAGTGTGATTGCTCTGTAATTAAAAGCAACTAAATTACAGTAGATTGCGTGATTACACATTTGGATCTCTTTTAACCAATAGAACCCGACCTTCATTCCTCCCTCCCAGATGTTGAACCTGTGTTTTTGTTTTCCTCCGTCCCCGGGTTGTAGGCAGACTAACTTAACGGGTTCCAGAGGGGGAGGAAGCAGCGAGGCTCTTTAAGAAATCCATTAATTTTTTTCCTGGCGCGCCGCCTTAATGATAATTCTGCATCTTTTTCCGAGGTCAAATCCTCCCGCTGCCAACTTCACGACGAAATAGTCCGGAAGCTTCCCCCGGAAATCTTTGAAAAAAAAAAAAACGATTCCGTTATCTAAATCACACGAGTGTAGTGTTGTTTACCTCCCAGACCTGGGAGTGATCATTCTGAGAACAATTGTGTTTATCCATCAAGGCTTTTCCTTCCTGGAGTCCGTACACCTCCCAGCAGTGAGCTCTGTGTCTGTTTGATTGTCCTAATAGGCGTGTGCGCGACGTGTTGAAACGGTACAGCTGTCCCAGTCTCCAGCCCATCCCTTCATATCTGTATTCGTGTTCTTCTGCCTCACGTTCACCCGTTCATACACCGGTTCATACACCGGTTCATACACCCAATCATATACCCGTTCATACACCCGTTCATACACCCAATCATACACCCGTTCATACACCCGTTCATACACCCGTTCATACACCCATTCATACACCCAATCATACACCCGTTCATACACCCGTTCATACACCCGTTCATACACCCGTTCATACACCCGTTCATACACCCATTCCACTTGGCTACAAGGAGGAGGAGCCGCCGGGGGGAATCAAACCAGCAACCCGCTCTACCTCCCGAGAGCCCCGGGGCCAATTAAAAGCACAGAAAAGAAGATGGAATAGAATATGTAAAAAAAAAAAGGCTTTTTAGTTCAATGATTCTTAATGATGTCTGTTGTTGTCTTTCATTTTGTCCCCCAGCGGGGCGAACTACGGCACCCTGCTGACCAACCTGGGCCCGGAGAACTGCGCCACCCTGCTGCACCTGGTGCTGATGGAGAGCAAGATCCTGCTGCATTCCCTCAGGCCCGCCGTGCTCACAGGGGTGGCTGAGGCCGTGGTGGCAGTGAGTCTCTCTCTCTCTCTCTCTCTCTCTCTCTCTCTCTCTCTCTCTCTCTCTCTCTCTCTCTCTCTCTCTCTCTCTCTCTCTCTCTCTCTCTCTCTCTCTCTCTCTCTCTCTCTCTCTCTCTCTCTCTCTCTCTCTCTCTCTCTCTCTCTCTCTCTCTCTCCTCTCTCTCTCTCTCTCTCTCTCTCTCTCTCTCTCTCTCTCTCTCTCTCTCTCTCTCTCTCTCTCTCTCTCTCTCTCAGGGGTGAAGTGATGGGAGTGTTTTTTAAATAATGGTACACCTACTTGAGAGGATGCAATTTTTTGGAGAAGGGGGTAGAAGTCTATTTTTGTGGCTACATTCCGTTTGTATTATATATATATATGGATGTACCGCCAAAAAAAATCGGCTAAAAATAGAGTAAAGAAGCGATAAAGTGAGCACGTTGATAATGTGAACTGTAAGCAAAAGTGCTCTTTGTCGAGTGAGTGTGAGGTTGTGGGGGACGGCTGTAGGATTCATCCCTCTCTCTCTCGCTCTCGCTCTCTCTCGCTCTCCGTCACTCTCTCTCTCTCTCTCTCTCTATCTCTTCCCCCCCCAGATGATCTTCCCCTTCCAGTGGCAGTGTCCCTACGTGCCCCTGTGCCCTCTTTCTCTGGCCGACGTGCTGAACGCCCCCTGCCCCTTCATCGTGGGGGTCGACTCCCGCTACTTCGACCTCTACGACCCCCCGCCTGATGTGGTGTGTGTGGACCTGGACACTCAGACCATCTACCAGTAGGTCCAGTGTTTACCCTCCATCTCCCCGCTGTTCGGAGGAACCGCACTTTACTTTCTAAATTGTGTTTCTACCGTGGTGTCGATTCTACCCGCATTGCCAACCATCGTGTCTTTTTATATTTATTTTGTTTTACAAACTTGTGCAGAAATAGAAGATGAGACATACGTTATGCTTTCACCTCCGTTTTATCAGTTTATCTGTTTGTCTCCCTGTCCGTTTGTCTGTTAGCAAGATAACTAAACAAGTTATATATGGAATTGGACAAAGTTGGTGGTTAGATTACTTATTGGAGTTAAGGAACAGTTGATCTACTTTAGCGCAGATCCGGATCTGATTCTGGATCCAAGAGACCCTTTGGTGTGGCGGAGGTATGTGCTCTACAGATGTTCTTCTCGACTTTGTTCCAGGTCTGACGAGAAGAGACACAGCAGCTGGAAGAGTCTTCCCAAGAAGCCGTGCAAGAGCCTGATGAACGCCCTCGGCACGCTGACTGCCGGTACCTACCACCTCACTCCTCTCTCCTCTCTCCTCACTCCTCTCTCCTCACTCCTAACCATGATAACTGTACTACTAGCGTACTTCTATTCCTGGTCTTGGTAGCAATCCCCAAATACGATCGTATTTAACACATTCAAGGAATAGGAATATATTTTGTTGTATTGTAGGTATACCCAAGCAATTTTAAGCAGCATTCTAAGGTCCCCCTGAGGTACACTCTAAGGTCCCCCTGAGGTACACTCTATGGTACCTGAGGTACACTCTAAGGTCCCCCTGAGGTACACTCTAAGGTACCTGAGGTACACTCTAAGGTCCCCCTGAGGTACACTCTAAGGTCCCCCTGAGGTACACTCTAAGGTCCCCCTGAGGTACACTCTAAGATACCTGAGGTACACTCTAAGGTCCCCCTGAGGTACACTCTAAGGTACCTGAGGTACACTCTAAGGTCCCCCTGAGGTACACTCTAAGGTACCTGAGGTACACTCTAAGGTCCCCTGAGGTACACTCTAAGGTCCCCCTGAGGTACACTCTAAGGTACCTGAGGTACACTCTAAGGTCCCCCCTGAGATGCACACAAAACCTGAACCCTGACCCTGACCCTCAGCACGGCGGGCGGAGGGCTCGGCCGCGGCGGCAGAGGTCAGCTCCATGGAGGAGGACTTCACGCTGCACAAGAAGCTGACCGCTCTGGAGATGGAGATCCAGGAGGTGTTCCTGCGCTTCATGGCCTCCATCCTGAAGGGCTACCGCTCCTACCTCAAGCCCATCACGCAGGCTCCCTCTGAGAAGGCCACCGCCGCCGGCTCCCTCTACGACCTCCAGGGTACCCACACTTCAACTGTACATCGCAACATATATAATGTATCACAATATATCACAACATAAATACAATATATCATAATATATCACAACCTAAATACAATATATCACAATATATCACAACATAATACAATATATCACAACATAATACAATATATCACAATATATCACAACATAATACAATATATCACAATATATCCTAACATAATATAATATGTCATAATATAATATATCCCAATATATCACAATGTATGATTATATATCATAACATAATATATCACAATATATCATAACATAACATAATATATCACAATATATCATAACATAATATAATATATCACAATATATCATAACATAATATAATATATCACAATATATCATAACATAATATAATATATCACAATATATGATTATATATCATAAAAGAATATATATCACAATATATCATAATATATCATAACATAATATAATATATCACAATATATGATTATATATCATAATATAATATATCCTAATATATCATAACATAATATAATATATCACAATATATGACAATATATGATTATATATCATAATATAATATATATCCCAATATATCATAATATATCATAACCTTATATAATATATCACAACATAATATAATATATCACAATATATCACAACAGAATATAATATATCACAATATATCACAACAGAATATAATATATCACAATATATCACAACATAATATAATATATCACAATATATCATAACAGAATATAATATATCATAACATAATATCACAATATATATATATATCACAATATATCATAACGGATTATAATATATCACAATATATCATAACGGAATATAATATATCACAATATATCAAAATATATACTGTGATAATGTATCATAACACATCATAGTGTCATTATATCACTGTTGCTATGTCCCGGTCTGCTGTGGATATGATTGTGTTTTTTTTCATTGAGATATTTATAGATCTTTTTTTCCACTTTTATTTTGATATGCGTCACCTCGCTGCACTATTTTAATTATTATTTTTATAATTATTATTTATTTTAATTATTTTAACGTCACGTCTTCCCTCATTGCTTTTTATCGTTTAAACAGTTTTTAAATGGACTGTTTTGGTCTGTTTCTACCTATCTATTTCTACCTTTTTAATTGTATTCATGCGTGTGTTCAGCATATATTTATTTGTATTTTAAAGATTGAGCAATTTGAAGTTTCTGTTGAAACTCATTCTCTCTTTCCACTGGACCACGTTGCATTGGGGAAATGAACCCTCTAGAAGGTTCCAGAGGCCGGGTTGGAGAGCGAGTCTGAGCCATGCACAGCGTCTCATGTGGATGGGGTCATGGGTTGCATGTTCTGTATTCAACATGAGATGTGTACAGAAGCCTCCTCACCCAGGAGGGAGGTGAGCCCCTGAGACACACGGCAGCCGGGGGCTTCCTTCATCCAGGGCCATCGGCTCTTCCACCGTCTTCATTCTTACTGGCATTTCTATTTTTGGGAAAACATTCGAGATATTTTTACAACAATCAATGATCCGCGCCATTGGCTATAAAGAGACCTGCCGGCCTGTTGCTGGGAAATGGATTACGGTGTTACTCGAAATAATTCACAGCTGAGGGGGCGACTGGAATTAGAAAAACAAACCGGGGGGGGATGTTCTGGTCAGGTTTCTAGAAGGTACCGGTACTCTTTGAGGAAGGGTAAAACCCAAAGAACCTCTTTGAGTGAACGTTGTGTTGTGTTCGACGGCTCTGAGTTGACCTCGAGGTCGTAAACTAAAGTCTGTTGTTGTTGTCGTTTGTTGTCGTGCCTCTTTCTCCAGGTTTCCTGAAGAGCCGGGACCGCACACACCAGAAGTTCTACTCTCAGCTCACCAAGACGCAGATCTTCATCCGCTTCATCGAGGAGTGCACCTTCGTCAGTGACAAGGACACTGGCCTCGCCTTCTTCGACGACTGCATTGAAAAGGTGAAACCTTGACTAATCTCAGGTCATCGTTAGAAGGTGCGTTTGTGTTGCTTTCCCGTAGTTCATTAGAAGAATGACCATTCCTCCACTGGGAAAGAAAGGAAGTACAGGTTTCCTCTGATTCAACTCATTGTGGTGTTTTGCTCTCTCTCTCTCTCTCTCTCTCTCCGCCTGGCAGCTTTTCCCCTCTGATAAAGGCAGTGACAAGGCCAACAAGGTGAGACGGACGCCAGGTTCATTTCCCACATAATTTCCTCGTGTTTGACGCTCGTCTACGAGGCCGGCGGCTTAATCATTCATCCCCGTTCTGGTCCTTAGCTTTTGTTACACGTGGTGCGCTGTCGCAATCACCTCATTCCCCAAACTGTGTTTTTTCCGGTCTTTCTTCCGTCCGACAAATATTAATGAACTCCAAAGCCAACAAATCAATAAGTCATTAAAACATTTTTTTTGGATTTAATGATTGATTTAATTTAATTTAATTGTTATTATTTATTTTAGAAGCCGATGATGCCTACGTTTATTTGAAACTGCCCCCCCGTGTCTGCAAAGCGTGTATGAAGCCGTAGAGCACCATGAGCTGTCTAATCCCAGCCTGGTTCTCACCCCGTCCCACAGCAGGCGGAGGCCGAGTCCACCGAGGACACCAAGCTGATGGAGTTAGACGAGTCCCAGAGGAGCGAGCACACCGTCTTCGTCATGCCCCCCGACCCGCCCCAGGACGACGGGTCGGAGCCCCCGGCCCGGTACAGGTAGTTAGACCCCTGTGGGGTCCGATCGCCGTGCGGTCCGATCCCCGCCGTGTGTGTGTGTGTGTGTGTGTGTGTGTGTGTGTGTGTGTGTGTGTGTGTGTGTGTGTGTGTGTGTGTGTGTGTGTGTGTGTGTGTGTGTGTGTGTGTGTGTGTGTGTGTGTGTGTGTGTGTGTGTGTGTGTGTGTCCCTCCAACTCTCTTGAGGGCCTCACCTGCACACAGAGGACACTTTCTTTCTTTTCCTTTAAATATTTATTCTGATTTTAGATTAAAAAAAACAAAAAAACATTACAAAACAAATATATACTGTACATTATACTGTACATGGGATGAACAATGGGATAAAAACACTCACACACACACAATGAAAAGAAACAAGCAAACGTATCAAACGTAGCAAATGAAACAAGCAAATGTATGTCTTATGACCCACTTTATTCTGATCCACGGTCGCTGGGAACCCAAACCCGGTTGAGGACATCCCCAGAGGACGCTCTCTAACCCTGAGCCCTCAAACGGGTTTAAGGCTGGAAGTTAAAACCCCGTGGGGGAAAGGGTAGATACCCTTCCTTCCAAGCAGGAAGGAAACCACTCGGGGGATGGATGGAGGGTTACAGTGACTATTGTTACGGTTAAATAGAAATGGTTATCAATTATCATTTTTAAAAGTGTTGCATGCTGAAGGTCACCGCTTCACTCGGGTCATTATTTCCCGCTCTGACTTGAAACCATGGCAACCCCTCCTCCATTCAGCCTTGAGAAGTTGTGTCTCTGCGTCGCTCCGCTTCCAGAGTTTCTCTCCTCGGTCGACCGCTGCCTTATTAGTCGTCCTCCTTTCTGTCTCACCCTCAGCTATAAGCAGTTCCCCCGCCTGCGTGTGGATCTCTTCGCCCGGCCCAAGGAGCTGAGGCCCGCCCTGAACATGAGGGAGGCCGGGTCCAGTCTGTCCAGCAGCCCAGCCATGCTGGCCAAGAGGACCAAGCAGGTACACTCACTCATTCACTCGGAGACATAAACACTCCCTCACTCACTCAGAGACATAAACACTCACTCACTCACTCAGAGACATAAACACACACACACTCACTCACTCAGACATAAACACACACACACTCACTCACTCAGAGACATAAACACTCACTCACTCACTCACTCAGAGACATAAACACTCACTCACTCACTCACTCAGAGACATAAACACTCACTCACACACTCAGAGACATAAACACTCACTCACTCAGAGACATAAACACTCACTCACTCACTCAGAGACATAAACACTCACTCACACACTCAGAGACATAAACACTCACTCACACACTCAGAGACATAAACACACACTCACTCACTCAGAGACTAAACACCATCACTCCAGCTACACTCACTCACTCACTCAGAGACATAAACACTCACTCACTCGACACACTCACTCAGACATAACACTCACTCACACTCACTCACACTCAGAGACTACACTCACACTCAGAGACATAACACACACTCACTCACTCAGAGACGTAAACACACACTCACTCACTCAGAGACATAACACTCACTCACTCACTCAGAGACATAAACACTCACTCACCATCACTACACTCTGGAGACATAAACACTCACACACACACACACACACACAGTAACAAACAAAGATTACATTGTAGTCTAGGTTGTTATGTCACTTCCGCCGATACAGAATCAATTGGTAAAGAAGAGTTTCCAAGGTGGGTTGATCAGCACCCAAATTCATCCTCTCATGTCGTCAAATTGTAAACGTCAGGACCGGATCTTCGAGCTCCTCTGAAACCGTGTTCTCCGTCCCCCGACAGGAAGTCAAGCTGGCGTACAAGATGGCGAAGCGCTTCAACGCCAACCCGGCCCTGTGGGCGCGCTGCCTGTTGAGCCACGACTACAGCCTGTGGTTCATCTGCCTGCCGCCCCGCGTCCGCGTGGCCAAGTCCTCCAGCCGCGCCATGCAGCAGGCCTACAACGTCCTGCTGAAGATGAGAACCGCCGAGGTGGAGGTGCTGGACGAGGTACGGTGGAGGTTCAGAGGGAGAGGGAGAGGGAGAGAGAGAGAGGGAGAGGGAGAGGGAGGGAGGGAGAGAGAGGAGAGAGAGGGAGAGAGAGAGAGAGAGAGAGAGAGAGAGAGAGAGAGAGAGAGAGAGAGAGAGAGAGAGAGAGAGAGAGAGAGAGAGAGAGAGAGAGAGAGAGAGAGAGAGAGAGAGAGAGAGAGAGAGAGAGAGAGAGAGAGAGAGAGAGAGAGAGAGAGAGAGAGAGAGAGAGAGAGAGAGAGAGAGAGAGATCGATCTGTGACTACAGATGGAAAGGGAGTGGTGATTGGTCAGGCTTTTGATTTAACCACCACCTATTATTGTTATGGGCTGCATTTGGTAAATGGACTGCATGTATAAAGCGCTCTTACCCAAAGCGCTTTAGAATTATAGCCTCACGTTCACCCATTCATCCACCGACGGCAGTGAGTCAGCCATGCAAGGCAACAGCCAGCTGGTCAGGAGCAGTTAGGGTTAGGATGCCCTAACCTCACTGTCACACCTGGTTCTAGACGAGAGAGAGACAGAAGGAGAGAGAGAGAGAGAGAGACCTTGTCCTCTTGTTCCCAGGTGTGCTACCGGGTGGTGATGCAGCTCTGTGGGCTCTGGGGTCTGCCAGTGCTGGCGGTGCGCGTGCTGGTGGAGATGAAGAAGGCCGGGGTCCACCCCAACGCCATCACATACGGATACTACAACAAGGTGAGGAGGAGGAGGAGGAGGAAGACCGTGGCTTCACACAGATGGACCTCGGTGTTCTGACATCTTACGACGGGAAGTGATGGGTGGAGCGGTTAGGGGTCCTGTGTTCGATGCACGACCTCGGTCGGTTACCAGTTGGGCGTTTTTGTGATGCCTCACATTCATCCATTCATACGCCGATGGCGGCCTCAGCCATGCATGGGCGACAGGCAGCCCGTCGGGGGCAGTTGGGGTTAGAGTGTCTTGCTCAGGCCAGGAGCAGCCGGGGGGATGGAACCAGCAACCTTACGGCCAACTGCCAGCCTAAATATCCCTGCATACTTTCATAATACACAGGGTTTCAAGGCTGTAAGAAATCGGTAAGCCAGGTAAATTCCACTCGGAATTCCAGCGTGTTTTCTGTGGCTAGACGTAGACAAGGCGCCTCGTAGTGACACGCGGGTTCGATTCCGTTCATTGCCCGGTTTAAAGGGGTCCTGAGCCGTTTAACAACAGACCCGTTCTCACGCCTGTTCTCCAGGCGGTCCTGGAGAGCCCGTGGCCCAGTGCCAACCGCAGTGGCCACATCATGTGGACCAAGGTGCGCAACGTGCTGCGGGGCGTGGCCCAGTTCAAGCAGGCCCTGGACCCCTCACCCACCACCACCACCTCCGCCACCATCAACCCCACCATCATCACCACAGGTGAGAACCCCAGAGGCTGTGGAGAAGGGAAGCTAATGCTAATCTAATGCTAACAAAGGGTCGTTTGTGCTGAGACTGAAACAAACTCGTATATATGATAGGGTATCACAATTCATCTTTAAAAAGATGATTAATGACCATTATGCCATCAGCTTTGTAATTATTTCTCTATTCTTTTATATGATTGTTGTGAAGCACTTTGCCGTGTATATGCTTTATAAATACAGGTATTATTATTATTATTATTATTATTATGATCAGAAGTTGCCAATATGAGATGATGTATACATTTTTTTGGACTGATCTTAAATGACTTAAAAGTAACCTGAAATGTTTTCCTTTCTCAAGCTATAAGCCGTAAATGGCTGGTATTTGATGTTAATAAACCCCAAAACGGACGAACCCTAGTCAGAACCCTAGTCGCTACGCTCTGACTGATGAATCCATCATGTGTTCATTCCGGCACTCCTGGTCACGACCATTTTGTTGTTTGTCATCCCTCTAACCGTTCTTCTCCATCTCCCGTTCCTCACATCTCTCTATCCCCTCGCTGTCTAGCCGCGTCGCCGCCGGCAACGGGAGGCGGGGTCCGGGCCGGGGAACGTCTCGGCCGGTTCGCGGCGGGAGACGACCCCCCCGTGGACACCCACAGCACTACGGGTACAAACCTCCCCGACCCTGTATTCACACCTCCCCACCGAGGCCTTTCTGTCGTTTCCCCATTGGCGCCCTCTAGTGGCTTCAGTTGTAGCTACAGTTAGAGCTGTAACGTTTTCACCATCGCTGTCGTCTGTGCTTCCAAAAGGGAACCACAACAAAACAATTCATTAGGAAGAAATTCCCGAGGATGGATTGACCCGTAGACGGGCAGATTTGTATTCTCAAGAAACTTTATAGTTCAGATAGAATAGATAAAATATAATAAATAGCAGCTGTAGAACATTGGCTTGCATTGGATGAGGTTAAAGACGTGCTACTGCATGCGTCACCTCTGATTGGCCGATAGGGTTGCGACACACCTGTCCTCCCCGCTGAGTGAAACTGAATCCTGAGTGTTCACAGGAGAGCCCTACAGGCCCAGAATGAACAGAAGAACCCGGAAGGCCGGATCAGGGAGCCTCCGGTTCTGCTTTTAAGGTTCCCGGGAAGCCTCTAGTAGTAGACATGGTCTCTGGTCACACCGTGTGTTTTGACCCCCATCCTCCCAGGAGGCCAGTCGGACCAGGGCTATGGCTCCAAGGACGAGCTGCATCAGGACCGGCCCTCTGACTCCTCCCCCTCCGGCGACGCCGCTCCGCCTCTCGCCGCTGACGCCTCGCACAACAGTCAGTACAGTGGGAGCGTCGCAGTGTAGCGTAACGTACAGAAACACACGCCGCCCAGCCGGGGGCTAGGCCTAGACATGGCGCCTTGTAGCGACACGCGGGTTCGATTCCGTTCATTCCCCTCTCTTGTACCAGCTGTCCGTCTCTCTTCACTGTCCAGTCCATAAAGGCGTAAAGCAAACCAAAAACTAAAAAGATGTATTTCAATTATGTAAATGTATATATTTAAAAAAAAATAATATATATAAACATATTCTACATAAAAAAAGTTCTGCTGTGAATGCTTAAAGACTAATGTGTGTGTGTGTGTGTGCGTGTGCGCGTGTGTGTGTGTGGCGGGCGGTCTTCTCAGTGGACAGTGTGGTGCCGGAGGAGGCCTCCCAGCCTGCAGGGGCACCGGTATCCTCCGGGCCTGCGGGGGCGCCGGTTTCCTCCGGGCCTGCGGGGGCGCCGGTGTCCTCCGGGCCTGCAGGGGCGCCGGTGTCCTCCGGGCCTGCGGGGGCGCTGGTGTCGGTGCCCAGCATCGTGAAGCTGTCCACGGCGGGGGCCTTTGAGGCCGCCAGGGAAACCGGTAAAAAACACTTAATGTTACAAAAACCTTCGTCAAATCAATCTTGGACCTTTTGTAATGGTTTGTTTTTGAGTATCATTTGATAACGAGCAGGATTTGGTTTTCCGTCCATAAAAATTACATTTGGAAATCGTATTAAGTTTTTTTGAAACACTGGTTCTAATAGACTTGACCAGGCTGTAGTTTATTGTCCTGTCCTTCTGTACAAGTAACAAAAAATTAGTAAATTTGTGTTATAAGCGACCGCTGAAAAAAAGTGTCTATAGCGTTACCTTTGGGATAGATTGTGTCCAAGTTTGTGTACGTAAATTAAACATTAAATTAAAAAATCGTAATAAAACGGCAAAGTAAAAATCGAAATATAAACGATTTAAGGTTTCTATATTTAAAGCGGTGAGAATTCCTGCCCCTAACGGTTCACCGTGTGTTTTGTCCAGGCTCGGCTGTGGCGCCCTCTGGTGGAGGCGGTGATGGCGGCGGCGGTAAAGCCACACAGTCCTCCGGAGACTCCGTCTCCCAGCAGCAGCGGCGGCGGCAGAAGAGCTTCGCCGAGCGCAGCTGCAGCTTCAGCTCCGAGAGCCGCGCCGGCATGCAGTCGGACAAGAGCGTGGACGCCAGTCGCATGGGCGCAGACGCCCGCATCCTGGCCTCCGCGCTGGCCACCACCGCCCAGCAGGCCACGGCCGGAGGAGGAGGAGGGGCCAACGGCAGCGCGTCCAAGGCTCTCTTCAAAGACCTGGACGAGGAGCCCGAGGACGAGCTGGGCTCACCGTTGGTCGAGCTGCAGGAGGAGGAGGCGGGGCCTCGGGAAGACACGCCCCCAACGGCGGAGGAGAAGGAATTGGCCGGAGGGTTGACAGAAGGAGCAGGCGCTGCAGAGAAGAAGGATGAAGAGGAGGAGAAGGAGACGGATGGCGTCGAGGCCCCGGAGGAGGCCCCCGGTGGGGGGCGGTCCCTGGCGCTCCACGGCGTGGTCGTGGGTGCCGACCCACTGTCCCGCATGGTGTCCGAATCGGAGGAGCTGGCGTCCGTCTGCAGCCAGGAGACGCCCAGCCCCTCCTCCTCCGGCCCGCCGGCGGTGGTGTCCCGCAACCTGGCGGAGGAGATCGAGATGTACATGAGCCTCCGGAGCCCGCTGGGCCCCAAGTCCTCCAGCATGGAGCTGGCCCCCGACCACGGAGCTCCGCCTCTTCTGGAGCGGCGGTCCAGCCTCCCGGGGCCCCCCGGCAACGCCCTCTCCCCGCCGTCGTCGGGGGACACGCCCAAACGCAGCCCCAACGCCGTCACGCGCTCCAAGACCTTCGCGGCCAAGAGCCGGACGCCGGCCAGGGGTCCGTCCACGCCGCGGGGGGCCACGCTGCGGGGGCCCCTGACGGCGCTGGTCAAGTCGTCCCAGATGAGCGGCTCCCTGGGCTCCGTCATCAACTCCTTCTCCGTCATGAAGATGGACGGCCTGCTGTCGGGGCCCAAGATGGACGTGCTGAAGTCGGGCATGAAGCAGGCGGCCGGCGTGGCCAGCAAGGTGTGGGGCGCCGTGGCGTCCGCCTACGCCTACTCCGACGACGAGGTGAGCCGCCGTAACTGAATCCATTCATCGCTTTGGCTCAACCTTAAGTGGAACGGTGAGAGGAATGTTACGGTATTACGGAGGTCATGTTTTCGCCCCCGTTTGTCTCTGTTCTTTTTTCTATTTGTCTGTCTGCAAGTTAAGTCAAGAAGCTCTGTACGGAACTGGACACAACTTGGTGGTTAGATTACTTGTGGACCGAGGAACGGTTGATTTTGGTGTAGATCCGGATCCAGGGGACTTGACATGTCCACGGCACACAACAGACACAGTGAACGAGTGACGGTTACAGTTGAGTTGTTTGGTTACCTGAATGTAAACCCCGTGCTGCAGGAGGAGTCGTCTCAGAGCGGCGGGGGTGGGGCAGGCGGCTTCCCCTCCAACCTGAACGAGAGCCTGCTGACGGAGCAGGAGGAGGCGGAGGGAGCGGCCGAGCGAGGCTCCATCCCCGGCCTGGTGGCCAATGGCCTGCACCACAGCCGCACCAGCCTGGGCAGCAGCAGCGGAAGCAGCGACACGGGCCGCGGAACCCACCACGGACGTACGAGAGACCAACAGAGAACATCATGCTCTCTCTCTCTTTCTTTCTTTCTTTCTTTCTTCTTTCTTTCTTTCTTTCAATCTCTGTATCCAGGTCTCTCTCTACCTCTCTGGGTGTGTGTCTCTCCCCCTAACTGTGTGTGTGTGTCTCTCTCTCTCTCAATCTCTCCCTCCCTCAGTCCCCTTCTTCCTCTCTTTTCATCCCTCCCACTCTCTCTATCCCTCCATCCCTATCTCATTATCTTAGTCACTCATGACTCTCTCTCTAGTTCTCTTTCTCTCTCTGGTTATCTCTCTCTGGTTCTATATCTGGTTCTCTCTCTCTTTCTCTGGTTCTTGTCTCTTTTCGTTCTGTCGTTCTTGCTTGCCCTATTTTCTCATTCTTGTTCTTCTTTCCTTTTTAGTCTCTCTCTCTCTCTCTCTCTCTCTCTCTCTCTCTCTCTCTCTCTCTCTCTCTCTCTCTCTCTCTCTCTCTCTCTCTCTCTCTCTCTCTCTCTCTCTCTCTCTCTCTCTCTCTCTCTCTCTCTCTCTCCGTGTCTTTGATTCCTAAGTAAAACTTTAAACAGGGGGAAACTGCTGAGAGTTTTTGACTTTACCTTGTCTCTGTCTCTCCTCCAGACCTCCCTGGTCGAGGGCCCCGGGGCCCTGACTCTGAGCACAGCTCCTCCCACCACGCCTCCACCTCCAGCATTTATCAGAACTGTGCATTGGAGGTAGCACACACACACACACACAGTCTACACAAGGAAAATAACTTACAAGCCATTTTATTACATATTTGACTTCACCGTATTTAAAGTGTCTGCCGAATAGCAAAATCATTTCTAGTAATCAGTATCACACAGGGTTAAAAATATCATGTGACACCTGCATCTCTCTCTCTCTCTCTCTCTCTCTCTCTCTCTCTCTCTCTCTCTCTCTCATCTCTCTCTCTCTCTCTCTCTCTCTCTCTCTCTCTCTCTCTCTCTCTCTCTCTCTCTCTCTCTCCTCTCTCTCTCTCTCTCTCTCTCCTCTCTCTCTCTCTCTCTCTCTCTCTCTCTCTCTCTCTCTCTCTCTCTCTCTCTCTCTCTCTCTCTCTTCCCCCCCCCCCAGGTGCTGGTGTCCAGCTGTTCCCAGTGCCGCTCCTGCACGGCGCTGGTCTACGATGAGGACATCATGGCGGGCTTCACGGCCGACGACTCCAACCTGAACACCACCTGTCCGTTCTGCGGCTCCCTCTTCCTGCCGCTGCTCCACGTGGAGGTGTACGACCTGCGCTCCAACGCCGGGTGAGACCGCCTCCCACTGGACCCGGGCTTTCATAGGAACCGCCCACATTCTACAAAGACATGAAAAGTCTTTGATTAAAAATGTATTTATTTCTCTCTCTCTCTCTGTCTTTCTTTCTCCCTCTGTCTCTGTATCTCTGTCTGTCTGTCTCTCACTGTCTCTCTCTCTCTGTATATCTGTCTGTCTCTCTCTGTAACTGTCTGTCTGTCTCTGTCTCTCTGTCTCTCTTTATATCTCTGTCTGTCTCTCTCTCTCTCTGTCTCTCCCTCTCTCTGTCTCTCTTTATATCTCTGTCTCTCTCTCTCCCTCTGTCTCTCCCTCTCTCTCTGTCTCTCCTCTCTCTGTCTCTCCTCTCTCTGTCTCTCCCTCTCTGTCTCTCTCTCACTGTTGGTTAGAAGACACTAGTTTACATATTTGTTCAGTAAACTCAAGCATTTTTTGCGCATTTAAATACCGTCAAATTGTCCGGAAGACCTTTGCTTTCTTCCCGTCTGAATGTGTTCCTCGTGAACCAACGAAGGCCAAAGCGCTGATGGTCTCCTCCTCCTCCTCCTCTCTGTGGTCTAGCTTCTTCATGAAGCCCAGCGAGTCTGGGGACAGCATCCATAGCGCCCACACTCAGCCCACGCCCACCGGGGGCGCCCTAGGCTCGGCCCTGACCCCTGACCCCCCGGCCCCCCCGCCGGCCTGCGAGGGGCAGACCGCCACCGAAGGCTCCAGCACGCCGTCGGCTACACATAAAAGGTATAGTAGGTTTTGGTGTTCTGTATATTTGTTTATTTATGTATTTTGTGTTTTCTCAATATTGTATTTGCTCACTTACCGGTACTTTCGGCAAATATGTTAAAAAAAAAGTTATTAGGAATCCAAATGTTCCATAGTACACACATGGTATCGACTAACAAGCAATTAAGACGCCTTAAACTCCCCATCGGCACACGGACCACTGACCTCTGAGGACACGGCTTCGACGTAGCTACAGCTCAAGCCACTAGAGGTCGCTAACGGGAAAACCATACCTAGTGCAGGTTTAAATCTGATCACCGACCTAACTCTCCCTCACTCCCCAGTCTGGTCCCGGAGCCGGCCCAGTCGGACCCCCTGGGTCTTCTGGAGCCCCAGACGGGGGGTAAGCCACCGCCCAGCGGGACCTTCCTGACCCGCAGCAACAGCGTGGGAGGCCCCCTGCAGAGCCTGGACTCCAGCCTGAGGCCTGGCCATGGCGTCTCCACCGCCAGCCTGCCCTGCAGCCTGCAGGAGGCCGCGGTGAGCCCCCCGCCAGATTTCAATTTACCATAATTTTTTTGTAGTTTAGTGTCGGTGCGTAATCATATATTTCAGGCATCGGAAATTGAAGTTTTACTATATTATTTTTTTAAACCCGCAGTTTGGCGTGGGCACGAAGCGGCTGATCCCCGAACCGGTGTCTGTGCCGTACCTCAGCGCCCTGGTCCTCCGCAAAGAGCTGGAGACTCTCCTGGAGAACGAAGGAGACGAGGTATCAGAACCAGTTCAGAACACACACACCTGGGGCCCGCTGGGGGCCATGTGTCCTGATCTGTTCTGAGATGTTCCTTCTCTGACGACAGGTGATCTACACCCACAAGTTCCTGAGCCAGCATCCCATCATCTTCTGGAACCTGGTGTGTTACTTCCACCGCCTGGACCTGCCCAGTCACCTCCCCGGGCTCATCCTCAACTCAGAGTACTGCAACAATGGAGTTCAGGTTGGGCTCTCTCTCTCTCTCTCTCTCTCTCTCTCTCTCTGTCTCTGTCTCTCTGTCTCTGTCTCTGTCTCTCTCTCTGTCTCTGTCTCTCTGTCTCTCTCTGTCTCTCTCTCTCTCTCTCTCTCTGTCTCTGTCTGTCTCTCTCTCTACTCTCTGTCTCTGTCTCTCTCTCTCTTTCTCTTTCTCTATCTCTCTCTCTCTGTCTGTCTCTCTCTCTACTCTCTGTCTCTCTCTCTCTGTCTGTCTCTCTCTCTACTCTCTGTCTCTCTCTCTCTGTCTGTCTCTCTCTCTACTCTCTGTCTCTCTCTCTCTGTCTGTCTCTCTCTCTACTCTCTGTCTCTCTCTCTCTCTCTCTCTCTCTCTCTACTCTCTCTGTCTCTGTCTGTCCCTGTCTTTCTCTCTATTTCTGTGTGTGTGTCTTTCTGTCTGTCAGGGTGTCTATCTCTGTCTTGCTGTGGCTCTCTTTGTGTGTGTGTGTGTGTGTGTGTGTGTATCTGTGTGTCTCTCTCTCGCTCTGTCTGTCTATCTGTCTGTCTGTCTGTCATTAACACTGTCTACCTGTGTGTGTCTCTCTGTCTGTCATTAACACTGTCTACCTGTGTGTGTCTCTCTCTCTGTGTCATTAACACTGTCTACCTGTGTGTGTCTCTCTGTCTGTCATTAACACTGTCTACCTGTGTGTGTCTCTCTCTCTCTCTGTCTGTCTGTCTCTCTGTCTCTCTGTCTGTCTGTCATTAACACTGTCTACCAGTGTGTGTCTCTCTGTCTGTCTGTCATTAACACTGTGTCTACCAGTGTGTGTCTCTCTGTCTGTCTGTCATTAACACTGTGTCTACCTGTGTGTGTCTGTCTGTCTTTAACACTGTGAGGTACACACCTGTGTCCCCCCCCACAGTATCCCCCACAGTTTAGATTTAATTTAGAGTTCATTTAGTTATATTTTGTTTATACTAGTTTTGTTTAGTTTAGTTTGTTGTTATTTAGTTTTTAGCTTTTAGGTATTAGTATATTTGTGTGTGCATTTATTCCCCCATGTTTCAACTGTTGCACCTTAATTTCCCTCGGGATAAATACAGTCATCTTGAATCTTGAATCTATCGGTGTGAACACCAGAGTAATCCTAGACTCTGGTCCTTTGCAGCTCCCTCTGACCTCTCTGTCCCAGGACAGTAAGCAGGTGTATGTCCAGATGCTGTGGGACAACATCAACCTGCACTTTGAGCCCTCAGAGCCGCTCTACCTGCTCTGGAGGACGTTAGGTGAGTGCTCACACAAGTGAACACATGAACAAGTGAACACATGAGTGCTGGGGGTGGAGCTGTCACGGTTCGGTTCGTGTCAGGGTTTTTGGTTCGATGGCAGAGCAGATGGTCTGCTCTCTCCTGAGGGTGTGTGGTGGTGGCTGGTTTAATCTGTGGGCCGTGATTACCAAAGGACCCACAGGTGGGCAGTCTCACCAGCCCCAGCCTCTAATCAGTCTGACTGGGGCCAGGTGAGGCTGCTTCAACCAGACTCTAATCAGTCTGACTGGGGGCCAGGTGAGGCTGCTTCAACTAGACTAATCAGTCTGACTGGGGCCAGGTGAGGCTGCTTCAACCAGACTCTAATCAGTCTGACTGGGGCCAGGTGAGGCTGCTTCAACCAGACTCTAATCAGTCTGACTGGGGCCAGGTGAGGCTGCTTCAACCAGACTCTAATCAGTCTGACTGAGGGGCCAGTTGAGGCTGCTTCAACCAGCCACCAACCACACACACTCCACACCATTATAACCCAAATTAATGTACTCACTCACTCACTCACTCACTCACTCAGAAGCGGACAAGAGAAAGCCACTGGCGCCGGCCGACCAGCAGGAGACGCTGACGCTGCTTCACACCATCGTACGGAGCATCCAGACCAATGACGTGTACGGACCCATCAATCTGCTGATCAGGGAGATCAAGAGACGACCCCAGGCCTACCGCCAAAGGTGGGCCCTCCTCCTCCTCTTCTTCCTCCTCCTCCTCTAACCCTTCCTCTTCCTCGTCTTTCAATACTTCCCAGTGTGTTTTTATGATCAGATGTCATTCCTAATGTTGCGTTGAAATTCAATGAACAAAACTAAATCGGAGCAAACTTAGGTCTGCATATGTAATACAAACGGTCCATCCATCCATCTTCTCCCGCTTATCCGTAATCGGGTCGCGGAGGTAGCAGCTTCAGCAGGGGACTCAGGGGACTCAGTGTGGAGATGTAATCACCCCACCTGTACCTCGGTCTGCCCCGTGGTCTCTTCCCAGTTGGATGTGCCTGGAAAACCTCCCTCGGGAGGCGACCAGGAAGCATCCTTACTAGATGCCCGAACCACCTCAACTGGCTCCTTTCTACGCGAAGGAGCAGCGGCTCTACTCCGAGTCTCTCACGAGTGACTGAGCTTCTCACCCTATCCCTCAGGGAGACACCAGCCACCCTCCTGAGGAAACTCATTTCGGCCGCTTGTATTCGCGATCTCGTCCTTTCGGTCATTACCCATTGTTCATGACCATAGGTGAGGGTAGGAACGAAGACTGATTGGTAGATCGAGAGCCCACCATACTGACACCCCTCCCCTCCATGACTACGCCTTGAAATCCTGTCCATGAAAATCACAAACAGGATGGGTGACAAAGCGCAGCCCTGGCGGAGGCCAACACCCACTGAGAACAGGCCTGACTTTCTACCGAGAATCCGGACACAGCTCTCGCTTTGGCAGTACAGAGATTGGATGGCCCTCAACAGTGACCCCCGCACCCCATACTCCCCCAGCACCCCCCACAGTATTTCCCGAGGGACCCGATCATATGCCTTCTCCAAATCCACAAAACACACGGATGGGCATACTCCCAAGCCCCCTCCAGGATCCTTGCAAGAGTGAAAAGCTGGTCCGTTGTTCCACGACCAGGGCGGAATCCGCATTGTTCCTCTTCAATCTGAGGTTCGACTATCGGCCGAACCCTCCTTTCCAGCACCTTAGAGTAGACTTTCCCAGGGAGGCTGAGTAATGTGATACCCCTGAAATTGGCACACACCCTCTGGTCACCCTTTTTGAACAGGGGTACCACCACCCCCGTTTGCCACTCCTCAGGCACTGTCCCAGACTTCCGCGCAATGTTGAAAAGACGTGTCATCCACGACAGCCCCTCAACACCCAGAGCCTTTAGCATTTCTGGACGGATCTCATCAACCCCTGGGGCTTTGCCACTGCGGAGATGTTTGACTACCGCAGTGACTTCCTCCAGGGAGATTGATGTTTGCCGTCCTTCATCCTCCAGCTCTGCCTCTACCGTTGAGGGTGTAGTTGGGTTAAGAAGTTCCTCAAAGTGTTCTTTCCACCGCCCGATCACCTCCTCAGTTGAGGTCAGCAATGTCCCACCCTTACTGTACACAGCTTGGATGGACCCACGCTTCCCCCTCCTGAGGCGCCGGATTGTTTGCCAGAAACGCTTTGGTGCCGACTGAAAGTCCTTCTCCATGGCTTCTCCGAATTCCTCCCACACCCGCTGCTTTGCCTCCGCTACAGCCGAGGCTGCCGTCCTCTTGGCCTGTCGATACCTCGCAACTGAGTCCGGAGTCTCACAGGCTAACATAGCCCGGAAGGCCTCCTTCTTCAGCCGGACGGCTTCCCTGACCACCTGTGTCCACCACGAATACAAACGGTGTCTGTGTTTAAATCCAATACCTTTTTATAAACGAGGCAGTTGGAAAAAGCTTAACCCTTGTCTCCTCCTCCTCAGGAGTATCTACCGGGAGATTCTGTTCCTGGCCCTCGTGGCTCTGGGCCGGGAAAACATCGACGTGGGTAAGTGATCCGGCCATGGTTCTTATTTAATAGAATTTAAATAAGGTACATTAAGGTTGCTGTAAGGAAGACGGCAAGATTTAGGAAACTGAACAACCCCAAAGCCTTTCACACACCCCTGTGACCGGTTCAGGGGAATCCCTCTGACCTGTCAGTCAAGGAAGAGATGCCCCCTGATTGGTCAGAAATAAGCCGGGCGCTGTCTCAAATCAAAATGGTCTCCTAGAGTCAACTAGAAACCGGTATTCTCACAGAGATTTTTACACACTAATGGCTGACAGATAGCTCGGCCACTTCTCACTTATCTTACCTGCCGCACCTTTAATACAGTGGACATACTGTGCGATGCATTCAGCAGTTGAGGCGTGTGTTAAGTGTATCCCCCCCCCATGTGGTTTCTGTGCAGAGGCCTTCGACAGGGAGTACCGGCAGGCCTACGACGAGCTCAGCCCCGACAAGCTGAAGACGCTGCGCAACTTCGACCGGCCGCCCAGCCTCACCGCGCAGTGGTGCCTCAAGTGCTTCGGCTGCCCCATCATTTGAGCTGCACCGCCCCCTGCTGGACACAAACTACAACTGCAGCCCCAACGCCGCCCCCCCCCCCCCCCCCCCCCCTCACGAACACACACACACACACACACACACACACACACACACACACACTGTCTACTGCCAGACAAGTAAAATGAGGACCAAGGGGGGGGGAGAAAGACAATAGTTTAACCTTCTGTGATTCTGTCTGTCTCTGCCATGGAACTTGGTACTTGCAGCAACAAGACAAAAAGCTAAATAAGTGAGACTTTCTTGGTGATTGGTTTAGATTGCCTTCTGGTGTGTTTTAAGGGGCTTACGGGGTGATATGAGTGTTTGCTGAGCTTTGAGTCGACGGTCCGCACGTTAAGACGATTGGCGCAAAACTATTTTGTATATTTTTCGTCCCTCTCCCGCGTGCACTTTCTGTAAACTGTAATTGTAGTCCGTATTTCTGTACATATTTTAGTACTCGAGGACACACACACACACACACACACACACACACACAGAGCCCTGTCTCCACAACTCCTGTTTATTGGCCCATCCGAGTCTTAAGGGTCCGAGGGTTGTTGGGTTGATGGGGGGGGGGGCGGGGCTACAGACAATCTGTTATGATTCCAGAACATTCCACGAGCCCTCGACTTAATGCACGCCCTTTCTGTCGTCTGTTTGTTTGTATTTTTTAATTCAACCACTTGGGGGCGCTGTTGGGCCGTTGACTGGATGGGGGCGACGATGAGCACTACTGAAAAAGCAGGATTTTGTGGTTTTAGTTTTTTTTTTTGCAATCTCTGTATTCCAACGTCTTTTGGGAGCTTCAGATGAGTTCTCTTTCAGGGAAAGATAACAGCACACACTCAATACTACCACAGAAGAAGACGAAGACGAAGACGAAGAAGACGTATAATGCATTTTTTAATTGTGTTTGGATGTTTGTATGACGTAAGCCAACCGTCGTCCTCGTTCAACCGCTTACTGACTGTTTATTATTATTATTATTATTATTATTAAGTGCATGGGTTATTTCCTCACTAGACGATGCTTAACATAGTTTTATTCTCCATGTTGTTTTGCTCTGAACGGCGACACCTTGTAATAATAATTTCCTCTCGATGACTGGTCTATTTTTTTCGTTTGTTTGTAATGTAATATAATTTCAGTGGTGAATGTTGAGCTGAGACCCGGCCTGACGCACATTCCAGAGATCTAGAGGGTGATCCAGAGATCGAGTGATCCAGAGATCAGGTGATCGAGTGATCTAGTGATCCAGAGGTCAGGTGATCCAGAGGTCAGGTGATCTAGTGATCCAGAGGTCAGGTGATCTAGTGATCCAGAGATCAGAGATCTAGTGATCCTGAAATCGAGTGATCCGGTGGAGCTGCACACGGAGACAGCACGGAGCTGTCTTATAAAAAAAAAACAACGACTTAAAAGGAAAAACAAACACTGTTGAATTTGCATCGATCGAATACCTGACCCTTAAAACCGTAAGAAGTTGTTTTAGGCTTTTTGATATCTGGTTTGTTTTGTTGACGCAAACGGCAGATCAGCCGATTTCTGATCTGTTCCAAAAGTTAAATATTAAGAAGCATTTCACAACTTTATTGTTTGCTATTCTTGTTGCGGTCGTTGGGTTTATGTCACCGAAACCATCCCTTAATGTCTGTGGGTGTGTTTATCGTTAAGGTTTTACACGAAACACTTATTTGTTATACCGTATTCCGTCCCGTGGAATGAGTTTGAATGTCTTCAGTTATTGAGCTGCAATAAATAAATAGATTTGACCTTATTCACAATTGTGTGTTTGTGTGTACAATACATCTATATGTACATATATATATATATATATATATCCCTATAATTCTGCACATTTCACAAACCTATTCTATAAATTATTGTATACCTGTTTGTAGTAGTAGTTTTTTAGTAGACTGTTTTTACATATTTAACCACAGTTAATTATTAAATGATGTATTACCATGCACTTTACTGCAACATTTGCGCTCTGGTTATTAATTATTATTAATTATTTTCGCTGTACTGTTCTTGTGCTGTGCAATGACAATACATTATAATCTAATCTAAAGTGTAAAACATATGGTCCTCCCCCGGACCTCCTGCAGGGGGCGCTACAGGTCAATGGAAACAGTCGATTCCCAAAAGCCACCCATACTCTCCATATACCACTAGCCCACTTTCTCCATGCAGGCACACTGAGAGCCACAGGAAGACACCCGACAGAAAGACACTTGTATGATGAACAGTGACGACAAAGGCATCTTATCTTATCTTTAAAGCCTTTCTAAAAAAAATTAAATAAATTTAAAAAAAAAGTAGTTTGGCCAATCAATCAATTAGGAATTAGAGCTCGCTGATTGGTCCGTTCAGAATATGACGTCATAAATGACGTTCGGCCGGTGATCCGGGAAGAACCCAGCTTTTTTTGTGACGTCACCGACATGCCGCCGAGAATGAGCAAGAACCCGCAGAGCGCTCAGGAGCAGAAAGCTGCGGACCTGAAGCAGAGCCGACTCGCTCTGTTCATCCAGCAGTTCGAGAAGGAAGGTGGGTCCACGGAACGGAATTGAGCCGACTCTCCTCCTCCATCACCGGGGAGGATGATCGCTCACCGTCACGACGTGTCTCTCTGTGCAGCTCAAGAACGCATGTCGGAGATGGAAGCCAATCTGGAGAACATGTTGACCACCGTGGATAAGTTCTTCAAAGTGGAGCTGATGAAGATGCCCCCTTCTCTGCAGAACCGGCTCATAGCGGAGTTGATCAATGGTGTGTGTGTGTGTGTGGGGGTGGGTGTGTGTGTGTGTGTGTGTGTGTGGTTTTAATTGTGTACTTATGTCCCACTGCCTAGAGGAAGCCACGTCCAGTGATGTTTCCATTGCCATAAAGGTGAGTCTTTGAGTGAAATACTCCATGGGCTTGACGATGCATGAATATTGACTATTATATATATATGAATATTTCCAGAATACTTCTCCAGAGATTCACAAGACCCTGAAGAGGGCATCCTCTAAGAAAGCAGGTGATTTTTGGTGGTGTGTGTGTGTGAAACATAAGCAGTAGCTAACTTCTAACCAATGCTGCCTCATGTTAGAAATGCACAATGTGTTGTTGCTTCTCCAGTCAGGAGTCACAATTCACCGGCTGAAACTGGTCAGGAATCTTCAGCTACGACCTCGAAGGTTGGTAACCTGGCGAATTAGGTTTATTCTCCTTTAACCCTATCACGCCATTGGTTGAGTTGTGTTTGTGTACCAGTATTTGTAACATTTGCCGGCTATATTGGATTCATTCAACAGGATTGTAATGTGTTGCGTTGTTGTACCGCTTGACTTACTCTAAAGGAATTGATCCGTCTGTATTGATTATGGGAGACCAACATGTTTTCATTCCAATAAATGAGACTGGACTGACATGTGGTTCATATTCCCTTCAGGGAGGACGAGGTTCCAAAAACACCCGAGTCCTGGCCGGCAGCAGCAGTGCCGGTAGTCTGGGGTAACGCTACACACTCGCGCGTATTAAAATGTCTTGAGTAAAAGTAACTTCACAATACAGTTGGCACAGTTTTAAACAAACTACCAAACCCGGCTACAACCAGGGTATCGCAGTCCACCGTGAAGAGGACCAACACCCGATCGTCCAAGAATGGCGGCCAGGTCACCAAGACGAAGCCCTTTCACAGGTAGGTCGGCTATTTATCTTTGAACAATTGAAAGGGATCCAGTTGGACATAGTTTGTCTGATTTGAGCTTCCCCAACAGGCCGGTGTCTGCTGCCGGGGACCTGTTTGCGGGGTCGGCTTGCAGTTCGCACTTTACCATCACCAACTCCCAAGGGAAGGTACGGCAGTCACCGTGGAGACCTTCTCACAGGTGTGGTCGTAGGATGAACACGGGTGTGACTCGGTGTGCGAGTTAACTGTCTGCTCATGGGCCGTCCCGGGACACGGGACACGGCTGACTAAACTGGTCCAGTATAGAAGTGGGCCGTTGGCGTTCTGAGCGACACCCGTGTTTGTCCTAGGATGACCCCTCTGTGAAGGTGATTTCTGACATGCAGGACTGACTTGTCGGTGATGACTGACATGCGGGTTGATGGGTTGCGTGTCTTTTGTCTTCGTCATCCCCCCTGCAGATGTTCTGCCTCTCTGAGGAGACCAAGGACGATGTCAACCTGGACATGTTGGACGAGGTGGCGCTACTGGAGATGCAGAGGCTCATGGTAACGATCACGCTCTCCTTATTCCCTGGGTTGCTGTCAACCTAGTGGGGTCATTTCTAAAGAGCTGTGCAGATTGCAGTGACGTGGCCCATTTAGCACAAACGTCTTCTTCTACAATCCTTACCTCATGACTTTCTGACCATTTTAAATGCCATTATGAAATGTGTTTATTTTTCAGAGTCTAATGGAGTATCTGTCCAGCAAGGTGGGAGTAGAGATGGCCTCGCAGAGGAGTTCCCCCAAATAGTTAACGTTAGACCAAATAGTTAACGTTAGACCAAATAGTTAACGTCAGTGTTGTTGTTGTTTTTATTATGTCATAATAAAGCGTATATCTCCTGCTTTGTCGTTGATAATGATTCTTATTTGCATATTCAAGCGTCCCTTAGATTTCAGTAAAATGGCTGGTTTAGAACTGCCTTTTAACTGCGGAGTTAATCAGTTTAGTTGGTTGAACAGTGCCTTAGTTTTTACAAAATATTAGTTGTTCAAATGCTTCACTTATAGATATAACGTGCGTTAAGCCAGTTTGACTTGGATTCTGGTATGTGAGTGACTAGAATAACACCTTCTGGAATTGTTTAATAGTGTCTAAAGTTAAACTTTAGTTTGTATACAGTTAAACAGTCATGGTGGCCAAAATGGAAAACTACATGAATGCTAAAATCTCTCCAGTGAATGTGGTGACTTTGCCAGTTATTTAAAACATTGCTTGTGCAGAAATAAAACTGCTAAGAAAGGTATTGCTGGGAATCCATGATGGTCATCTGCAGCCCCCAGACCTCCCCCTGGGGGGTCTCTGGACCGGGGCAAGAGGGGTCTGGAGAGTCTCTCGCTGCCGGGCTCGGGGCCCGGATGGAAGGACTCTGTGCGGCGTGGCCGGGTTCCGGCTCTTGGCTCTGGGGGGGCAGACGGGGGTAGAAGGGCCCTACCATCCAGTTGAGGGGCGTGTTGTTGACCAGGTAGTCCAGGATGTGGTCCAGAGACCTCTTCATCTGGCCCAGCCGCGCCCTGCCGCCGGCCAGCACGCCCTCGGGCAGCTCGCCGTACACACGGGAGGCGGAACGTTTGAACAACAGCGCCTCCCGCTGGATGTGGCCGGGAAGACCCTGCAGCCCCGAGGCCAGCGTTGAGCAGGTGGTCTGCAGCTGCCGGGTGAGGGAGCGGGACTCGTCCGCCTGGTGTGGAGGGAGAAGAGATGGGTGGTCAGAACCTCAACATCCGCCCGTTCAACTGCCTTGTCCTAGGTCATGCTTGTGATTGTGTAATCTAGGTCCTCTGTGAACAGTCTGTTCTGCATGGCAGCAAGCTCCATGTCGGTGGCGACCCTCTGAGGTGGTGCAGCTCACCGGGGCCTGGAGGCCGTTCCTCTGGCCGGCGAGGCCGGGCCTCCGCTCCACCAAGGAGCTCAGCGAGTCGTACAGCTTCCTGTTGGCGCCGTCCAGGTTCCTCCGGGCATATTCCATCTGAGGGATGCAAGATCACGCTCGGGAATAAATGTTCCCCCACAGAACTGTTGCAGAACATTTTTTTATTTTATTTTTTTTGAGCAGTCAAACTTATGAACGTGTTGGAATGAACAAATGATTGCTTGAACTTGACACACTGCTGAGCTCTGGAGAATCATTCTGACATTTATTAAGAATTAACAAATGCTGTTGCGACCGGAAGGCCGCCGGTTCAAGTCCCTAAAATACCCGGGCACTGCCGAGGTGCCCTTGAGCAAGGCACCAGACCCCTACCCTGTTTATAGCGGTCTAGCTGTTTATACAATAGCTGCCCACTGCTCCGAATACTAGGATGGGTTAAAGGCCGAGAAACTAATTTCCCTTTGTTTACATTTACAGTATGTGAACAAAGAGGATTCAATCCTTTAAGATCTAAATGCAGCAGAAGACCCACCAGGTCGACGGTGTGGGGAAGCCGAGAGATGGCCTCGCTGCTGCACCGCTTGGCCTCCCGGACCCGGGCCAGGGCCCGGCTGTACGCCCTCCGGCGGAACCGGCTGGAGAGGGACCCCAGACGCACGTAGCAGCTCCGCCCCTCTGAAGCTGGCCCGCCCTCCGGCTCTGTTAGCCCCGCCCCCAGGGAGGGGAAAACAACAGCCGGGTTAGCATTATGACGGTGATCGGAAGGTTGCCCTGTCTGGTTACACCGAGGAGGGGACTAGCATTCCTGCAGGGCTTAAGGACTCGTGTGACGCTGCCTGGCAACAAAATACTGCAAAATATTGCCATGTTAACTCTAACATCAGGGTTTGCTGTGGTGTATTTGTGCAGATATACAAGATATAGAAAGATCAATTCGATTTGTCATAGAACATTACAATATACATTAAATCATATATAATGAATAAACATCAAGTTTAAAAAAAAATCCCAAATATAATCCAGAAACTGTAGAGGGAGTGTGTGATGTGTAATGGGAGTCCACTCACCCACCTCCTCCAGACAGAGAGGCAGGTACTGCTCCATCAGGTTCTCCGAGGTGCTCAGGGCCCGGTCCACGCCACCGCTGACCACCGCCCGGGTCCGGTCCACGGCGCCGCTCAGCCGGACCGCCACCGTCACCCTGGCGTCCTTCACTGCCCCCGTGGCGCTGGACACCGCCCCTTTGGCGTTGGCCACAATCTGTCCCCAGAGAGAGAGAGGGAGAGGGAGGGGGGGGGGAGAGAGAGAGAGAGACTGATAAACAATGGTGAAAGTTCACCTGGTTGGAGATTGGGTCAAGGGTGAAATTAGCCAATCTGGACCCTCGGCGGTCTGATGAAATCATGTCCCTACCCGGTCGGACGGCTGCTGGAGGATGGGTAAGGTCCCCTGGATGCGGTCCAGACCTTTACAAGCCAAGCTGTTGGCACGGGCGACTGCAGGTGACAGACATGACAGTGAGGTTGTTATTGGTGTGAGGTCCAGACTAACTCTTTATGTCCATTCTGTACAGTGTGGTGATATCGTTAGTGTCCACAACGACCCCCCCTGGGTTCTACTGTGCGTTTGATGAATTATGGATTAATCTAACTCCCTGAATGCTCCCAGTAACTAACTGGGTGAGAGGTTAGAACCAGTGTTGCAAGTTCCCGTTCACAGGTCACATGACCCGTGACTCATCACCACTCACACACATTGAAGTGGGGTAAAGAACACAGATCCAGCAGCTTAGGAACCCGGGAACCACAACCCCCCCCCCCCCCCCCCCCCCCCGTTAGAACCTCAACCCGTATGGACACATTAGTTCTTTGGTTTTGTTTTCTCACGTTGCGGCTCCAGCCGGCCGATGATGGGCAGCGCGGTGGTCATGGCGACGGAGGTGATGGCTCGGACCCCCTGCTCGGCCGCCTGGCACACCGTGCGGAGGTAGGGGTTGTGGTCGCGGGTGGTGCGGTACACGCTGCACACCAGGCCGTAGGTGGAGCTCACCAGCGGAAGGCTGGTCACTCGCTCCACGGCGCTCTGGAGGGGGGTCCCACAAAATCATCGTTGTTACAGAAGAAGGGGGGCTCAGATTCAGAAGGTTTAGTAATTTTTTATATATATATGTCAGTTGTGTTGTATTACGAGTCCAAAACCCAACATCTATTGACTAATGACCTCCTGTCTTCTAAACAAATATTGCAGTATTGCTCTCACCTGATTTGAGACGACCTCGGCCGCGGCCATAGCTGTCACTTTTAATAAGAGAGAGAGAGAGAGAGAGAGAGAGAGAGAGAGAGAGAGAGAGAGAGAGAGAGAGAGAGAGAGAGAGAGAGAGAGAGAGAGAGAGAGAGAGAGAGAGAGAGAGAGAGAGAGAGAGAGAGAGAGAGAGAGAGAGTGATCATTAATAACTTTATCTTATTTTATAACTGCTGTCTGTCGTCGGGTATTGCACACAAGATTTTCACATCACTGCTTTATACTTGTGTAAACTGTGTAGTGACAATAAACTTGACTTGACTTGATAAACAAATCAGATCCTTATATATCCATATAGATCCTTATAGATCCATATAGATCCATATAGATCCTTATAGATCCATATAGATCCATATAGATCCTTATAGATCCATATAGATCATTATAGATCCATATAGATCCATATAGCTATATAGATCCTTATAGATCTATAAGGATCTATATAGCTATATAGATCCTTATAGATCCATATAGATCCATATAGCTATATAGATCCTTATAGATCCATATAGATCCATATAGCTATATAGATCCTTATAGATCCATATAGATCCATATAGCTATATAGATCCTTATAGATCCATATAGATCCATATAGCTATATAGATCCTTATAGATCCATATAGATCCATATAGCTATATAGATCCTTATAGATCCTTATAGATCCATATAGATCCATATAGCTATATAGATCCATATAGCTATATAGATCCTTATAGATCCATATAGATCCATATAGCTATATAGATCCTTATAGATCCATATAGATCCATATAGCTATAGGCCTTCTTCATTACGGGATGATAACTAAGACTCCAATAGCCTTCAATAAAGAACTTAATTGAATTGAATTGGAATTTAAACAAAATAAATATAAAACAACTATACACACAATGGACAATAATGTCGCAAAAAATATAAAACACAATTATAAAATATAAATGGTCTTACCTTCGCGGTTAATATTCGGTTAATATTCGTAAAACGTTCAGGTGTTCTTCAGGTGGAGCAGTTCTCGTGTGACGACGGGTGGGTCCGGTCGGTCAGTTATATTCTACACTTATCGCGAGATCCCGAGAGTTTGTGACGTCAACGAGACGGCGTGCTTTCTATGTAGGGCAAAGGTCAATGGGACCAGTCACCTCCGCTGAGACCTGGCGTGACCTCGTCTGAAGCATGGCTTACATTAATCGAAGCATGACTAGTCATTTTTATTAAATAATAATTATAATAATGTCGAATTATAACTAATACCTATAACCTAACCTAATAACCTAACTACCGTTACCTAATTATTTACCTGATTATTATTAATTATTACCTAATTTGATGTTAATATTTGTATTGAGTGAGTTTTGAAGTATTGCTCAATAATTCATTGAAGTTGTGCGTTAGTGAATCTCTGGAACTCCCTGCCATTACACATCCGACAGTCTGATTCTATAACAACCTACAAAACCCAACTAAAAACCCATCTGTTTAAACTGGCTTATCCCTTATGAACGGTACCATCTCTCTTCCTTTCTTCATTTTACTTCCTGTTGTTTGTCTTGTTTTAAACCCTGCGGACACTTTGTGAAGTCCACTGTTTTTACTTTTTTATATTTTTATAATTTTAATTTTACTGTAGCATACATGCTCTGTAAGGTGTCCTTGGGTGTCTTGAAAGGCGCCGAACAAATAAAATGTATTATTATTATTATTATTATATGTTCATATTGATAAGATGATCTAGTCGCGGCTTGGGGCTGATCAGCGATGGGACGTATTAGTGGATTTTGATCGATCAATGCCGCGTGTATAGTATGTAATAACTTCTATATAACTTCTATAATCTAATCTAATTGAATCTAATCTAATACAACGTGGCAGGCTTTGATGAATGACTATGATCTCATTCCTGAACTGCGGTATCATCTAGTTAATCTAGTAAATGTTTTACAGTTTAATCAATGTTAATCAATTTAATAAAAAGCTGTGACGTCTTGTGGACTTTGAGTCACACCATAACAGCACGTCACATATTAGTCGTAATTTAAGTGCATCCTAAGTGAGCTTCTCGATACTGTTCAGACTGACGTTTATAACGTTTATAACGTTTGTAGAACGCGCAGTGCAGAAAGTTAGATCAATCTCTGAGATCTATTGATGAGATTAGATTAGATACAAGATATTGATTAGCCATTTGTAACAGGTCCATAGGAACGCTTACTCCCCATTCCCTCCCGCAGTAAACATCTCCAAAACAATACCATACAAATAATAGATACAATAAAAATACAATTCAAATTAAAATGAACAAAAAAAGGACAGCGAAGTGACTGATCGATGGTATGAACATCTGGTGAATGTACATAAAGTTTTAAAAGCATTTAAAGTGCAGTTATACCCGCCGTATGTTACTCAATGGCGCCCTCTTGTGGTGGATATTGGCTAAGCGACACACCGTTGGACTACTAGTGTTTAGCCGATATCCGCCACAAGAGGGCGCCATTGAGTTAACATTCAAATGACGTTCAACGGTTACTTCATTTTTGACATGTTTATGATAATTTTTGATCATAAACAGTGGTTAGTTAGTGGTTGAGTGTCATTAAATCTGGACTGCTCCATCGTAATAGACAGAGTGCCCTGTAAATAAATACAACTACAAAATAAACAGTTGAATTTAATGGTTAAATGTAACTGACTACATTTTAAATAGTGGTATTTAAATTAGACCATTCACTTATGTAATAAAGGGCATCATTAATAGCAAAAACATGCAAAGTCTCTCTCCCCTCTCTCTCTCTCTCTCTCTCTCTCTCTCTCTCTCTCTCTCTCTCTCTCTCTCTCTCTCTCTCTCTCTCTCTCTCTCTCTCTCTCTCTCTCTTCTTTAGGGAGAAGAGACATACACACATATACAGATCATGTGTATGATATGATTCGTGGTCTTACTGGCTTTGATTTGATAAACCATACATACAGAGAAATAAGATCAATTTGAGACATCGATATTGGTCCCAGTGAGACACAGAGGACGAGGATCTGAAGCTACAACACGGGTGTGTCTCTGATGTGTTTACTTTCGAATTGCGTCGACCTCGTCATAAGTGAAGATGAACGTCAC
>CM051021.1:18123929-18138929 GCA_027704905.1 Muraenolepis orangiensis | reverse complement strand
CTCTGCCTCTCCCCCCTCTCCCTCTGTCTCTCCCCCCTCTCCCTCTGCCTCTCCCCCCTCTCCCTCTGTCTCTCCCCCCTCTCCCTCTGTCTCTCCCCCCTCTCCCTCTGTCTCTGACTTGTAGGTTTCAGAAGTCATGTCATGCGTAGTGTGATGAGCACCTGCTTCCTTTAGCTGCTAAAGTACCTGCTCTCTCTCCGTCTCTCTCTCTGAGCACCTGCTTCCTTTAGCTGCTAAAGTACCTGCTCTCTCTCCGTCTCTCTCTCTGAGCACCTGCTTCCTTTAGCTGCTAAAGTACCTGCTCTCTCTCCGTCTCTCTCTCTCTCTGAGCACCTGCTTCCTTTAGCTGCTAAAGTACCTGCTCTCTCTCTGTCTCTCTCTCTGAGCACCTGCTTCCTTTAGCAGGAAGCAGGTGCTCAGAGAGAGAGACAGCTCTACTTCAGCTATCTGCTCTTTATGCTAAAGTTTAGCATAAAGAGCAGATAGCTGAAGTAGAGCCGTCTCTACAAAGCTCACCTGATGTGATGTGATGTGACCTGATGTGATGTGACCAGATGTGATGTGACCTGATGTGATGTGACCAGATGTGATGTGACCAGATGTGATGTGATGTGACCTGATGTGATGTGATGTGATGTGATGTGACCTGATGTGATGTGACCAGATGTGATGTGATGCGACCTGATGTGATGTGATGTGATGTGATGTGATGTGACCTGAGGTGATGTGATGTGATGTGATGTGATGTGATGCGACCTGATGTGATGTGATGTGATGTGATGTGATGTGATGTGATGTGATGTGATGTGATGTGATGTGACCTGAGGTGATGTGACCTGATGTGATGATGTGATGTGATGATGTGATGCGACCTGATGTGACCTGATGTGATGTGATGCGACCAGATGTGATGTGACCTGATGTGATGTGATGCGACCAGATGTGATGTGACCTGATGTGATGTGACCTGATGTGATGTGATGTGATGTGACCTGATGTGATGTGACCTGATGTGATGTGATGTGATGTGATGTGACCCGATGTGATGTGACCTGATGTGATGTGATGTGATGTGACCTGATGTGATGTGATGCGACCCTCGGGTTGCAGCAGGTACAGGGTGTGAACAGAAGAAGGCCATCAATGATGAAAATAAACTGCTTTTGTTGTTGCTGTGGAAAAAGCTGGGACTGCACGGGACAGTCCAATGGGACAGTCCAATGGGACAGTCCAATGGGACAGTCCAATGGGACAGTCCAATGGGACAGTCCAATGGGACAGTCCAATGGGACAGTCCAATGGGACAGTCCAATGGGACAGTCCAGTGTAGTGCAGGCCCATCTCTGACCCCCTTTCAAAACAAAAGCCTTAATCGATCGGCCTAACATGTCATGATATTGATATGATGTGATATGTGATATATATGTGATATATATGATGTGATATATATATATATATGATGTGATATATATATATATATATATATATATATATATATATATGTCATGATATTATAGATATTATTATATTGTTATTATAGATATATTACTTCTTGACAAAAATCTAAAATGTCTTTGCTCTTATTGCTACTACAAATATAATTGCTGTTACAATAACATTGTAAAATAACATTTATCATCATTTAAAAAAAAATGTGATCCAAAAATAATGAATACATAAATAAAATAAAAGGGTTCGTGTTTGATATAAAAAAAAAGAAAAGTATGAAATATTAAAATATATGATTATGATGATTATTATTATGTTATATATATATATATATATATATAAAATAATAATTATTATATTACTAATAAATATTATAATATTATTATAACAAATAAATAATATAAAAATCAACAATGTATATAACGACTGTTGGTTCAAAGCAACTGGAATATGACGAATATGATGATGAATATGAGAAGTGGGAGTGTCCCTTTAAGAGACGGTGACGCCCCCTCCCTGACGGCTGCTACGCAAACACACATTTAGCAACAACGTGTTTGCCGGGGCGCGCACACACACACGCACGCACGCACGCACGCACACACACACACACACACACACACACACACACACACACACACACACACACACACACCACACACACACACACACACACACACACACACGCTTACACTCTCACACACACACACGCGAGCGGGTCGTAGTGTCTGTCGTGTGTCTTGAATGTTGGACTTTTGGTGATAGGCTGCCGTGAGCTGTCCCTCTGCGTGCGTGTGCGTGTTTTGAATCTGCGTGTGTGTGTGTGTGTGTGTGTGTGTAAGTGTGTAAGTGTGTAAGTGTGTGTGTGTGTGAATGCTGTCAAGTCATAGAGCGCGGCACTGGAAACAATTTCTCTCTCTCTCTCTCTCTCTCTCTCTCTCTCTCTCTCTCTCTCTCTCTCTCTCTCTCTCTCTCTCTCTCTCTCTCTCTCTCTCTCTCTCTCTCTCTCTCTCTCTCACACACACACACTCCTCTAATTGAAGCGGTCACCCTGTGAGGAGATGAAGCAGGTCTTGTGCTGCCTCTATGGACTCGGTCTTCTCGCTCTTTCTATGAAGGTAAGAAAGAATCCAAATGTTTTCCTTTTTTTTTAAAATAAACCCTGAACTATGAGACGTGTGTTTGTGTGTGTGTGCGTGTGTGTGTGTGTTATAGTTGAGCTAAAAGTCCGCATCTCGCACCTGTTGGAGAGACGTGTCTCCTATTGGTTGCGCATCTATATTGGCTATTGGGTCGTGTGTGTGTGTGTGTGTGTGTGTGTGTGTGTGTGTGTGTGTGTGTGTAAAACATACATTCAAACGGAGTGGAGGGGGTTTGGGGGGGGGGGTTGATAAGGTCGAGTCTTTATTATTCCTTTATATCATCCCACATTGAGGCTGTGCTCATCCTAAAGATTGAACCCGTTGTTCCTCCTCCGAGGGGGGGGGGGGGGGCCTCCGTCGGTATGACGGGTGGGGGCCGGCGGGGGGGGGGGGGGGGGGGTCGGTATTTTTAAATGACCACGAGGACAGGTGGCACAGCGGCACCCCAAGGTGATCTTTTAGTGGTTCACACACCCTGGGCCGCGTGTCAACACCCCAATCAGCGCTCGTCAGTAACTGTGTGTGTGTGTGTGTGTGTGTGTGTGTGTGTGTGTGTGTGTGTGTGTGTGTGTGTGACAACACATGGAATGGGCTGCATTGGGCACGGGATCTACAAGAGGATTTCACTAAGCCCCCACTGTGGTAGTAGTAGTAGTAGTAGTAGTAGTAGTAGTAGTAACAGTAGTAGTAGTAGTAGTAGTAGTAACAGTAGTAGTAGTGATAGCAGTACTACTGTAGTAGTAGTAGTAGTAGTAGTAGTAGTAGTAGTAGTAGTAGTACATTTACATTTACATAGTAGTAGTTTTAGTGTAGTAATAAAGACACTTTATATTCAACAACATCTTTAAAACTTCCCTAACCGTTAAAATCCGTTAAAATCTGGGCTTTGTTCCCATAATTACAGGCAGTGTGTGTTTTTTTTTGGTTTTAAACACAACCCCGCACACACACACACACACACACACACACACACACACACACACACACACACACACACACACACCACACACACACACACACACACACGCCGTGTGTGTGTGTGTGTGTGTGTGTGTCGGGTGGTGTTTTGGAGGGCCCAGTTGGCACCCAGGGAGTGTGTGGCTTCTTAAAGCGATGGTTTCAACCCAGAGCTGTCTCTGATGAGAGCACACAGCTAAGTAACCCTACTTATCTTGATCATCTCTGTTCCAGAAGGCCTGTAAGATGCCACACACACACACACACACACACACACACACACACACACACACACACACACACACACACACACACACACACACACACACACACACACACACACACAGTGAATAAATGATTGTTTGGACTGGGTTTTGAACCACAGATTAAGATGCTTGTTTTCTGTTTCTCAGCCCACAAGGGAACACCAGAGAGCTCCAAGCTTCCCCAGCTGTGCGAGGAAGAGTGAGTGTGTGTGTGTGTGTTTGTGTGTTTGTGTGTGTGCCACATGAGTCAGCACATAGTCACACGAACACACACACACACACACACACACACACACACACACACACTCACACACACACACACTAATGTTATTTACGGCAGCGACAGCAGTATCTCCAACAGTTGGGAAGTCCACCTTTCAATGTACAACAAGGTTGAGAGAAATGGGTGTTGAATTGTGTGTGTGTGTGTGTGTGTGTGTGTGTGTGTGTGTGTGTGTGTGTGTGTGTGTGTGTGTGTGTGTGTGTGCGTGTGTGTGTGTGTGCGTGGGCGTGGGGGGAAACAGCCCATGGTCTCCGAGGAGAGATGGAGAATGGGGCGTCTCTGACAGTGTGACATAATGACAGAGAGGGAGAGAGAGAGAGAGAGAGAGAGAACTAACAGCTTGGTAAACGTAGTTTTAATGTTTGTGGGACATTTTGCTGTAAAGAAAAAAGACAATTTAGAACATAAACCTGGGGAAATAAAAATCCAAGTAAAAGATTGCTGTCCAAAAAAATAAAAATCCAAATAAACATTTTTTCCATTATTTAATTATTTTCAGTGGAGGCGTGTGGTGAGGTGATCTCTGCTCATCTCTCCACACCTCTCTGGAATGCTCTGCGTGCGCTCAGCCTGGCCCTGTTGTGTGAGCATGTCGGATGTTTATCACAGAAATTCAATATTCCCATGGCGGTAAATCTTCAAAAACACAGCATTGGGCGTGCAAGAGTTATGGGAGGGGCTTAAGAGGGAGGAGGTTTAATTTTGAAAATAAACAATGAAACTTGGATTTCCCTCCACCTTCCTCGTGGTTGGTGTTCAGAAGTGTGTGTGTGTGTGTGTGTGTGTGTGTGTGTGTGTGTGTGTGTGTGTGTGTGTGTGTGTGTGTGTGTGTGTGTGTGTGTGTGTGTGTGTGTGTGTGTGTGTGTGTGTGTGTGTGTGTGTGTGTGTGTGTGTGTGTGTGTGTGTGCGCACATACATGGGGTTTAACAACAGCTGTCCTTTGCACTACAAGCCTGCATCACCATCGTACCATAATAAAGTGAAACTTTGACTTAGTTACATTTGGTGGCCAAGTTTTACTTTGTGATGAAGCCTGTCCATATTAGACAATCTTAACAACACATTAAATACACACACACACACACACACACACACACACACACACACACACACACACACACTGCATGCATAATGGTTAACATTACAGACACACAAACAATTAAAACAACAGATCAATATCTTAGTTACAGAAACGTAATTTCAAAAACATATAAATATGTTGTAGTTATAGAAACACAAGGCCCTCTGTGTATCTGTGATAATTCTGCGGGCTACAATTGGTTAAAAAATAGCGCTTATGATCTGTTAATAATCAGTTTATAATCACAGAAGGGAAAACGCTCCACTTAGCGGAGCGGGTTAGCGTGAAGGGCTTGGCCCGCTTGTTGCCGTGGGAACGGGGAGAGGCTGCATGCAGCCAGCAAACATCTGGCCGCCTTAGCGGCATTCAGGATGCGCTAAGAAGCCTCGCTAACGAGTGTTTCCAGTTACCGCGGGAACGAGAGAAATCTGAAATCAAAAGAATGACTGGTGGCTCATGGCTCTTGGGCTGGTCCCCATCTGGACGGCGTGTGAGTCTCTGGAGATATCCGCCCGGCTTCCTCAGGGATCAACCTTGGCTAAAAAAAGACTCAAGAAAGCCCTCACCTCCTACCTGACAGGTGGCTCCTACCGGGTGACACTGAGAGCGCATATAAGCCCACTCTAGTTCACTCTAGTGCCCTCTACCCCAATCTAGCCCACTCTAGCCCACTCTAGCCAACCCTAGTCCACTCTAGCCAACTCTACCCACTCTAGCCAACTCTAACCCACTCTAACCCACTCTAGTTCACTCTAGTCCACTCTAACCCACTCTAGTTCACTCTAGTGCCCTCTACCCCAATCTAGCTCACTCTAGCCAACTCTAACCCACTCTAGTCCACTCTAACCTACTCTAGCCCACTGTAGTCCCCTCTAGCCAACTCTAACCCAATCTATCCCACTCTAGTTCAATCTAGCCCACTCTAGTCCCCTCTAGCCAACTCTAACCCAATCTATCCCACTCTAGTTCATCTAGCCACTCTAGCCACTCTACCCTCTAGTCCACTCTAGCCCACTCTAGCCAACTCTAACCCACTCTAGTCCACTCTAGCCCACTCTAGCCAACTCTAACCCACTCTAGTCCACTCTAGTGCCCTCTACCCCAATCTAGCCCACTCTAGCCTACTCTAACCCACTCTAGTCCACTCTAGCCCACTCTAGTCCACTCTAACCCACTATAGCCCACTCTAGTTCACTCCAGTCCACTCTAGCCCACTCTAGCCCACTCTAGCCCACTCCAGTCCACTCCAGTCCACTCTAACCCACTCTAGCCCACTCCAGTCCACTCTAGCCCACTCTAGCCCACTCTAACCCGCTCTAGTGTCAGCCGCGGTGCGATAAGTCTGCCTGGGGGTGATTGTTGTTCCATCCAAAAGACATTGAAAGGAACGCTTTGTCGTGGTATCCACGGAGGGAGAGAGGATATCGGCTCCTATAATCGAGCTGTGATCGCGACGGGGTAACCGAAGATGGACGGAAGGACTGTGTGTGTGAGTGTGTGTGTGTGTGTCCACTAAAGCTCTCACGGAAGGCAGATAGTTGACCCTATTGTAATGTTGCAGGTGGCTCTCCCCCCCCCCCCCCCACTCACACACACTCACTCAAACACCCCACCTCTTCCATCTGTGTGTGTGTGTGTGTGTGTGTCCCTCTCCATGGGTCTCCCCTATTGAATAGAGCACACACACACACACACACACACACACACACACACACACACACACACACACACACACACGCAATGTTGAAAACGGAGCCTCAGGCGACCTGCTCTGTATGATGAAGCGCTCTGTGCCGCTCGCCCACGTCCTCTCTCTCTCTCTCTCTCTCTCTCTCTCTCTCTCTCTCTCTCTTTCTCTCTATTGTTGTTGTTCTCACCATGTGTGTGTGTGTGTCTGCAAGTCATCTGGCCACCACATTCACCCCCTCCCCCTTCTCCCAACCTGTCTATTCTGTGTGTGTGTGTGTGTGTGTGTGGGGGGGGGGGTGTGTGTGTGTGTGTGTGTGTGTGTGTGTGTGTGTGCGCGCTGCCCCGGTGCTGACCCTGTGATGCGTCCTGGAGCCGGAGAGGTAGAGGGGTGAGGAGAGGTTGAGGAGAGGGGTGAGGAGAGGTTGGGGTGAGGTAGAGGGGTGAGGAGAGGTTGGGGTGAGGTAGAGGGGTGAGGAGAGGTTGGGGTGAGGTAGAGGGGTGAGGAGAGGTTGAGGAGAGGTAGAGGGGTGAGGAGAGGTTGGGGTGAGGTAGAGGGGTGAGGAGAGGTTGGGGTGAGGTAGAGGGGTGAGGAGAGGTTGAGGAGAGGTAGAGGGGTGAGGAGAGGTTGGGGTGAGGTAGAAGGGTGAGGAGAGGTTGGGGTGAGGTAGAGGGGTGAGGAGAGGTTGGGGTGAGGTAGAGGGGTGAGGAGAGGTTGAGGCGAGGTTGAGGTGAGGTAGAGGGGTGAGGAGAGGTTGGGGTGAGGTAGAGGGGTGAGGAGAGGTTGGGGTGAGGTAGAGGGGTGAGGAGAGGGTGAGGTAGAGGGTGAGGTAGAGGGGTGAGGAGAGGTTGAGGAGAGGTTGGGGTGAGGTAGAGGGGTGAGGAGAGGTTGGGGTGAGGTAGAGGGGTGAGGAGAGGGTGAGGTAGAGGGGTGAGGAGAGGTTGGGGTGAGGTAGAGGGGTGAGGAGAGGTTGGGGTGAGGTAGAGGGTGAGGAGAGGTTGGGGTGAGGAGAGGTTGAGGAGAGGTGAGGGTGAGGAGAGGTTGAGGAGAGGTGGGTGAGGAGAGGTGAGGAGAGGTTGGGGTGAGGTAGAGGGGTGAGGAGAGGTTGGGGTGAGGTAGAGGGGTGAGGAGAGGTTGGGGAGGTGGGGTGAGGTAGAGGGGTGAGGAGAGGTTGGGGTGAGGTAGAGGGGTGAGGAGAGGTTGGGGTGAGGTAGAAGGGTGAGGAGAGGGTGAGGAGAGGGTGAGGAGAGGTTGGGGTGAGGTAGAGGGGTGAGGAGAGGTTGGGGAGAGGGGTGAGGAGAGGTTGGGGAGAGGGGTGAGGAGAGGTTGGGGTGAGGTAGAGGGGTGAGGAGAGGTTGGGGTGAGGTAGAAGGGTGAGGAGAGGGGTGAGGAGAGGGGTGAGGAGAGGGTGAGGAGAGGGGTGAGGTAGAGGGGTGAGGAGAGGTTGGGGTGAGGTAGAGGGGTGAGGAGAGGTTGGGGTGAGGTAGAGGGGTGAGGTAGAGGGGTGAGGAGAGGTTGGGGTGAGGTAGAGGATGAGGAGAGGTTGGGGTGAGGTAGAGGGGTGAGGAGAGGTTGGGGTGAGGTAGAGGGGTGAGGAGAGGTTGGGGTGAGGTAGAGGGGTGAGGAGAGGTTGGGGTGAGGTAGAGGGGTGAGGAGAGGGTGAGGTAGAGGGGTGAGGAGAGGGTGAGGTAGAGGGGTGAGGTAGAGGGGTGAGGTAGAGGGTGAGGAGAGGTTGGGGTGAGGGTGAGGAGAGGGTGAGGAGAGGGTGAGGTAGAGGGGTGAGGAGAGGTTGGGGTGAGGTAGAGGGGTGAGGTAGAGGGGTGAGGAGAGGTTGGGGTGAGGTAGAGGGGTGAGGAGAGGGTGAGGTAGAAGGGTGAGGCGGGAGCATGACCTCCCATAACGAGAGGGGAGCAGCAAAAACTGCACAAATTACAGGGGAGGCGAAGGTGTGTGTGTGTGTGTGTGTGTGTGTGTGTGTGTGTGTGTGTGTGTGTGTGTGTGTGTGTGTGTGTGTGTGTGGTGTGTGTGTGTGTGTGTGTGTGTGTGTGTGTGTGTGTGTGTGTGTGTGTGTGTGTGTGTGTGTGTGTGTGTGGTTGTGTATGTGTGCGTGTGTTATCGGTGACTCGTCAGGCAAATTTAGTTTCGATGACGCTCTACAGCACACAAACCCACGGCATTGTCAACAGAAAAGAAGTCGAGGGTCCATTTCATCTTCCTGTCAACAATAGAGTGAAACATGACAGGGAGTGGAGGAGGGACTTAAGAGACACTCAGTGAAGTGAAGGCACAGAAAGATGATTCTACTGTCTGGGTTCTACTGAGGGGAAGAGAGAGAGAGAGAGAGAGAGAGAGAGAGAGAGAGAGAGAGAGAGAGAGAGAGAGAGAGAGAGAGAGAGAGAGAGAGAGAGAGAGAGAGAGAGAGAGAGAGAGAGAGAGAGAGAGAGAGAGAGAGAGAGAGAGGAGAGAGAGAGAGAGAGAGAGAGAGAGAGAGAGAGAGAGAGAGAGAGAGAGAGAGAGAGAGAGAGAGAGAGAGAGAGAGAGAGAGAGAGAGAGAGAGAGAGAGAATCCCTGTGTGTGTGTTGTGCAGCGCTGGGGTCTCATCTGGCCAGGGGGTAGAATGTTTGCAAGGTTAATGATACTTCTTCCTGTAGTTTACACATCTTACTCCACCACCACCTCCTCCACACACTACCACCTCCTCCACACACTACCACCTCCACCACACACTACCACCACCACCCCCACCACCACCAACAACACCACCCACCCTTCACACATACTCTCTCCCTAGTCCCATGTCATCTGGTGGGTCTCGTGACTGCTCTACGGAGCTCCCTTTTCACCCCTTTTCCCAGGCAGCTGAAGGAGGAGGGATACAGGGACCTCTCTGAAACACACACACACACACACACACACACACACACACACACACACACACACACACACACACACACACACACACACACACACACACACACACACACACACACACACACACACACACACACACACACCGTCGTCATCCCGGGCCGCGTCCTCAGAGCATGCGCAGACCAGTTGGCAGGAGTCTTTGCAGACATCTTCAACCTCTCCCTGTCCCAGGCTGTTGTTCCCGCGGTCTTCAAGATGTCCACCATTGTGCCTGTCCCTAAACAACCCAAGGTAACCTGCCTGAATGACTATAGACCTGTAGCCCTCACCTCGATTGTCAGCAAATGTTTCGAGAGGTTGGTCAAGGACTTAATTTGCTCCGTGTTACCTGCCACGCTGGACCCATGGCAATTAGCATATCGTCAAAACAGATCCACGGACGACACAATTGCCATGGCCCTCCACACTGCCCTTTCCCACCTGGAGGGAAAGAACTGTTATGTGCGAATGCTGTTTGTGGACTACAGCTCAGCGTTAAACACGATAGTTCCTGCCAAGCTCGACACCAAGCTTAGAGGTCTAGGCGTGGCCCCATCCACGTGCAGCTGGATACTGGACCTGGATAATGGGCAGCACCACCTCAGAGCCACTGACCCTCCAGCTCCAACGTCATCATCAAGTTTGCTGACGACACAACAGTGATGGGCCTGATCGCCGGCGACGATGAGACAGCCTACAGGTCGGAGGTCGGATCACTGGAGCAGTGGTGCCAGGAGAACAGCCTCGCCCTCAACGTCAAGAAGACCAAGGAGCTGATCGTGGACTACAGGAAGCAGAGAGGAGAGCACGGCCCTATCTCCATCGACGGTGTTGCAGTAGAGAGGGTCAGCGGCTTCAAGTTCCTCGGCGTGCACATCTCCGAGGACCTCACATGGTCCACGCACACCACTCACGTGGTGAAAAGGGCCCAACAACGCCTGTATTTCCTCAGGCATCTGAGGAAATTCAGCATGGGCCCCCGCATCCTGAGAACATTCTACACCGGCACCATCGAGAGTGTTCGTACAGGATGTATCACCGCCTGGTACGGGAACTGCACCGCACTCGAGCGCAGAGCGCTTCAAAGGGTGGTGCGGACGGCCCAGTATATCGTTGGAGGTGAGCTCCCCTCCCTCCAGCGGTGCTTGGCCAAGGCCAAACGCATCATAAAAGACAATGCCTACCCCAGCCACCAACTGTACTCACTGTTACCGTCAGGCAGGCCGCACAAATAGGCTTAGAGATAGCTTCCACAGTCAGGCCATCAGGCTGCTGAACAAGGGTGTATAGCATTGTAAATACATTGATTTATATATATATATATTGCTCTTTTTCTGACATATTGTATTTTACATATTGCCTTTTTTTATATATTTAACTTATAGTTTTGTTTTACTTCTTTTTATCCTATTCTGTTTTTTATAACTGCTGTCTGTCGTCGGGAATTGCACATAAGATTTTCACTCATTGCTTATACTCGTGTAAACTGTGAAGTGACAATAAACTCGACTTGACTTGATACACACACACACACACACACACACACACACACACACACACACACACACACACACACACACACACACACACACACACACACACACACACACACACACACACACACACACACACACACACACACACACACACTGTGACCTGGTGATCAGGGACATGGTGCAGACACCCCCCACCTCTGTCAGGGTCTGGGACTTCCCCCCTCGGGTGACAGTCTGACTTGGGTTGTATGGGACCATAATTAAGAACTATGTGTGTGTGTGTGTGTACACAAGAATTACAGTTTGTACAGCATTTTCTTTTCACCCACTCATTAATTACAAGATTTGAACCAAACCGATGGCTGCAGTGGAAAGTGTTGCAAGTTTTACCAAGGCACTCGGGGATTGCTGTTGTTTGCAGGCCGCAGAAGTCTCTCTCTCTCTCTCTCTCTCTCTCTCTCTCTCTCTCTCTCTCTCTCTCTCTCTCTCTCCTCTCTCTCTCTCTCTCTCTCTCTCTCTCTCTCTCTCTCTCTCTCTCTCTCTCCCCCTCCCCCTCCCTCTCGCCACCGTGGAATGCCCTGACATCATCCATGCTGGCGCCTCAGCGTTCCTGAGGTGGAGAGGTTGCGCATGGTGCACCGCACGGGCACACACACACACACACACACACAGACACACACACACACACACACACACACACACACACACACACATGTGCACGCGCTCACATCCTCTCTCCTCCCAGAAGCCCCCTCTCAGGCCACCTGTCTCAGGTATGCAGCTGGTTGAAGTCTTTTCCAAAACATCAACATTCTCCACCTGAGCATGTTTATTTCCATTTATTTGTACGCCCATAACCCCTCCGTAACTCTCTCACCCTGAAGTGGTTCAACTCCGGTAATTCCTTTTCAACACAAGCAGGGGGGCCGGACACATGACAGTTCACCCTGGAATGGGTGCTGCTGCGGGCCGTTCAGAACATTGTAAAAGGCTGTTTGGATATTCCTTGTTTGAGATGTGTGTGTAGGGTTAGGGTTAGGGTTATCTGTGTGGGCGAGGACACACACACACACACACACACACACACACATACACACACACACGTATATCTGACAGAAGGAAAACACAAAGCACACAAATATCTATCGTCTTAAATGTCGAATGCCTTTTAAAATGTCTGTGCTGTACAGCGTCTGAATCAGAATCAGAATGCCTTCCTTTTGTGTTTAGTGTCTAGCAATTGTCTAGCCATCCTCAAGACTCTCGAACAATACACAATATAAATGATGTAAAAATAAAGCTAAACTAAGCCGACTGTATGGACTTTGCTTGGTTGAACAAAGGCTCCAAATCCAGTTCAAATCAAACGGAATCAGTGGATTACTTTCCAACGTGTGAACCGTATACAAACCAACCTGTTTGTGGATAGTTTAGCGTTGACACGTTCTGCTCCCGCTGTAGGTTTTGGTGGGTATATATGTGTGTTTAGGTGTGTTTAGGTGTGTATAAGTGTGTGTATAGGTGTGTATATGTATATATAGGTGTGTATATGTATATATAGGTGTGTATAGGTGTGTATCCATGTGTTAAGGTATATATAGGTATATATAGGTGTTAGGGTATATATAGGTGTGTATAGGTGTGTTTAGGTTTATACAGGTGTGTATAGGTTTATACAGGTGTGTATAGGTGTGTGTTTAGGTGTGTGTATGGGTATATATATAGGTGTGTATAGGTTTATACAGGTGTGTATAGGTGTGTGTATGGGTATATATATAGGTGTGTTTAGGTTTATACAGGTGTGTTTAGGTTTATACAGGTGTGTATAGGTGTGTGTATGGGTATATATATAGGTGTGTATAGGTTTATACAGGTGTGTTTAGGTTTATACAGGTGTGTATAGGTGTGTGTATGGGTATATATATAGGTGTGTATAGGTTACAGGTGTGTTTAGGTTTATACAGGTGTGTTTAGGTTTATACAGGTGTGTATAGGTGTGTGTATGGGTATATATATAGGTGTGTATAGGTTTATACAGGTGTGTTTAGGTTTATACAGGTGTGTATAGGTGTGTGTATAGGTGTGTTTAGGTTTATACAGGTGTGCATAGGTGTGTTTAGGTGTGTTTAGGTTTATACAGGTGTGTATAGGTGTGTTTAGGTGTGTTTTAGGTTTATACAGGTGTGTATAGGTGTGTATAGGTATATATATAGGTGTGTTTAGGTTTATACAGGTGTGTTTAGGTGTGTTTTAGGTTTATACAGGTGTGTGTCCTGTACGGTGGTCAGGTATTCTCCGGGTTCTGACGGCCCATTGTATGCCATCACTGGATCACGTTCCGCCGTCGGGTTTCGCTCGGGTTTCCCCCGGACGGAAATGTTTGTTTGACGCTCCGGGAGCAGCAGCCCTGAGGTGCTCCCTTTCTCCCCGTGCGTACAGGAACGGGCTTGGAGAGCCAAATACTCCTGCTCCCATCTGCCCAGACCCATTACCCCCCGGTTCAAATGCCAACTCGGGTCATTTTCAAGAATCTCTCTCGTCTGAATGTGTCATTCTTCCAGACGTTTACCCGTGGTCGTGTTACGGTTCTATGCCCAGATACGCGGTGTTCTATTAAAGGATTCCAGATTAGGTTGTAATGTAAGAGTGGACGTGTCTGCCAAAAATCTTACCTGAGGCATATTCCCATTCACCATACTTCTGACTTGGACACGCTCAAGTCTGACAATCCAAGCATTTCTGTGTACATGTGATTTATTTAAAAATAAATGGGATCTTGAAGAGGGGGGAACTATAAACTGTGTTTTTGATTGATGGATGAATGTGTGGCATTCCCCCCCCCCCCCCCCCCGCTCTGAAGCTAGATGTGTGTGTGTGTGTGTGTGTGTGTGTGTGTGTGTGTGTGTGTGTGTGTGTGTGTGTGTGTGTGTGTGTGTGTGTGTGTGTGTGTGTGTGTGTGTGTGTGTGTGTGTGTGTGTGTGTGTGTGTGTGTGTGTGTGTGTGTGTGTGTGTGGAGCGCGTCGCTTGCATGCACGGCTGCTGGCACGTTGTGCTAGCGAGGCGTTGCGTGTCAGGCGTGAACAGGTAAACAGAAGTAGGCTGCGAGGAGGGGTGGGTGTGGGTGTGTGTGTGGGGGGGGTGTGTCGGTGCAAGGGATGAGGCGGGGCCGACAGTTGATTGACAGCGGAACACGGCAAGAATGTGCGCGGCTACGGGAGGCAAATCATTACATGATGAGACGGAGGGAACAGCGTGCCAAGGCCCTGGGGGGGGGGGGGGGGAGAGAGGTGAGGATGGGTGGTGTGTGTGTGTGTGTCGGGAGGGGGGGGGAGAGAGGTGAGGTTGGGTGGGGTGTGTGTGTGTGTGTGTGTGTGGGGCCTACATATTAGGCTTAATGACTGTTTCTGGGGTGGTTTGGGTGGGTGGGTGGGTGGGTGGTTTGGTTGATTGGAGGTTAGTTTTGTGGTTCAGTCTTCCTCTTCTAGAGTGAATGACTTCAATGCATTGAGGAGATCTTTAGGACCAGATGTCCATCATAAAGGACTGCAACCCCCCCTGGACTCCATCTCTTCTCCCCCCTACCGTCTGATCACCGGTTCCTCAGCATCCGTACAGCAAGGACTAGCGGGTTTAATCCACAGGCAGTGACCTACTGAACTGCTAGGAGTGCTGCCACTTTCACTTTCCTAACATGTCATTAACATTACACGGTCATACTTTGCTGGACTT
>CM051021.1:18103929-18118929 GCA_027704905.1 Muraenolepis orangiensis | reverse complement strand
AGAGAGAGAGAGAGAGAGAGAGAGAGAGAGAGGAGAGAGAGAGAGAGAGAGAGAGAGAGAGAGAGAGAGAGAGAGAGAGAGAGAGAGGGGAGGGAGGGAGAGAGAGAGAGAGAGAGAGAGAGAGAGAGAGAGAGAGAGAGAGAGAGAGAGAGAGAGAGAGAGAGAGAGAGAGAGAGAGAGAGAGAGAGGAGAGAGAGAGAGAGAGAGAGTGAAGCGTTGTAGACGTCTTTTCTTCCCTGTTCGTTACGTCACAGACATTCATTTCGGCAAACGACGATACGAAGTCAATCTGAATGGGAATCCCTTCCACAATCCACAATACAAAATATACGTTATGTTAAAAGAGAACTAAACTAAACTAAATAACAGGTTAGATTGCCAATTGCCATAAAATAGATAGTATATTTACTGTATGTATATATTTACTGCGGTGGCCCCATCAAACATCACAACCCGGGGAAATCTTTTCGGAACTGAATTTAACTAACGGATAATAACACATCAGTACAACCACCACGCTTCAAAGAAACCAAAAGAAGAAGAAGTACAAATCGGAAACCAAAGTTGATCCTGATTCAAGACTGCTGTCTTGACCTTCTTTAATCCAGTTTGAATCCTGTATAGATCCAGTTAGAATCCTGTTGACGGAATCCTGTTTCTGAGTATTAAGCGTTGTTCTCCTGGTTCTCTGGGGGGAGGACGGGCCAGCTGATGAAGGCCGGGTTCTGGGCTGTGGCCCGGCCCCCCCGGCCAGAGTCAAGGTCTACTTAGTACTTAGATTTATGACCCCCTGTCTCCCCCCTGTGTCCCCCCCCCCCCTCCCTCCCTCCCTCCCTCCCTCCCTCCTCTCCCCCCTCACACTCACCACCCACCTTTTTAAATGTACGGACTCTCCTATGATGGTGGCCGCCCTCCCCATCTGTGGAGTAACAGCGAGTGACAGGAGACTCCTGGTTTCACTCATCCGCCCGCACTGCATTTCTGCTGCGGGGGACTCCTGGGTAATATGGTTTGGAATCGGCCTTCAGACCACTTCAACGCTAAGGGCCATGTTCATCCACGCTTAAAGAGAAACCTTTTGTTTTTAAGAGAAATCGATATTTTTTTTCTCTTATATTGAGAAATAACTTTAGCTTTTCTCATCATCTGCATCATTTAGCAGCTGGCGAAAGGAGCAGCCAGCGAGGGTGTTGGACGTCCAGCTGCGTGGTTCAGGGTTCGATTCCCCGCGTCCTTGTCAGAGCGCCTTGGTCCCCGGTGACTACTCATGGGTTGCTTCTTAAAATGTCTGCCTGTATCCAAAACCAAATCCCTCCTGGCCTCACAGCGATGGAAACGTGCTAACAGCAGCCTTTCCCTTCCTTCGACGGGTGACTCCTGCGCCTCTGAGAGCGGTGCCCGCTCTCTTGTCACGCAACGTAAAGTCCAGCCACTAAAACACTACTTTCTGAGGCTGGGAGCGAGGGAAACTCCCACGCATTTAAAAACACGCCAAACTTAATGGCGGCCATGTTGGCTGCGTGGTGGCAGCGGACTCGGCGGCGGTGTGGGTCACAAGTGTGGGCGTGGGGACCGGATGGTCGAGGGGGAAGCCCCTTCCTCCGCCCAGCTCCTCCGCCTAGCTCCTCCGCCTAGCTCCTCCGCCCGATGAGGTCAGCCAGCTGAATGTGGGCATGGGACTGTTAGCGGTAAAACCCGCAGACGAGGCGGTATCCCGACGGCGGTACACGCCACACACACATTTAGTGACATAGCTGGATGTGTGAGATGCGGTAATGGGGGGGGGGGGGGGGTTCTATATCTTCCCTGTCTCTGTGGGAGTGGAGGAGCTCCAGCCCTAAATGACGTCCTTCTCCAGGAGGGTCATGGGGTGTTGTGTGGGGATGTTTGCGGGCGTTAACCAGGGCTTGGAGAGCGGGCTCCCCTGGTCTGGGGGCGGTGGTTTGAAGTGTAATTCACGCTTGTCACGTAGTGTGTAATGTTGCAATAGGGACATTCAGACGAGCCGTGATGGGAGAGCCAGCGGGGTTCCAACCACAGCACGGCCAGCGTTATCAGCTTACATGAGACACATCTAACTACTGGACACTACTTACACAAGACACACTAACTGAGACACACTTACTACACGAGACACACTTAACTTACACGAGACACACTTAACTACACGAGACACACTTCACTAACACGAGACACACTTAACTTACAGAACACTTAACTTACACAGACACACTTAACTAACACGAGACACACTTAACTAACACGAGACACACTTAACTAACATGAGACACACTTAACTTACACGAGACACACTTAACTAACACGAGACACACTTAACTAACACGAGACACACTTAACTTACACGAGACACACTTAACTTACACAAGACACTCTACTACTGCAACTTACTACTGAGACACTCTAACTACATGAGACACACTTAACTAACATGCAAACACTTAACTTACACGAGACACACTTAACTAACATGCAAAACACTTAACTTACATGAGACACACTTAACTAACACGAAACACACTTAACTAACATGAGACACACTTAACTAACATGAGACACACTTAACTTACATGAGACACACTTAACTTACATGAGACACACTTAACTAACACGAGACACACTTAACTTACACGAGACACACTTAACTTACACGAGACACACTTAACTAACATGCAAAACACTTAACTTACATGAGACACACTTAACTAACATGAGACACACTTAACTTACATGAGACACACTTAACTAACATGCAAAACACTTAACTTACACGAGACACACTTAACTAACATGAGACACACTTAACTAACACGATACACACTTAACTAACACGAGACACACTTAACTTACACGAGACACACTTAACTAACACGAGACACACTTAACTAACACGAGACACACTTAACTTACACGAGACACACTTAACTAACATGAGACACACCTTACTTAATACACACACACACACACACACACAACAGAGCTATTAGTTTGCGAGATACTTCTGTACTTGTGTTGCTAGTTGTCTGGTGCTTCAGTTCACAGCCTGTTGTACGTTGGAATTTTGAACACGGCCGTGGCAACTCACTCTGGGAATGTAATTCTGGAACTTTCTACCAGAAGTCAACGGGCCAATTTCACCGCTGGCTCAGTTTCTGGCGCCTGCTGCATGCTTCTTGGATTCCCACGCAGAAGAAAGAGACCCCGGACGTATTGCCACATCCACACATGCTGTTCACAGTCCATCTCTGCTGTGTGAAAATATACTGTGCGATTATCACGATTTTACTGTAATACTTCTAACGTATTTATAATGACGTTTTTTTTAATGAAACTCGATACTGCACATGACGTGTGGCGTTAGGGTTTGACACCTGTAAAGTTTTTATTTTCTCCTCCACGTTCGAGGACAAATTGTTGTCTCCTCTTCCTCCTCCTCCTCCTCCTCCTCTTCCTCCTCCACCTCATCGTTATCCATCTTCCTAGAGTTGGGTTCACGGCGTGCGGAGTGTGAAGTGAGCGCGCGGTTGAGGTTCCACACACCAGACACTCGCTGTCCGCCGCTCTCACCGCATTTCAGGTTTGGTTCGGTGGTTCTCTGCTTGGACGCCGAGATGAAGGAGAGGTCGAAGGATTTACAGCTCGCAAAGTGTTGTCGTAAATCATTGTGTCTGCGGTCACCGTTTTGTGCCTGTGTGTGTGTGTGTGTGTGTCTCAGTGTGTGTGTGTGTGTGTGTGTGTGTGTGTTTGAAAAAGGAGCCTGGTGTTTTGAATCATCAGAACGACGCAGAGGACTGTGTATGTGTGTGTGTGTGTGTGTGTGTGTGTGTGTGTGTGTGCATGTGTGTGTGTGAACCCCGGGGCCTGTGTGTGTATATATGGCGTGCGGCGGTATTGTAATGGTGCTCTCCAGCTGTCAATCACAATCCTCCCTTGTGTCTTTAGGACCCCGGAGGGCAGCTGTGACGTGTGGATGACGTGTGTGTGTGTGTGTGTGTGTGTGTGTGTGTGTGTGTGTGTGTGTGGGGGTGTGGGCTATGGCACATGTGTTGTGTGTGTGTGTGTGTGTGTGTGTGTGTGTGTGTGTGTGTGTGTGTGTGTGTGTGTGTGTGTGTGTGATGACATACTCCCACACACACGCTATAAAGCAAAAAAGAGACACAACAACACATGTTCTTTAGGACCCAAAGCAAGGTGCACCTGATTGGTTCCACTCGGCCATGTCCCGCCTCCCAGAAACTAGCGTGCGGCGTTATCGCTGATCATCGGTGGTAACTTAACACCGCTGCGGGACAAGGGGAGATAAGGGTGAGGTAAAGGGGGGGGGGCTAATGAAAAGTTGTGAGGGAGTCCTTTCACCCAGCTGTAACGAGGGGGGATTGAGGGCGTCACTCCGGCGTGACCTTCACCGCGGGGTCGGACCGCACACGCACACCCGGAGGATGTGTCTGGTGTCAGGGTCGGGATGTATGGGACCGCTCCGGGTTTACCCACTGGACGAGAGAGAGAGAGAGAGAGAGAGAGAGAGAGAGAGAGAGAGAGAGAGAGAGAGAGAGAGAGAGAGAGAGAGAGAGAGAGAGAGAGAGAGAGAGAGAGAGAGAGAGAGACGAGAGAGAGACAGAGAGAGAGAGCGCGCCAGGGAGTGAAGTGGCAGCTGTAATCCTGCCCCATATCAGATCGCCTAGGCCATAACCTCCCCTAAGCCATAACCTCCCCTAGGCCATAACCTCCCCTAGGCCATAACCTCCCCTAGGCCATAACCTCCCCTAAGCCATAACCTCCCCTAGGCCATAACCTCCCCTAGGCCATAACCTCCCCTAAGCCATAACCTCCCCTAGGCCATAACCTCCCCTAGGCCATAACCTCCCCTAGGCCATAACCTCGCCTAGGCCATAACCTCCCCTAGGCCATAACCTCCCCTAGGCCATAACCTCGCCTAGGCCATAACCTCCCCTAGGCCATAACCTCCCCTAGGCCATAACCTCGCCTAGGCCATAACCTCCCCTAGGCCATAACCTCGCCTAGGCCATAACCTCCCCTAAGCCATAACCTCCCCTAAGCCATAACCTCCCCTAGGCCATAACCTCCCCTAGGCCATAACCCCCCTAGGCCATAACCTCCCCTAGGCCATAACCTCCCCTAGGCCATAACCTCCCCTAGGCCATAACCTCGCCTAGGCGCCTAAATGCCTTGAGCATCTGACCTACTGTTTACTACGTACTGCCACAGCCCGGTCCTGTTCTGCTAAAAGGTAGACTGTAATGGGATGTGTACCTTAATGTAACCCCCCATAGAGCAGCAGCAGTAGCTCAGCATGGATGCATCATGTCAGTCTATGTTTCATTCACCCCCACCATTCAGAAATCCTGGATTATTTTCAAAAAATAAACTCTGAACCAAAGCAAAGGTTGGACAGACTGTCTGGAATCTGGTGCTGGTTGGGTGGATTACATCACACATGTGTTCACTGGGGGTCTTTCTTCACCAGTGTCTTAATCTGGAGGATTGAGTCCTCTTTATTGGTCACATGTACACACATCTCTGTATTTAACCCATCCTAGTTATAGGAGCAATGGGGCAGCTATTGTATATACACAGCGTCTGGGAAGCAGTGTAGGGGTCTGGTGCCTTGCCCAAGGGCAACCTCGGCAGTGCACCCAGGTGTTTCGGGGACTTGAACCGGCGACCTTCCGGTTCCCAAGCCAAGTCTCAACAGACTGAGCTATGACTGGTGCTTGACCACACATGACATGGTGTCTTTCACTAGAGGAACTGCCTTGGAGGGGGGGACAACTGGGTGTGTAGAAGGTGAACATATACTGTACACAGAACCTCTTCGGTTCCACCTGGGGGGGGGGGGGGGGGGGGAGAAAAGGAAGTGGAACACAAGGCGCGCACTCAGCGATCCATCCAGGAACCGGCGGACGACCCAAAAGAGTGTGTTTTGTCTCATAACTCTGGGCCTCGGGCCGCTGCACAGCAGGTATCCTGGGCTTTGACGCGTGAGGTCACATTTGTGAACCAGATCGTTTTTTTCTGCCTTGTTTTTTTCTTTTCTTTTACTCCAGAGCGTCTCGTCTGAACGAACAAAAATATATTTTTACCTTTTTAATTTGTTTTAACAAACTGATCAGTGTGAGTTTAACATTTTCCTCACAGCGTTCCTGACGTGCGCGTGAGTGAGTAATTGATAAAGTAGTTCTTGTTTCTGGGGGCGTTTGCGTTCCTCTTGAGAAAGCCGAGCTCTGTCAGTTTGCCCTTCTCAGAAGTCCAACTGGTATTGGCGTTCCGTGGAGACCATGGAACTGACGGCGCTCTGCAATGAGCAAATATTGAGGTAGCTCCTTGGAACACACCACCTCGTTTCCGTGTTGAAGGAACACAAATCTTTATTTTGGATTGATGTGTCGGGAGGGGGAACAGATACGGCTGAAGCCATTCATTGACCATGAAAGAAGTTACATTTTCCCTTTCATTATGAGAGAAGGAATCGTATTTAAGGAGACGGGGGGGAAAAAAAAAGACGTGACCATTTTCCCCGAGCGCGTCCTCGCTCTTTGCGTACGTGTTGAGAAAAGTTAGCAGAGTTTCTTCGAATTTTTGGACGAACAGTGGAACGAAAATACCTTTTTTCTTTCACATCTTGGGTAAGAGGTACCTCTCAGGCACCGAGACGTGGTGGAACGCTTGAGGGAAACCTTCTAATCTAAACAGAAGGCGGAGATCGTATTAATCAAAGGCAACGGCAGACTTACTCCCAGGTTATTGGGGCTGTGCAGGGCGTCCTGCGGAGCAGTCGGCTACTCTTTTACAATTTCCACCCATCAACAGTGGAAGTTGGCACCGCTGGCTCCTAGAGAACCCCAATTATGATATCGGGTTGGTGTTTTTACTGTTGATTATGTGATTCCACAGCAGCCTCCGGGGTTCCGCTGCGCTCGTCTGGCCGATGGCCGAGGACACGCCCTTTGAAACGGGAACCCCTTTGTCACGGCGACAGGCGCTCGGTGACAGACAGCGCCGCCGCTACACTTTATCCACCGCACGGGCCGCCGGCGAACACGCCGCTAATTGACCCGTCACTCCCAAAGATGGTTCGCCTTCACGTGCGTTTCAAATGTGAAACGCAACCGTGTTATTTTGAAGACGATACGCTCATGGTTTTCCGGAAGGTTCCCCCCCCCCCCTGCAGAGCGGTAATGAACTGCTCTGTTTCATAAGTCACGATATTTATAGACCTGATTCGCTCAGCGGCCATGTTGGTTCGTTAGGCCGTGGAAACCTTCTTGAGTCTTTGGAGGAGACCACTGCAACTCAATCTCAATGCTACCCGGGTGCAGGAATGGGAATGCAGAACTTTGAGGCTCCTTTCCGAAAACGCTTCTAGAAGTTTTCCCCCGCCGGGTGAATAAGGAGCTCTATAGAAGACCCTCTGTCCTCAAGTTCACGGACCCTCACAGAGGGTGTTTTCTTAACCCCCCCGCCCCCCCTCCATGCTAACATAACCCAGAGCCTTCTGGCGAGGCCCAACCTGGTTGGAAAACGCAAGACGCATCCGGACCCGGCGCTAGTTCTTAATGTCCGGGGTCACGGGCAGGATGCTGGCCACTGCTCCTCATACTAGGATGGGTTAAATTAGCTAAACTCATTTCACTGTGTGGACATGAGACCAATAAAGAGGATTCAAGCCTCCAGATGTAGATGTTTGCCTGAGCTCGATCCTACAGTATGCACCTCTCAACGCATTCAAACCCCGACCCTCAACATGATGTCATTTATATACAGAATATAAATATATATATTTATATATAAAACTATATAAATAATTATATATATATATATAGTTGGGGGTGTGAATAGGGGGGTGAATCTAGATGCTTAGGAGGATTCTCCACAGAGACCCACGGGCCATTAAGCTGACTTTCCTGACATCCTCTCTCTGTCTGTCTGTCTGTCTGTCTGTCTGTCTGTCTGTCTGTCTCTCCCTCTCTTCCTCTCTGTCTGTCTGTCTGTCTGTCTCTCCCTCTCTTCCTCTCTGTCTGTCTGTCTGTCTTCTGTCTGTCTCTTCCTCTCTCTGTCTGTCATCTGTCTGTCTCTCCTCTCTGTCTGTCTGTCTGTCTGTCTGTCTGTCTCTCGCTCTCTTTCTCTCCCTTTCTCGCTCACACACACACACACACACACACACACACACACACACACACACACACACACACACACACACACACACACACACACACACACACACACACACACACACACACACACACACACACACCCCTGCACACATCTGCACATAAATCCTGAGAAATTACAAACATGGATGAAGCCACTTCTAACCACGCCCCCCCCCCCCCCCCCCCTCACCCCCCCCCAGGCCGGCGTGCGGGCCTACGGAGACGAGGCGGTGTTCATCAGGGAGTTCTCCCTGAGTCGCCAGGACCACCTGCCGGAGGACTTCCTGCAGGACACACACGTCCCCCAGAAGCCTGAGGACACGGTAAGCTGGTCTCGCCCCCCAGAAGGCCTTCTGGGGCTCTTCATGGCTGCTGCTGCTGCTGCTGCTGTTGTTGTTGTTGTTGTTGTTGTTGTTGTTGTTGTTTAAAAGGGTTTGTACGTCACGTGTCTTCATGCTATGATCAGAAGAAGAACACACAGCAATTTGTGTGTGGCTGGAAAGTTAGAAGCACAGGAGGGGAACACACACACACACACACACACCACACACAGGACAGACGTTTCTCATTAGTGCAATCAACATTGATCGGCCTCGGTTATTGCAGATTCCTAAAACCCGATCAGTTGTCTGGCGTTGTGTCTTGGGTGTGTGTGTGTGTGTGTGTGTGTGGTGTGTGTGTGTGTGTGTGTGTGTGTGTGTGTGTGTGTGTGTGTGTGTGTGTGTGTGTGTGTGTGTGTGTCAGGGCGTGTCAGGGTGAGATCCATGATCATATGGTGATCATCTGAATCATCTATTGTCCGACTGTCACTAGAAAGGTTTGGTCTGTACTGCACTCTGTTGAAGTAGTTAGTAGTACAATATGACTAACGAATAATGAAGAATTAATTGGTAACCAATGACAACATGTCCGTAGTACCTTTTGGTTTGCAGTTCATAATCTTTTCAATGACTTTAAGCTCATGTAACTGACGAGAAGAGTGTCAAGAGTGTATTGGAATGGCTAAAGCATTGTCACATGTTCTTGTAATAGCCCATTCAGAGTTGTTTATGCTCACTGTGAACTTCTCACAGAACTGGCAAACTCTGGTTTAAAACAATAAGCCCACTTCTGGTTCCTCTCACTCGCTGCTGTTTGGGGGGATTTCTCGGTGTTCAACTGTTCTGCTTCGGTACCCAATCAGCCCCCTCTCCAAGACAAACACAGTTCAATTAGCCCGCGATCTGGGAGACCATGCATCGGGTGTGTATTGGCTCAAGCTTCAGCTCCCGTCGGTTAGGGTGTCACGAGGGGTTAGAGTTGGAGTCAGTGAACTATTAACCCGTTCCTCTGGGAGAGCACTAGATGAATGGTTGCCTCTGCTAATGAAACGTTTTTTTGCTGGCAAGGCTCTTGTAATGGTGTGCTACTGTGATGGAATTAGGTGGCCACCCAGTTCACTGCCACCCAGATCACTGCCACCCAGTTCCACTGCCATCCAGGTCACTTCCATCCAGGTCACTGCCATCCAGGTCACTTCCATCCAGGTCACTGCCATCCAGGTCACTTCCATCCAGATCACTGCCATCCAGGTCACTTCCATCCAGGTCACTTCCATCCAGGTCACTTCCATCCAGATCACTGCCATCCAGGTCACTTCCATCCAGGTCACTGCCATCCAGGTCACTTCCATCCAGGTCACTGCCATCCAGGTCACTTCCATCCAGGTCACTGCCATCCAGGTCACTTCCATCCAGGTCACTGCCATCCAGGTCACTGCCATCCAGGTCACTGCCATCCAGGTCACTGCCATCCAGATCACTGCCACCCAGATCACTGCCATCCAGGTCACTTCCATCCAGGTCACTTCCATCCAGATCACTGCCACCCAGATCACTGCCACCCAGATCACTGCCGCCCGACTCACTGCCACCCGACGTCCTTGTAAGTGAGATGAGGGTGAATAATATGAAAGGATGCAGCACCAGAAATCCCTTTTTTTTTTTAAACTCTTTCCCTTAAAAAATGCATAAACTCTATCCATAACTGTGTCCCACCATATTTACTCCACAAATCGAGGCATTGAAACACGATCCCCACGTGTCAACAAGCAGAAGAGGGTTGGAGGGGGGGGGGTGGGGGGTGGTGGGGGGGGGGGGTGTCCGTCAGCGCGGATCGAGCGGGAACAGGAGAGCCCGAGAGATGAAGGGATGATGGACATGAGGGCTGATGAGGCGACGCCAAGGTGTGGGCGGAGGGTTCCTCTCAGCCGGCTCTTGTCTAGACGGTCGGGACCAGATCATCCTGTCATCAGCAGACTTTAAAGTGACCTGCTGAAAGGGGATACCCCATTTACACTGTCTCGCCGTGTGTGTGTGTGTGTGTGTGTGTGTGTGTGTGTGTGTGTGTGCGTGCGTGCGTGCGTGTGTGTGCGTGTGTGTGTGTGTGTGTGTGTGTGTGTGTGTGTGTGTGTGTGTGTGTGTGTGTGTGTGTGTGTGTGTGTGTGTGTGTGTGTGTGTGTGTGTGTGTGTGTGTGTGTGTGTGTGTGTGTGTGTGCGTGCGTGTGCGTGCGTGCGTGTGTGTGTGTGTGCGCTAGTTGTCTCTCATTGTGTGGCAGTGGAATGTTCCAGTTGCCACACAATTGCATTTTTGAAAATTACCTTCTGGACTGTTAACGTGTTGGCAACGTGTGCCGTGCGATTTTCTCTTTCTCTCTCAAACACACACACACACACACACACACACACACACACACACACACACACACACACACACACACACACACACACACACACACACACACACACACACACACACACACACACTCACAGGATTATCTTTGGATATGAAGCAATGTGATCCTGTCATCTCACTGACAGGAGACGGTCTTCTTTTTCACGGAACCAAAACTGAAACGTGAGACACTTGGCAGCCTTTTCATATTCATCCTCTCCTCTGTGTTTGGAACCCGAACGAAGTACTAAGAGGAGAACTCGGTGCTCGGTAATACATACCACCAAGTACTACGAAGAAGTACTTTGGAGTACATGAGAGGGGGAACCATAAACCACTGGTGACGGCCGGTTCCTACATAATATAAAGCTCTAGTGAAGCTCCATACTGTAAATCCCTGTGTTCTACGCTGTCCATTTTGTGTCACAGGAAGTACAGCGGAAGGTTTGACTTATTCGGGTGGTTCTGAGGTGAGGTGGTGGGGAATGAGGGTCTTCAGGGCTCCGCCTTGGGGTAATGACCAGAGGTTTGGTGTCGTCGTGCTTCCTGTGTTCACATTACATATCCTGTCTGGTGTTTTTTTTAAAGTGACAATGACAGTATGACAGTAAGTTTTACATACATAAAGTGCTTTCACACTCAAACTTTACAGGAAGAAAAAACCTGCTCTCTTTCCTTTTTTGTCGTTCATTAGATCAGAAGTGAAATAAACACTTGGTTAAGGAGTAGACCGCTGATCTGTCACCTGCCTTCCGTCTGTTTGAACACAGTCGTGGTTTGCGGCGTGCTAAACGCTAACAGTGTAGCGCGACAACCTATGCCACTGTTAAGGTTTGACCTTTGACCTTTGGTCTGTTTCTCGTTGCCGTGAGAGCATCGAGGGAACGAGATGTTAATTTAGAGGGAGGACATAACCTTTCTCGTGTCTTGCGTGACAGTAAGACAGTAAAGACGTTAAAAGTGTTGTTCTATTCCCTCAGGCAACCAAAACAAACAAAAGAAAAAGGCACGTGTAAGCGTGAGGTGATCCAGGTGTTCACAGGTGTGTGAAGATATCCCACTCACACACTTGAACACATTCCTTTTCATGGTATCATCAACATTAGAGGCTCCTGCAGTGCTGAGAGGGCCGTCTTTGATTACCCACAGTAGACAGTTTGACCCCAATGGGAATAAAGTGAATTGGTGGGTCTCTGGTTAGTCTCTGGTTGGTCTCTAGTTAGTCTCTGGTTAGTCTCTGGTTAGTCTCTGGCTGGTCTCTGGTTAGTCTCTGGTTAGTCTCTGGTTAGTCTCTGGATGGTCTCTGGTTAGTCTCTGGTTAGTCTCTGGTTAGTCTCTGGTTGGTCTCTGGTTAGTCTCTGGTTGGTCTCTGGCTAGTCTCTGGTTAGTCTCTGGTTAGTCTGATTAGTCTCTGGCTGGTCTCTGGTTAGTCTCTGGTTAGTCTCTGGTTAGTCTCTGGTTAGTCTCTGGCTGGTCTCTTTTTAGTCTCTGGTTGGTCTCTGGTTAGTCTCTGGTTAGTCTCTGGTTAGTCTCTGGTTGGTCTCTGGTTGGTCTCTGGTTAGTCTCTGGTTAGTCTCTGGTTTGTCTCTGGTTGGTCTCTGGTTAGTCTCTGGCTGGTTGGTCTCTGGTTAGTCTCTGGTTAGTCTCTGGTTGGTCTCTGGCTGGTCTCTGGTTAGTCTCTGGCTGGTTGGTCTCTGGTTGGTCTCTGGTTAGTCTCTGGCTGGTTAGTCTCTGGTTGGTCTCTGGTTGGTCTCTGGTTAGTCTGGTTAGTCTCTGGCTGGTCTCTGGTTAGTCTCTGGTTAGTCTCTGGTTAGTCTCTGGCTGGTCTCTGGCTAGTCTCTGGTTAGTCTCTGGTTAGTCTGGTTAGTCTCTGGCTGGTCTCTGGTTAGTCTTTGGTTAGTCTCTGGTTAGTCTCTGGTTAGTCTCTGGCTGGTCTCTGGTTAGTCTCTGGTTGGTCTCTGGTTAGTCTCTGGTTAGTCTCTGGCTGGTCTCTGGCTGGTCTCTGGTTAGTCTCTGGTTAGTCTCTGGTTAGTCTCTGGTTGGTCTCTGGTTAGTCTCTGGCTGGTTGGTCTCTGGTTAGTCTCTGGTTGGTCTCTGGCTGGTCTCTGGTTAGTCTCTGGCTGGTTGGTCTCTGGTTGGTCTCTGGTTGGTCTCTGGTTGGTCTCTGGCTGGTCTCTGGTTGGTCTCTGGTTAGTCTGGTTAGTCTCTGGCTGGTCTCTGGTTAGTCTCTGGTTGGTCTCTGGTTAGTCTCTGGTTAGTCTCTGGTTAGTCTCTGGCTGGTCTCTGGCTAGTCTCTGGTTAGTCTCTGGTTAGTCTCTGGCTGGTCTCTGGTTAGTCTCTGGTTGGTCTCTGGTTAGTCTCTGGTTAGTCTCTGGTTAGTCTCTGGTTGGTCTCTGGTTAGTCTCTGGTTGGTCTCTGGCTGGTCTCTGGTTTGTCTCTGGTTAGTCTGGTTAGTCTCTGGCTGGTCTCTGGTTAGTCTCTGGTTAGTCTCTGGTTAGTCTCTGGCTGGTCTCTGGTTAGTCTCTGGCTGGTTGGTCTCTGGTTGGTCTCTGGTTAGTCTCTGGTTGGTCTCTGGCTGGTCTCTGGTTTGTCTCTGGTTAGTCTGGTTAGTCTCTGGCTGGTCTCTGGTTAGTCTCTGGTTAGTCTCTGGTTAGTCTCTGGCTGGTCTCTGGTTAGTCTCTGGTTGGTCTCTGGTTAGTCTCTGGCTGGTCTCTGGCTGGTCTCTGGTTAGTCTCTAGCTGGTCTCTGGTTAGTCTCTGGTTGGTCTCTGGTTGGTCTCTGGTTAGTCTCTGGTTAGTCTCTGGTTGGTCTCTGGTTAGTCTCTGGCTGGTTGGTCTCTGGTTAGTCTCTGGTTGGTCTCTGGCTGGTCTCTGGTTAGTCTCTGGCTGGTTGGTCTCTGGTTGGTCTCTGGTTGGTCTCTGGTTAGTCTCTGGCCGATTAGTCTCTGGTTGGTCTCTGGCTGGTCTCTGGTTTGTCTCTGGTTGGTATTTGGCTGGTTGGTCTCTGGTTGGCCTCTGGTTTCTGGTTAGTCTCTGGCTGGTTGGTCTCTGGTTGGCCTCTGGTTGGTCTCTGGGTGGTCTCTGGTTAGTCTCTGGCTGGTTGGTCTCTGGTTGGCCTCTGGTTGGTCTCTGGCTGGTCTCTGGTTAGTCTCTGGCTGGTTGGTCTCTGGTTGGCCTCTGGTTGGTCTCTGGCTGGTCTCTGGTTAGTCTCTGGCTGGTTGGTCTCTGGTTGGCCTCTGGTTGGTCTCTGGCTGGTCTCTGGTTAGTCTCTGGTTGGTTGGTCTCTGATTGGTATCTGGCATATGCTGGAGCATTTTTGGCGGCTTGGCTTCCCCTGTCGGTGGGCTGTAGAGAAAGTGCTGAGGTGGTGGTGGGACGCGGTCCCTCTCTCCTGCTGTTTGTTTCCATCCAACACAACATGTGTGGTTCAGTTTACCCTCCTCCATCTCCATCTCCTCCCTCCATCTCCCCCTCCATCTCCCCCTCCATCTCCCCCCGCATCACACCACCGTTAAAATCCCATGCTGGGTCACCCAGACCGCAACCACCACCACCATCACTTTCCCCTTCACACACACACACACACACACACACACACACACACACACACACACACACACACACACACACACACAGGATGCTGTGATATGGGATCCGTTGTCATTGATTCATGTGTGTGTGTGTGTGTGTGTGTGTGTGTGTGTGTGTGCTCTGTCACTCAGCGCTATCACATGTCACCTTGCAGCAGAGAGTGCAGCGCATCCAAAGCAATGGCTCTGATTAATGGCTGCCGGTGGATGCTGCATCCCTCCCCCCTCTCTTCCCCCCCCCCCCCCAAGCGTGTGCAGTCGTGCACCCTGACTCATGATGGAGAAGAAGAAGAAGAAGTGATTGAGGTCTGATTGTTTATGTTTGCATGTCATATTTCTTGCAGATGTGGTGGAACATCGTTTCCCCATGTGTGTGCCGTATAGCATACACACACACAAGCATGCACACACACACACACACACAAACACACAAACACGGAAACATGGAAACACACACAGATGCACACAAGCTATGTTGGTGCCAGAAAGATCCATCAGGAATCTTTATTT
>CM051021.1:18081429-18091429 GCA_027704905.1 Muraenolepis orangiensis | reverse complement strand
GGGTCCTCTCAGCTGATTGATGGACCCCAGCTGAATGCGGTGGGGCCTGGACTCATCAGTTATACATACTGTATATACGCTAGCCTGAGCTAACCCAAAGCTCCTTCTGGTGAGCTCTTTCATACAGCTTTCAGAGCGCTGTTAATGTCTGTTTGTTAATGATGTCGTGACAGCCGTCCTCTTCTTAAGGCTGGGATTGGTTTGTGGTTCAGAGCTCTGGAGGCAGGAGAAAAGTAGACAAACGTTTGACACATTATTCTGCGGCGAATATTTCTTTACGATATTTTTACCGAAAAACAAAGAACATTTAATTTTTTTTTGGTAACCTCTCATAATCTCCTTATTTGGTGTCCAGATGAAGTGTTAATACGCTATTTTATCCACCGTGTAAATATTGCACCAGCCAGCAAAATGAAAGCCAACCATATTCTCACTGACCAGCTCACAGCCTCGGCCAACACTCCACTCACATGTCCACTTGAACTCTCTGTTGATGCTGGATAATTAAAAGTTAATATTATGACAGCACTTGCATGCTGGGAAACAACACTAGCGCTAGCTAGCTCGCCGCTAGCTCAACGAAGATCGGACGGAAAGAATGAAATACGGACGAAGGAAAGAGCACAGAGACGACATTAGGGTTTCATGTAACCCGGTATAACAAAACTTTTTTCAGTGAAGATAAAGTGACTCCCTGAGACCAGCGGAAGACGTGAACGGCGATGCTTGTATTTCAGGAGGGTTTTGGCGTCCCCTCTGGGACAATACCGCGACCCATAAAGAGAATTTATACGCAGTGCGATACGTGCCGTCCTTCCCCCGCCATGCGTGGCTTCACCTTCTCAACTCTCCTCAGGGTTTGTGTTATTGCTGGCTCTTCTGCCCTGAGCTCCCCTCCTGTCGCTCAGCTGCCATCTGGCCTACCTTGGCTTTTGTCTTTCTTTGCATTTTGTATTTTTATCCTCCGGTTGGGGGGGGGGGGGACGGGGGGGGACGGGGGGGGACGGGGGGGGGACTGAGGAGGAGGAGGAGGAGGAGAGGGGTTTGTTTGATTGATACTCGGCTGTGGGCCGTAAAGTTTTGGTCCTGATAAAACATTTTATGAGGGCGGCTTTAAAAACGTGGCGGACCGCAGCGTAAATCACAGCAGGGGAGAGCCTCGGCGTGGGTCTTGGCGGGGGAGGTGGGAGGAGCCTGGCCACCCCGCGAGGTGGGAGGAGCCTGGCCACCCCGCGAGGTGGGAGGAGCCTGGCCACCCCGCGAGGTGGGAGGAGCCTGGCCACCCCGTGAGGTGGGAGGAGTTCCAGTTAGCTGCTAGTGACCGTCCAGGTCCCTCGCCATCAAAGATGGACGAAAGGTTATGTCTGTCTGTTTGTTTGTCTGTTAGCAAGATAACTCAAAAAAGTTCTGTATGGAATTGGACAAAACTTGGTGGTTAGATGACGTATGGGCCGAGGAACAGTTGATTCGATTTTTGGTGCAGATCCGGATCTGAATCCGGATCCAGGAGACTTTTTGAGTGACTTTTCAAGTATTTCATTTTCTGGCTTTCCCCTGCCCTCCAGAGACAACACATATATACTGTGTGTGTATATATGTATATATATATATATATATATATATCTATATACAGTATAGATATATATATCTATACAGTATATATATATATATATATAATATATATATATATATATATAAAATATATATATATACTGTATAGATATATATATCTATACTGTATATAGATATATATATATATATATATATATATATATATATATATATATATATATATATACTGTATAGATATATATATCTATACTGTATATAGATATATATATATATCTATATACTGTATAGATATATATATATATATAACATGGACGTGTCCATTTGGAAGATACCACATTTGATCTCCATTGACGAGTGTTTTCGGTGCTCGCTGAGCGGTAGGAACCTGAAGCCAGTATCCTCACCGTCACTTCTTCCTCCTGGAAGCTCCTGCCAACCCAACTACGGCTCACACACACACTGTGTTTGTGTGTGTGTGTGTGTGTGTGTGTGTGTGTGTGTGTTCACCGTCCACCAAGTCCAACACGTCGCAAGAGAGGCTAAATTATTATTAAAGTTCTGTCAATACAGGAAGGACAGAAACTTCCACTATGTTGTCAACTGTGTGTGTGTGTGTGTGTGTCTGTTTCTGTGAGTGTGTGTGTTTCTGTATGTGTGTGTGTGTGTGTGTGTTACTGTGTGTGTGTATTTCTATATGTGTGTTTCTTCGTGTGTGTGTGTGTTTCTGTATGTGTGTGTGTGTGTGTGTGTGTGTGTGTGGTGTGTGTGTGTTTCTTTGTGTGTGTGTATGTGTTTATTTGTGTGTGTGTGTGTGTTTCTGTGTGTGTGCGTGCGTGTGTTTCTGTGTGTGCGTGTGTTTTTCTGTATGTATGTGTGTGTGTGTGTGTGTGTGTGTGTGTGTTTCTGTCTGTGTGTGTATGTGTGTGTGTGTGTGTGTGTGTACATAGCATGCTTAAGTGTACCTGAGCATCTGTGTTTAGGTTGGCTGGCGGTTTGCTCTGGAGTGTAGCTCACCTTAATTGATAGCAATTACGTGCTCTTTGAATCCGAAGCACTTGATTGGTCGAGGCGGAGTTAACCAGTTAAACCTTCCTCTTCTACAAAAACATACAGCTTCTTCTTCTTCTTCTCTTCTTGGGCTCCGAACTGTGTGACATTCAGTCAAACTTTATTAGATTGTATTATTTATCGGTGTTTTGATATAACAGGGTTGTTGTGGAACTCAAAACGTTTACAGCATAAGAACATGCGGTTTGGTTTGGCCCCAAGATGTCCAGACGTCTCAGAGGCTCTTTGAAACGGTTTGGATCAAGGCTGGCACTTAAAAAAAGACTTGGTGTTACACGTCCTGCTGTAACACGTCCTGCTGTAACACGTCCTGCTGTAAAATGTCCTAGTGTAACACGTCTGCTGTAACACGTCCTGCTGTAACATGTCCTAGTGTAACACGTCGTGCTGCAACACGTCCTGCTGTAACACGTTCTGCTGTAACATGTCCTACTGTAACACGTCCTAGTGTAACACGTCCTGCTGTAACACGTCCTACTGTAACACGTCCTACTGTAACACGTCCTGCTGTAACATGTCCTAGTGTAACACGTCCTGCTGTAACATGTCCTAGTGTAACACGTCGTGCTGTAACACGTCCTGCTGTAACACGTCCTACTGTAACACGTCCTAGTGTAACACGTCCTGCTGTAACACATCCTGCTGTAACACGTCCTGCTGTAACACGTCCTAGTGTAACATGTCCTAGTGTAACATGTCCTAGTGTAACACGTCGTGCTGCAACACGTCCTGCTGTAACATGTCCTAGTGTAACACGTCGTGCTGTAACACGTCCTGCTGTAACACGTCCTACTGTAACACGTCCTAGTGTAACACGTCCTGCTGTAACACGTCCTAGTGTAACACGTCCTGCTGTAACACGTCCCAGTGTAACACGTCCTGCTGTAACACGTCCTGCTGTAACATGTCCTAGTGTAACACGTCCTGCTGTAACACGTCCTGCTGTAACATGTCCTGCTGTAACACGTCCTGCTGTAACACGTCCTGCTCTAACATGTCCTGCTGTAACACGTCCTGCTGTAACACGTCCTAGTGTAACACGTCCTAGTGTAACACGTCCTGCTGTAACATGTCCTAGTGTAACACGTCCTAGTGTAACACGTCCTGCTGTAACACGTCCTGCTGTAACACGTCCTGCTGTAACACATTCTAGTGTAACACGTCCTGCTGTAACACGTCCCAGTGTAACACGTCCTGCTGTAACACGTCCTAGTGTAACACGTCCTGCTGTAACACATCCTGCTGTAACACGTTCCAATTTAACACGTCCTAGTGTAACACGTCCCGCTGTAACACGTCCTAGTGTAACACATCCGCTGTAACACGTCCCAGTGTAACACGTCCTGCTGTAACACGTCCCTAGTGTAACACGTCCTAGTGTAACACGTCGTAGTGTAACACGTCCCGCTGTAACGCGTCCCGCTGTAACACGTCCTGCTGTAACACGTCCCGCTGTAACACGTCCCACTAACACGTCCTGCTGTAACACGTGTGTGTGTGTGTGTGTGTTTCTGTATGTGTGTGTGTGTTACTGTGTGTGTGTATTTCTATACGTGTGTTTCTTCGTGTGTGTGCGTGTGTTTCTGTGTGTGTGTGTGTGTGTGTGTGTGTGTGTGTTTCTTCGTGTGTGTGTGTGTGTGTTTATTTGTGTGTGTGTGTGTGTGTTTCTGTGTGTGTATGTGTGTGCGTGTGTTTTTCTGTATGTGTGTGTGTGTGTGTGTTTCTGTGTGTGTGTGTGTGTGTGTGTGTGTGTACATGCTTAAGTGTACCTGAGCATCTGTGTTTAGGTTGGCTGGCGGTTTGCTCTGGAGTGTAGCTCACCTTAATTGATAGCAATTACGTGCTCTTTGAATCCGAAGCACTTGATTGGTCGAGGCGGAGTTAACCAGTTAAACCTTCCTCTTCTACAAAAACATACAGCTTCTTCTTCTTCTTCTCTTCTTGGGCTCCGAACTGTGTGACATTCAGTCAAACTTTATTAGATTGTATTATTTATCAGTGTTTTGATATAACAGGGTTGTTGTGGAACTCAAAACGTTTAGTTTGGTTTGGCCCCAAGACGTCCAGTTGTTCATCCAAACGCCTCAGAGGCTCTTTGAAACGGTTTGGATCAAGGCTGACACTTAAAAAAAGACTTGGTGTTACACGTCCTGCTGTAACACGTCCTGCTGTAACACGTCCTGCTGTAACATGTCCTAGTGTAACACGTCCTGCTCTAACACGTCCTGCTCTAACACGTCCTGCTGTAACACGTCCTGCTGTAACACGTCCCAGTGTAACACGTCCTGCTGTAACATGTCCCAGTGTAACACGTCCTGCTGTAACACGTCCTGCTGTAACATGTCCTAGTGTAACACGTCCTGCTGTAACACGTCCTGCTCTAACATGTCCTGCTGTAACACGTCCTGCTGTAACACGTCCTAGTATAACACGTCCTAGTGTAACACGTCCTGCTGTAACACGTCCTAGTTTAACACGTCCTAGTGTAACACGTCCTGCTGTAACACGTCCCAGTGTAACACGTCCTGTCCTGCTGTAACATGTCCTAGTGTAACACGTCCTGCTGTAACACATTCTAGTGTAACACGTCCTGCTGTAACACGTCCTAGTGTAACACGTCCTGCTGTAACACGTCCCGGTGTAACACGTCCTGCTGTAACACGTCCAAGTATAACACGTCCTAGTGTAACACGTCCTGCTGTAACACGTCCTAGTGTAACACGTCCTAGTGTAACACGTCCTTCTGTAACACGTCCAAGTATAACACGTCCTAGTGTAACACGTCCTGCTGTAACACGTCCTAGTGTAACACGTCCTAGTGTAACACGCTCTGCTGTAACACGTTCTGCTGTAACACGTCCCAGTGTAACATGTCCTGCTGTAACACGTCCTAGTGTAACACGTTGTGCTGTAACACGTCCTGCTGTAACACGTCCTAGTGTAACACGTCCTAGTGTAACACGTCCTGCTGTAACACGTCCTAGTGTAACACGTCCTGCTGTAACACGTCCTAGTGTAACACGTCCTGCTGTAACATGTCCCACTATCTGGAAGCTGTTGTTTTTTTAAACACACGTTGGCCCCTCCCACCTCACCTCACCCCCACCCCATCACTGGACACCTGTGCCCCTGCACCATCTCCTCCAACACACACACACACTCTCTCACACACACACACACACACACACACACACACACACACACACACACACACACACACACACACACACACACACACACACACATACACACACACACACAAACACAGCCCCTGTGCAAATGTTATCCAAGTCAAGCGGTCAAGGTCAGTGAAAGGGTCCATTGAAACCACTGCTGGATGTTTCTTAACCTCCGAGGATAAATGGGTGGAGGAAGAGGGGTGGGTGGGGGTGGGGAGGGAGGGGGTAATGTGGGTGGGGGGGGTGGAGGAGGGGGTGGAGATCCATCCAGATTTATGGCCGGAGAGGGAGACAAGCAGACAGAGAGCAGGGCCTCTTAAACGTGACCTTGGAAGAAATGCTCAAAATGCTTAAAAAAAATTATAATAAAAATACAAGGTCAGACGGTAGACGGACAGAGACACAGATGGAGAGGGAGACTAACACACACTCACAGACACACACACACACACACACACACACACACACACACACACACACACACACACACTATCCAATGCACGCCTGCTAGCTGTGCACGTGGCTAAGTCCTTCATATGCTTACACTAGCTTGTATAAGCATATCAATTTGATTCTGTTCTCCGTCGTCCCGGAGGCAGCTGCGGTAGAAATAAGAGTCAAGACATTTTATTTTGAATAACAAAAGAATCAAAATTGAGTGCTAACGCTGGCAGACGGGAGAGACACCCCCCCCCCCCAAACGAGAGGGGACCAATCAGAGGGGAGACGTGGAACGGGAGGGGACCAATCAGAGGGGAGACGGGGAACGGGAGGGGTCCAATCAGAGGGAGACGGGGAACGGGAGGGGACCAATCAGAGGGAGACGGGGAACGGAGGGGACCAATCAGAGGGGAGACGGGGAACGGAGGGACCAATCAGAAGGGAGACGGGGAACGGGAGGGGACCAATCAGAGGGGAGACGGGGAACGGGAGGGGACCAATCAGAAGGGAGACGGGAACGGGAGGGGACCAATCAGAGGGGAGACGGGGAACGGGAGGGGACCAATCAGAGGGGAGACGGGGAACGGAATGGGGAAGCAGAGGGTGACACACACCAGGAGAGGGGGTGAGTCGGGAAAGGAGGAGGAGGAGGAGGGAGGAGGAGGAGGAGGAGGAGGGAGAGGAGGAGAGAGAGTGGAGACTGAGAGGAAACTACCTCCATCCTCCAACAAAATTAGAGTTTCAGCCCAGTTTTGTCTGGTGACATGCCTGCGTTGTGATTTGTTGAAACGCACACACACACAAACACACACACTAAACGCACACCACACACACACCACACACACCACTCACACTCACATGTTGAAACTAGCACACGCCAGGTCCGTGGCCATTCATTGATGGTCCGATGGAGAAAAACCTAAGGAGTCAACAGGTTTTGACCCCACACACACACACACACACACACACACACACACACCACACTCTTCAACACCCTCCTCCCATTCCCCTTTCAGACCTCCCCTTGAACCTCCTGCAGAAAGAGGGAGAGAGTAAGAGAAAGTGAGAGAGAGAGAGAGAGAGAGAGAGAGCAGGCAGACAGCAAAAAGAGAGAGGGAGGGAGGGAGAGAGAGGGAGGTGAAGAGAGAGGGAGAAAGAGAGAGAGAGTGGGCAGGCAGACAGCTTAAAGAGAGAGAGTGAGAGAGGAGAGAGAGGAGGGGGGAGAACGAGGTAGAGAACCACAGGCCAGGTCTGCACAGAGCGTGCCCAGACGCCAAGGGTACAGGCTTCCAGAGAAAACTACAAGGACCAGGAGGGAGTGCACACACACACACACACACACCATAAACACACACACACACACACCATAAACACACACTTGCCCACTTAAGAGGCATGGAGATGGACTTCTGTGCTTGCCGGCTACTGGTGACAACTCTTCTGCTTCTGGTATTGTACTAAATCTAAACCTCCTGTTTATCTGTTCTGTCCTTTCCAAGTTGTGTGTGTGGTGTGTGTGTTGTGTGTGTGTGTGTGTGTGTGGTGTGTGTGTGTGGTGTGGTGTGGTGTGTGTGTGTGTGTGTTTGTGTTGTGAAAAATAACTGCAAGGAAAAGTCTTTAGTCTTGGCCTTGTGGTATTCAGTGTCCTTCCATATCACAGAATTCCTGTGTTGTGTATTTAAATCATCTAAATCATCTTAAATCTAAATCACTAGAGACTAACCAATTGAAGAAAAACAGTGAAAGTATTCAAATGTTGTTTGACATGGAGATGAATACTGTATGTACTTATACTCAGGGGGCAGGTCAACAAGACACCCGAGTCTCTCCTCTTCCTCATCTCCATCCCACTCTTGACAACCCCAGAACACGACACTTCTCTCCCCCCCCCCCCCCCCCCCCCCCCCCCCCCTCCGAAACCAATCACGTGACACCTTTGTCTGCGCCGTCATCGACGGCAACGGCGGAGGAGAGCGTGGGCACATCCCGTCGTCGGCCCCGTAGATGTTGACATAGTCTGGACAGAAAAGGGAGGTGTCCAGTTCCCTCTCCTTTACCGGAGTTTTCCATCTTTTCAACAAAAAAAAGAATAATTCTATGTCCTTGCGTTTGAATTACAGGTGACTTTCCCCGAAATATCTCCCGAGGTCCGCTGGGGTTCCTCACGTGGTTCCTTTAGTTCTTTCCTTCCCGTTTGAGGTGACGGTTCCACCTCTGTCCTCACGGCGTTTACGCTCTTCTTCATAACCCTCCTAAACCGTCTAAATAAATCCCTCGGTGTGAAGTTTATTGTCTTAACGGCTCTTCCAGGAGTTCATCTTTCGGTTTGGAAATACTTGGAGGAACGTGGAGGCAATTTAGAGATGAGGTTGAGGAAAAAGAAAGAAAGAGAAAAGAAATGTCTTTGGAACGTTAAAACAAAAATAGTTTAGGTTCTTCAAGGTTTTTTTTGGAGGGGTGTTGGAACAATAGTGTTCTGCGTCCCGGGGTGTCGAGGTGCGTGTGTGTGTGTGTGTGTGCGCGCGTGTGTGTGCGTGTGTGTGTGTGTGTGTGTGCGTGTGTGTGAGTGTGTGTCATCCGAGCCGTTTGCTTACCGGATCCAAATCCCCGGCCGAGACGGCCAGCAGATTAACGGAGCCTCACACGCTCCTCATGATCATATATATATAAATATATATTGATCGTTTTGTTCAGAATTCTAATGGTGGTTTTCAGTCAGCTGAGCCGAGCTATTTCTCCTCCTCATGTCCATCCCTCTTGTCCTTCATCTGGTGTAACCCCAGGAAGCCCCCACACACACACCATACGTTCCCCTCCCTCCCTCCCTCTCTCTCTCTCTCTCTCTCTCTCTCTCTCTCTCTCTCTCTCTCTCTCTCTCTCTCTCTCTCTCTCTCTCTCTCCTCTCCTCTCCAGTGTTCTTGGCCACCACCACCACTGATCTCTGGCTGTAATTGAGTGCAAAATTCACTGATTGCCTTCAAAGTCAGACCTGGAGGCGCTAAACACTGGCGTCTGCCAGGAGCGCAGGGAAAAAAAAACCCCTGTGTTTATTTACCGTGGGACGTCTCCCCCTCCCACGTCTCCCCCACCCTCCCACGTCTCTCCCCCCCCCCCCCCCCCTTCTCCCCCCCCCACGGCATCAAGGCGTCCGCCGAGATGTTTGGCTATCACGCTCCATTAGTTGTGTTTAGCTCTCCGCCGGCCCGCGGGCCGCTTGGTCTTCACAGGCTTCATTAGAACCACGGCGGCCGAGCGCGTCGATCCTTCTCCTCGGGCCCCCACCCCCACCCGTTACCTCCTCCTCCACGGTTTACAGTGTGTGTGTGTGTGTGTGTGTGTGTGTGTGTGTGTGTGTGTGTGTGTGTGTGTGTGTTGTGTGTGTGTGTGTGTGTGTGTGTGTGTGTGTGTGTGTGTGGAGGTTAGTCTCCCTCTCTCTCGGGGCTACCGGAGCCCCAGAATAATAATCAAGACCGCAGCTCTGATCCAGAGGTTGGTCACGGCTCCAGCCGGGGGCCAACAAACCACCCAGAGGAACCCAGGCTCCGACTAACCTTTGTTTTGTAGGCCTGTTTCTTACAGGGAAAATGAGCTTTGATGTGTTATGTATTCAGCTTTAGGGATATGGGACTTTCTTTATTTCTTTCTTTGTTGTTTAGCAGCAGCAGGTGTGTGTAATGTGAGGAGGAGCCACCGGTTCACGGTTCGATCCCCCGGCCCCTCCTGCCCCCCCCCCCCCCCCC
>CM051021.1:18056429-18073929 GCA_027704905.1 Muraenolepis orangiensis | reverse complement strand
CGCAAAGTGCTCTGGCTAAGTGGGGCTTTTGAGGACTCCCCTGGTCCAGGGAATGATGCAGCAATGCAGGAAAACACACAAACCAAGCGGGCTGTCCATGAGCGGTGGCTTAGGCTTGGAACCTAGAGGTAGGAGGTAGCAAGTAGGAGACAAGAGGTAGGAGATAAGGGTCACCAGTAAAATTTAAATATATCACAGAAAATCATGACTTTAAAGTACTTTCTAAGTATTTTATATATATCTATATATATATATAGATATATATAATGATGTGTTTGTGTACTAGTGACTTATGAGGGTTATACACTCTGCCATGGAAGTGACAGTCATGTGTGTGGTAGTTTGAAACCCTAGGGACACAGCTCTGTTTAATGGCTGTGGCCCCATGAAGGCAATTAAAGGTGTCCTTCTCTATAGCTGATGGATTAACCAATTACCTTTAGCCTGGCATGATGGTTATGGTGTGTTTTAATGGATGGACCACCGTGTGTGTGTGTGTGTGTGTGTGTGTGTGTGTGTGTGTGTGTGTGTGTGTGTGTGTGTGTGTGTGTGTGTGTGTGTGTTTGCGTGGGTGGGTGTGTGTGTGTGTGTGTGCGTGTGTGTGTGTACGTGTGTATGTGTGTGCGTGTGTGTGCGTGTGTGTGTGTGTGTGTGTGTGTGTGTGTGTGTGGGGTACATTCTTTCTCTAAGTCTCCTCTTGTGCTGTGTGTCCTATACACACTGTGCCAGTAACCCTCAGTGAGTGACCACAAGGGTTTGTTTTTCCCTATAAAACTCGTAGGTTTCACTTTTGGGGCTTTGGCTTTCCAGCCCAGCATTTCGGTTACATCACAGGTAGTCTCAGGGCTAATCTAAGGGGGACTTTGAGAAGGAAACTTGGTACGAGGGAGCTTATTGGACGTGCTAAGGGAGAATATACAGCAGGAAAAAAATGGTTTGTTCTCTTTGAATTTCTGCATTTTTTAGATTTAATGATCACATGTTTAAACTCTCTGAAATCTCATCTTTTCATAAATCGTGCGGATTCTCAAAGGCGTTCATTCATATCTAATACATTTGTATATCCTGCTTGCGATCATGTTCCCCATAAAGCATAAAGCTCTATGAAGACATAACAGACAATGATTGAAAAGGTTGGAGGCAGACTTCTCAATGAGAAAGAATTCACCTTGTTTTACTTATTTTATATCTTCCAAGTGTAATGGGGTGAACACATGTACTGGTGAGGAAGACAGAGAGAGAGAAAATACAAATAGAATAATGTTGATCGTTCATATTTACCTTGTGTGCTCATTATCGAGGATGTTTCCATGTCAGCCAGGGAGTTTTTCAGGTTTCTATTATCCTTTATTTAAACAGAATGTCCAATCGAGAGATCTAGTTTGTGTTCAACAAAGCCTCAAAAGGCATTCCGTTTGTGTCCCACTAATTGACGACATATTTCTGTATTAGAATACAAGTGAGTTCCTTTCATGTGATGGCAACCAGTCGGCTTTCACTCATCCGCTTCTAAAACCGTGAAATATCAGCATTTCCCCCCCCTCCTTTCGTCCTGTCCCTCGGCTCTTTTTCCTTTGTTCATTTGATTTTCCAGCCGTGGTTTTCTTCGGAAGCAGAATCGCCCCGACCTCAACCCTGTTTGGGTCTGCGCCGCGAAGACTCGTGTTTCACTTGGCAGGGGTAGCGGCCTCAAAATGAGTCACGTGCCAGAACCAAATTGCCATTTTTTTTGCCCTGAAAGTCTGCCTGGCTCTCTGGGATAACCTGAGACCCGAGTTGGAGATTCTTTCGCATCTAAATTGTCTTCCACCCACGGCCGCCGTGTTGCGTCCTGTTCAGACCTCGGCGCTGGCTAAGTGCTGGTGACAGCAGAATTCCTCTTAAGTTTCCAGCTCAAAGGACGGGGTGTCTTCTGGTGCGCCACACGCTGTCAGTGGTTTATCATCTCTGCCACATCTAAACGTTCACATGTCCCCCGTTTTAAAATAAGAGGCAAGTTCTGTAACTTCGATGCAGGCGCGATGTTAAGCAGATCCCCCCCCCCTCAACAAGGCTTAGAACCACCAGAGATCACCCGCTAAAGATCCAATACATTTGAGTTGTTCTCACACGCTACCTTGTGTCTGGTTTGTAATTCATAACAGTGATGAATGTGATCTAATATTGCTGTAAATTAGAGGTTGTCTTTGTGGACACACCACAGAGCACACTTTGAAAGGCCTGTTGGGATCGGTCCCCGTGCTCCTGGGTTCCCCCGTCGTTCTGCAGTCGGCTACCGGCCGTTCATCCTTAACAGGATTTAAGAATGAGATGTTTTCTAGTCTGTGGTTGCAGCCGAGGCATGGCAGATGTTTTCAGTCCACCGACCCCTGGTGGACAGATGTTTTGTGGTGGTTTGTTTTATCGTACACCCTGATGGCGAGTTCACGCTCTTCCTCCATCTCCCCTCTCTCTCTCTCTCTCTCCCTCTTCTTCTCACAGGACCTGCGAAGGGCAGAATATCAAATATCGAACGTGCAGTAACGTGGTAAGTTCAACTCAGAGTCACGCGTATGCATTGAGGCTCATTGCGTGTTAGTTTACCTTCCAGATGCAGTGAGATGCTAAACCTGCTGCACGGTAACAGTAAATATATCGCCAAAGTTAGCAGCGTAGAAGCGAATCGCAGTTTACTTTCCGTCTGTATATATATATATATATATATATATATATATATATATATATTGTTTTTTGAGGACATGCATTTCCCATAATGAAATCGCTGCAGGACTGCCCCCCCGAGACCGGAGACTTCCGGGCGCAGCAGTGTTCGGCGCACGCGGACGTTCGCCACCAGGGGCAGTACCACGTGTGGGTGCCCGTGGACAACGACCCCGACAACCCCTGCGCCCTGAAGTGCCGCGCTCTGGGCTCCGGGGCGCTGCTGGAGCTGGCCCCCAAGGTGCTGGACGGGACTCGCTGCTACACCGAGTCCCTGGACATGTGCATCAGTGGAGCTTGCCAGGTAAAGTCCCACAGAGGACCTCTGGAAATTAGAGTTAATTTATGCATGGGGGGGGAAAAAGCAAACTTGAATTAAACTTTGATGTGTAACATTTGACAACTGTAAGGGACTGACACTAAGGACTTAAGGCGGTGAGATTTAGCAGTTTAGTCACCAAACACCAAACTAATAAAGGATGAGTTTGTCCTCTTCTGAAATATGAGGTTACTTTGTTATGAAGAAAGTCAGACACATTTGTCCTACTTTTATCACATTTGATGGTTTCGGGGGCTCAAATTCCAATTGATATAAATCTTCAAAAAATAAGAAAAAACATGCATTCATAAACCCTGTCAAAACAATGCCTATAATATATATTATATCTTATATTTTCTTACCAAAACCACATATTTCTTAGATCTGCATGTATATTATTACCGTATTACCTTCTCGCCGCTGAAACACACACTGATCACTAAAACAACTGGTGGTGGCGAGTTGAGATCCCCCGAGCGGAGGAGGGTATCGATGACCACAGCGGCGCTCCGTCAGGTGAGTGACGGCGGGCGGATTGCGACGCCATCTGCTCCGCCGATGAATGCCTGATGAGGACCCAGAATAACTGGGGGTTATATTTTGACGGACAAGCCAGGAAATGGTTCGAAATGCGTTTCTCCCCCGGTGGAATGAAACGGCATCCCTGAAATAGTCTAAAATATCCTCCGGTACCTCGCTTAGAATCACAGTGCGGTCTGTGTGCGTCGTCGTGCCGACGGAAGGCGTGAGGAGACTCATCCATCAACTGAAGATGGCGAGGGAGGAGGTGTAATAGGACCCGGCGGGTCTCCGCTCTATCGGCACATCGCGGAGCTATCGTATTAATTAGGTTCCGCTGGGGTGAAGAGAAGCGGGTTAAGTGCACTCACGTTGACCGCGAGTGTGTGAGGGTTCACGTTGAACTTCTTTTCCTTTCTGTTGCTTTTGGTTTTGTGGACATATTTATGTATATTTGTTGAACGTGCTTTTGTAAGTCACTTAGGACAAAAGTGTCTGCTAAATGACTGTACTGTAATGTAATATATTTGACTCTTCACGTTCTTCCTCCCAGATCGTTGGCTGTGACCATGAGCTGGGCAGCGCCGCCAAGGAGGACAACTGTGGCGTGTGCAACGGAGACGGATCCTCCTGCCGACTGGTACGGGGACACTACAAGTCCCAGCATGCATCTGGAAAGAGTAAGGAAACGCACAGGCAGAGGCAGATTTCCCTTTAAAGGACGGAGAATGCACTTTTGACCTCTGGTGACCGGCAGTTCTCTTGACTAACCTACCTGTGTTGAAGGACTATGAATCTTGAACGTTTATTCCATTCCATTTATAGTATTAAACACATCAATAACTTTCACTCCTGAAAACAGCCCGTCTCTCTCTTCTTTTTAATCTTCTCTCTCTCTCTCTCTGTCTGTCTTTCCCCGCTAAAGCTGAGGATTCGGTGGTGGTCATCCCCTTCAGGAGTCGTCACGTGAGGCTGGTTCTGAAAGGTCCGGATCACTTGTGTAAGTCTTTGGTAGGTCCGCGGTATCTTCCCGTCCAAAATGACTTCCCTGATGAACTGTGTCCTAGCTCAGTGGCCATCAGTGACTTCTGCAGTGTGGTAGAACTAGAGAGTTTGGCGGTGGAGAAAGGTTTTTTTTTTGTTGGCTTAACTCAAAGATGAAGCTGTTAGGGACATTTTGGACATGTGCCTGTAACGCTCTCTCTGAAACTTTAATTGTAATCAAATCAGATCTAATATAATTTGATTTAGTTCAATTCAGAGTCCAATTATGCTTGCTGGGATTTCAGTTCACTCACATGAGTGGTACGAAATGGTTTATGATTCGGGGAAACGGCAAAAGTCTTTTGCGTGAGTGTCCTTCTTACGAAGTTCCCTTTGATTCGTTTTGAAAGCTTGAACTTCAAAAGTGCAGAACTGAGACAAGGTGGTTGGCCCACTTCTCTCTTTTCTCCGACTCCAAAATACATTTGAACCAAAACCTTTCCAGAAAGCTATCGCTTATTCCAGGCGTTGTTGGCAGCCAACAAATCGGATCTTATCCATCCCAAATGTTTCATCTCTCCCTCCACCTATCCTCTTCCACACGCTGCGCTATTCATTCAATAGTTCCACAATTTCCTTTGCCCAGCGCACTCAAATCAAAGCCACCTGTTGGCACACACACACACACACACACACACACACACACACACACACACACACACACACACACACACACACACACACTGCTACTGCTGCTACTGTCCACACGGTTTACCTGTGTGTTAGTTGTAGCTCTAATAGCCAGAATGGAACCAGAACCAAAGTCGGACCACACAGATGTAGGTTCCCCACAATGGGGTGGAATGCTATCTTCATGGCTCCTCGGGTTCTTGTGTTTGATTTATCCACCGGGAACGTGAATGGGCGCGGTCTCCTGTAGTGTGACCTTTTTTGTGATTTCTGATTTATTTTTAAAGAACATCTCATTTGTTTTGTTTGTTTTCGGTCAGACGTGGAGAGCAAGACCCTGGAAGGGGCTCAAGGGGAGCTCTCCCTGGAGGCCTCGGGCCAGCACCACCTGGAGAACACCACCCTGGACTATCAGAAGCTCTCCGACAAGGCCATCCTGAGGGTCGCCGGGCCCCTGGGAGCTGACTTCACAGTCAAGGTGAGGGGGGGGCGGGGGGGCTCATACATGGTCCCCGCGGTCTCGTAGGGCATCGCCTCGGAGGAGATGACTGCACTTAGGTTTTATATATATATTATATAACTCCCTTTCTCCCTTTCTCTTATTATATAACTCCCTTTTTCTACGATAAATGTTTGGCTCACCAGAGATCTGCGGTTAAAAGGACCCAAAGTGCTCTTTTTGATTTAAATTCACATCAATTCACACTCCCTCCTCCCCAGTGAAAATTGTGAAAACGCTAGTGAGCGGCCAAGGAGATCGGTTCCTGTTCCGTGACCTGGTGGTCCTCCGAGATCTCGGAACAGGAGGAGAGGACCTCTCGGAGGAGCTCCGAGAGGTCCTCTCCTCCTGTTCCTCTCCTCCTCCTCCTTAATCTGCGGTTAAAAGGACCCTAAGTGCTCTTTTTGATTTAAATTCACATTCTGTATTTTAGTTTTTTTATGGCTTTGGCTTTAATGGACAAATTCTCGCTTTTTGGAGAATGGTCAAAAGTGATGATGGAACGGTTCTCTCTCTCTCTCTCTCTCTCTCTCTCTCTCTCTCTCTCTCTCTCTCTCTCTCTCTCTCTCTCTCTCTCTGTGTGTGTATATGCTCCTGAATAGATGTAGGATGACATCATTCGCTCCAGTGAAAATAGTGAAAACAGTAGTGAGAGGCCAAGGAGATCGGTTCCTGTTCCGTGACCTCTCAGAGGACCCCCCCCCCCGGCCCCCCCTCCTCGTGTCACAAAGAGTTGAGGAGCAGATTGAATCGAAGGCTGTGTTTGGTTTGCCGCTGCGCTGCGTTAGCTAGCCTTGTTCTCTCTCAGCTGCTTGAGCATCGACGCCGCGTTGTGTCATGCAGTGAAAACACAATGCTAGTGTTACCCCCTGTTTGGTTCCAAGGCAAGTAGTTGGTTTTGTTTTGCAAGTAGTCCGTTCTGATTTACACCATTTCATGTCTTTGGCTGCCATGCTTTCCTTTTCCCCCCGACCTGAGAACAGATCTGTGACGTGTAACGTCTTGCCAGAGACCAACGGCAGGGAGATTAGCAAACTGGAATGGCGTCCTTCTCATTGTTTCTCAAATGGCCTCCTGACTCGTCCGACCGCCTCTCCCTGGCAGGGAGGCGCAGGGCCTCTAGTGGTCCGGGACACTGTCCTCCGCTGGTCCTGATCCGTCATCAGGTCCACATCAGCAACTGTTTCATCTGGAAGGACTAAAGACGTATTTCAGAGGATGATATTGCTTCGTCTGGCCTGAGTTACACAAACATATTTTTAGGTGATTCGACATGACTTTGGGAATAATAAACAGGGTCATACAGACAAGACCTGGCGTTGATTCAAAGCAATAGTTCACCCATTCTTCAGCATATTTGTCTTATAATCCGTGCATTGAGCATTACTAAAAACACTAAAATGACATTGAAACCTTGTGGAATCTACATTACCTGTAAAGATGACTGAAATGTAGAATGAAGAAGGCAGTCTCATCTTTATTCTCCTGTGATTGTGACCAGCAAACTTGTGTTTAAAGTCTTGTTGAATTGTTTAATTCCATTGTTTCAGTTGATCTGAATCTGAGCCTTCGTCCAAGACTCCAAGAATATATCTTATTAGTGTTATAGGATCATGTGTTTTGTTCTTAATCAACAAATGAATTGACCTGGACTTATCCATACCATGTTTAATATTTGTATGCCACACACACACACACACACACACACACACACACACACACACACACACACACACACACACCAGGGCTATTGAGAATATTGCCAGTCAGGATAGCAAAATGAATTGGAACGCAGGAGACAGAAATCTGAGAGGCCGTAATAACGTCAGACGGCCAATCCGTATCACAGCAGTGGAAAAGCATCGGGCAACTGGAAAACCCTATTTAGAAGTGTGCCAGAAACGTCTTTCCACTGTAAACAAGTGAATGTGAAGAGCAGTGTTTGATTCATACATTCAGAGGTTGGTATAATCCTGTCTGCGTACCAGCAGAGAAACATTGAGCGCAGTCGTTTTTTCAATACCTCGACTTTATCTCATCGTTAATTTCCATGTGCACAATTTCTCTGTTTTAACGAATGTTCTGAGTAAACACAGCGGTTTACCGCATCCTCCGTTAATGACTTCACACCTGGTTTACTTCTCTTTATTTCCAATTTCTACCGCTGCGTTTAGTGTCTGTTTATTCTTGTTCCTCTTCTACAATGAAGCCCCGAGAGTGTGAGTGTGTGTGAGCCAGGAGACGTCTTTAAGACACCCAGTGATGGCCCCTCGCATGGCCTCTCCAGCTGCCTTTTGAGAAGGCAGGGATTACTGGTGATTTACTTGTTAGCCGTAGCCAAGTAGCTTGTAACTACAATGGATCTAACATTTGCCCGCGGAATGATGATAATTCAGCACATTAAAGAAATAAGTGGCAGTTTAATGTCATTCATTTGCCTGCTTTTGTTATCGTTGTAGAAGATTCCGACAGCTGGGTTTTCTTTGTGCTGGCGGTGTTTCTGCTCATGACTCGGCTTTAAATAGAAACAAAACCCAAAAGGCCGTCTTGATTTGTGTGGGAGCGTTTGAAACTCCAGGTTCGGTTCGTGTCAATATAACGAACGTGCAAATATTTACCCGTGGATATCCGTCACTTATTAAGAACAGCGATTTGTCCGGTCTTTCCTTCACCAAAGCGAGTAAACACTGTAAGCGTTTGTTTTTGTTCCAATGGGGCACTCTCATGTAATAGACGGACAATAAATCAGTTTCTCTACAGTACTTAAGAACTAAGAACTGGAACAGACGCTTTAAATAATATATAATAATAATAATAAAAATAATAATAATGATGATAATAATGGTAATAATATTATATTATTATTATTATAATTCGCAGAAATGAAAAGCTCTTCGTCCAACGCATGTCTTCAACCCGTGCTCCAAAATGCCTCACACTCATCAGACTTCTCCGTCCAATCGGATCGGCACTGGAGCAGAACATCTTCTAGTTGCCATCGGTAACAGTAACCGGGTCCCTCCTCCCACCCCATCCTCCCCCGTCTCTCTCTCTCTCTCTCTCTCTCTCTCTCTCTCCTCTCTCTCTCTCTCTCTCTCTCTCTCTCTCTCTCTCTCTCTCTCTCTCTCCCCCCCCCTCCCCCAGGTCCGGCACGCTGGCGGTGGGGCGGTGGACAGTGCGGTCCAGTTCATCTACTACCAGCCCATTATCCACCGCTGGCGCGAGACCGACTTCTTCCCGTGCTCGGTGACGTGCGGCGGAGGTAAAGGTCGTGTCCTATTTTTTTAAGGACGATTGATTTATTTCAGTTTTTAACCTTTTTGTTTAACCAGGTTGGTCCCATTGGACGGTTAGAGAGACGTGGCCAAGAACAGCAGAGTGTTCGTGTAAAACACGCTTACATACGGAGAGCAGAGGCTGGAAGATAGGAAAAATAGTTTTAAAAAACATTCCAATCCTCCGATCCTTTCACACTCAAGAAAATAAAAATGGAACTTAGTTATTATAGTTATTGCCACGGCAACCGTGCCAAAAAAACGGTTCTCCGTCTACCGGCCGCAAACGGCGTGGTGATGACAGAAAAATGGCCGCTTGGCGGTTGGTTGGGTTTTCTAGTGTTTGCCGTTGGATTCCAGGGGGTTTTATGAAGGGTTTTCCCCCTCTCCGTCGGCAGGCTACCAGCTGACCTCGGCAGAGTGCTCCGACCTGCGGGCCGGCCGTGTGGTGGTGGACCAGTACTGCCACTACTACCCCGAGAACATCAAGCCCAAGCCCAAGCTGAGGGAGTGCAACATGGAGCCCTGCCTCGCCAGGTGAGTGGGCCTTAGTTTCCGGAGGCCCGGACAGCCATCGTTACCGGAGCCTCCTTTACCGGAGGGGATTCAGAGACTTAATGAGGGGCAGTATAGCTCAGGAGGTAGAGCGGTCGCCTCACAACTGGAAGGTCGCTGGTTCGATCCCCGGCTCCTCCTTGCAAAACCTGTGGAGCAAGACCCCCTCACCCTAACTGCTCCTGACCTGCTGGCTGCCTCCTTGATGGCTGTCGGTGGATGAATGTGTGGATGGGTGAATGTGAGGCATGACTTGTAGTCAAGCCCTTTGGATAAAAGCGCAGGCAGTCCGTTACCGTTACTTAGGCTTTGGGAGTATGATGAGAATGTCCCATTCACCAACCTAATCGTACCACCGCAATGATCTCCCTCATACCTTTCATAATTCTTGCCAGGCTGAGAACAATTGATTAGATGATTAGAATGATTAGGATCAGGACGAGGATTAAGATGCAATGTTCCCAGAAGCTTATGCTGTGTTTGTTTCTGATTCTTTAGTGACGGATACAAGCAGATAATGCCCTACGACCTTTACCACCCCCTCCCACGGTACTGTACACACACACACACACAAATGCATGAAAAGCAAGCAACTCAAGATAATCAATCAACCAATCAGGCAATCACACCGTCCCCCGCCAACTATAACCACCCAATCTCTCTCTCTCTCTCTCTCTCTCTCTCTCTCTCTCTCTCTCCCTCCGGTTCCCCCTCTTCCTCATCTCCTCCTCTCTCCTCATCTCTCTCTCCTCATCTCCTCCTCTCTTTCTCTCTCATCATGTCCTCCTCATGTCCTCCTCATGTCCTCCTCTCTCCTCCTCTCTCCTCATGTACTCCTCTCTCCTCATGTCCTCCTCCTCCTCCTCATCTCCTCCTCTCTCCTCATGTACTCCTCTCTCCTCATGTCCTCTTCCTCCTCTCCTCCTTCTAATCTCCTCCTCTTTCCTCATCTCCTCCTCTCTCCTCCTCTCCTCCTTCTCATCTCCTCCTCTCTCCTCTCTCCTCCTCTTTCCTTCTCTCCTCCTCTCTCCTCCTCTTTCCTTCTCTCTCCTCATCTCCTCCCCTCTCCTCCTCTCTTCTCCTCTCTCCTCCTCTCTCCTCCTCTCCTCCTCTCTCCTCATGTACTCCTCTCTCCTCCTCTCCTCCTTCTCATCTCCTCCTCTCTCCTCATCTCCTCCTCTTTCCTCCTCATCTCCTCCTCATCTCCTCCTCTTTCCTTCTCTCTCCTCATCTCCTCCTCTCTCCTCTTCCTCTCTTCCTCATCTCCTCTCTCCTCATCTCCTCCTCCTCTCCTCCTCCTCATCTCCTCCTCTCCTCCTCCCAGGTGGGAGAGCGGTCCCTGGACAGCCTGCTCCATGTCGTGCGGCGGGGGCGTCCAGAGCCGGTCGGTGTCCTGCGTGGAGGAGGACATGCAGGGCACGCTGACCGCGGCTGATGAGTGGAAGTGTCTGTACACCACCAAGTCCCCCATGGTGCAGCCCTGCAACCTGTTCACCTGCCCCACCTGGCTGGCCCAGGACTGGTCCCCGGTAAGGAGGGGGGGACACGCTCACCTCTGGGGGAGGGGGGGGGTGTTTGAAGGTCTGTCTGGCACAGGAACATATTTTTTTCATATATCCCACTCATCTTTTTCGAAGATGGACCGAATGTCATGTTTTCGTCCCTGTTGTTTGTTTGTCTGTAAGCAAGATAACTCGAAAAGCAATGTACAGAATTGGACAAAACGTGGTGGTTAGATTACTTATGGACCTAGGAAAGGTTGATTCGATTTTGGTGTTGCTCCGGATTTGAATCCGGATCCAGGGGACTTTCTGGTGTGACGGAGTTATGGGCCCTCTAGTTTCCGTATGTAATTCTCTGGCTAATCTTATTTCATTTTTTATTGACGTTTATTATAGCTTACTTAACTTTGTGCCGTGACACCTTCCCTCCCCATCTGGGATAAGTTAAGAATGTCTTATCTTATCTTCAGACGGGGATGGGCTGGGGAACTGAGATGTGTGGAGACCGGGTGTCTCCATCTGTTTGGCTTACGTGTCGTACGTGTTTGATTTTTTCCGACCAATCACGTGGCGGTGGGGGCGGGGCATCCGTAAGCGCGTGCTACACCGAGTCAGTCACCCCAGACATGTGGAGCATGGCCTGTGCAAACATGACAGGGCTGATTATCCGTCGCCGGGAGAAGGAGAAACAGCCTCGCTCTGTCCCGAAGATTAGACGTGTGTCGTTTAGGCTGTTCTCGCCACTAAGAATTTCCTACGACACGCGGGAAGAGGTGCAGGTTGAAAACCCGATACCCCCCCCCCCCCCCCCCCTCCCCCCTCCCCCCTCATGCTCTGGAGCCAAACACATCCCCCCAGTCTTACTGCTCCCTCTGGGTCAGACATTTCCTTTCTGCGGTAACTCTGCCGGCCTGCGTTGGTTCACGGCTCTGAAACAAAGTGGTGATAAAACATACAAGTAAAGCTATAAGTAAGTGACAAAGAAAGCATTCCGAGGCGAGTGTTTAGTGAGAAAGCAGGCCTGGGGGTAAGTCATGGAGATGTAGAACCCCCCCCCCCCCCCCCTTGCCGATCAAGCTGTGAACCCCACTGGACTTTAAACTGTCTTTTCATACCTTTCTCCCTAATCTCTCCATTATATTGAATGTTTTACCGCCCAACTCCGCCTTTTAACCCCTGAGCCGACGACAGGAACGCATCGTATCGGAACGGTTGTGGCGTTGCAACACGCCTGATGGCGTTCCTCTTGGCGTTGGAGTGAGGAGGAGACCTGCTGTCGATCCTCACATCTCGTCATCAACACCTCCCGCCAAACTGTTGAAAGGCTAACAACCGCGGCTGAAGATACGATAAATCCCCCGTGCCAACCAAAACAAGCAGTTGGGCTATTCGCCTGCTGGGCTGAGTGGTCGCATGGTGAGAAATGGGCCTGTTGTTTTTATATAGAAGTTTGGCACAGTTGTGGCTCTCAGTTGTGGCTCCCAGTTGTGGCTCTCAGTTAACCCGAGGCCTGAGGATTAATTATCTTAGTGCCAAAGGAAAATAGAGTCGACGGACCACGCGATAACTCCAATCAGCCTTTTTCGCTCGCAAACAAAACAGGAACGCGTGTAAATAGTGAATGCACCGCTATAGTGAACATCACTTTTCTCCCCCCCTGCTGTTTCCCCGGGTAACCACCTCGGTCCCTGATGACAGTGGTCCATTATCATATTACTCACGACCAATCAGATTTCATCTTCCTCATCAGCGATTGGAACGTTGTCTCTGGAGGCTAAGCGAGGCGTCCCTCCCGGACCCTTGGATGATATTTACCTCCCACATTCCTTCCTGGTGACCTCCCCTCCACTCCTCCCCCCTACTCCCCCCCCCTCCACGGTTACTTGGTTTTAAAACGATGATGAAAGTTGCATCATTCATCAGCATTCTCCTGTTTGCTATCCTTTCAATCTTCCGACATACGTGCCGAATGTGAGACAGTGGAGAGAGAGAGAGAGAGACAGGAGGGGCTCGTTCCATGGATGTGATCCAACAGTGTGTGATACCCGTCTCCCCCCCAGTGCACGGTGACGTGCGGCCAGGGCCTGCGCTACAGGGTGGTGCTGTGCATCGACCACAGGGGGCTCCACGCCCGGGGCTGCAGCTCCCCCACCAAGCCTTACATCAAGGAGGAGTGCCTGGTCCCCGTGCCCTGCTACAAGCCCCTGGGTGAGTCCTCCCGCCCAGTGCTGTGTGTTAGGGTTCAACACGGCCCACCCAGTAGTCTGGGGCTGTCCCCGCCCCCCCCCCACACGTCTGCTCAGTGGGGGGTTCTGGTGTTGTCGTTTGACGCAAGCTTTGCCTTTTTGAAAGTTTGTTCAAAAAGTCAAAGTTTGTGCCACTGAAACAGCAGCTGTACCTCTGATCATGTCTAAGAGTTAGAGGAATACAGAGAATATAAAGATTCAATGTTGCCGTCTGCTAAGATTGAATCACCTGCCCTGTTTGTTTGTTTGTCTGTTTGTCTGTTAGCAAAGTAACTCAAAAGGTTATGTACGGAATTGGACAAAACCAAGTGGTTAGATTACTAATGGGCCAAGAAACAAACAAAAAACAGTTTGTTTAAAAGCATTCTTTAGCATTGTGAGATGGGAAATCACATATTGTGTAATATTTCACAAAGTTACTATCATATCATAACTTCCTTTCTTTATATGCTGAGTGTTCTAGTTGTTGATTAAATGCTTATCTGGGGTTGGTGGTTTGAATCCATGGTAGTGCAGAGGGGATCTATCTCGTGACCTCACACTCACTCCACGAACAAACGGAACGCGATTCCAGACCCACACACCAAACACCCGGCGTGGAGATGTGAGGCCAACCCAGACGGGAACAAGATGGGAGATCTGGCTCTCTTTAACATTTAGCATTAGCTTTTGTTGTGGAGGAAATCAAGACGAACGGGCCATGGTGGACGACCCCTGCGGATGACGGAGCGCTCGGCCTTTTGAACGGCCGTCTTAATGGAAGCGGGTGGACTGTTTTGTGCAGAGATCCTCCCTGTGGAGGCCAAGCCCATCTGGCACAAGCAGGCCATCGGCCTGGAGGACGAGGAGGAGGAGGGGGACGAGGAGGAGGAGGAGGTCATCACCGCCAGCGAGGAGCCAACGTGAGGACACACACACACACACACACATACACACATACACAAACTCACACACACGCACACGCACACGCACACACACATAGTACACACACTTACATACAGTACACACACACACACACACACACACACACACACACACACACACCATCAAGCCAAACTCACACGCCCCACATTGGGAATTTAATCCTGTGTTTAATTTAATCCTACGTAATTTGTTGACTTCAGAGGGCAACGTCTGATTCCCTCAAACTGAGTCGGGTTGATTGAGCCGAGGGCGGATCTGTCACATACTTTAGACGCTCATCATTTTCACATTCCTCAGAGCCAAAGTGCTGCTCGGCCTGCGAGGGGAAAACATAACTCTGTGCACGTTTGAAGCTCACAGATTAGGGAACCAGAGAGACTCACGCCTACACACGAGTCATTACCCTGATCCGTTACCACCCGCTCACGCCTACACACGAGTCATTACCCTGATCCGTTACCACCCGCTCACGCCTACACACGAGTCATTACCCTGATCCGTTACCACCCACTCACACCTACACACGAGTCATTACCCTGATCCGTTACCACCCACTCATGCCTACACACGAGTCATTACCCTGATCCGTTACCACCCGCTCAGGCCTACACACGAGTCATTACCCTGATCCGTTACCACCCGCTCACGCCTACACACGAGTCATTACCCTGATCCGTTACCACCCACTCACACCTACACACGAGTCATTACCCTGATCCATTACCACCCACTCACGCCTACACACGAGTCATTACCCTGATCCGTTACCACCCGCTCACGCCTACACACGAGTCATTACCCTGATCCGTTACCACCCGCTCACGCCTACACACGAGTCATTACCCTGATCCGTTACCACCCACTCACACCTACACACGAGTCATTACCCTGATCCGTTACCACCCACTCATGCCTACACACGAGTCATTACCCTGATCCGTTACCACCCGCTCAGGCCTACACACGAGTCATTACCCTGATCCGTTACCACCCGCTCACGCCTACACACGAGTCATTACCCTGATCCGTTACCACCCACTCACACCTACACACGAGTCATTACCCTGATCCATTACCACCCACTCACGCCTACACACGAGTCATTACCCTGATCCGTTACCACCCGCTCACGCCTACACACAAGTCATTACCCTGATCCGTTACCACCCGCTCACGCCTACACACGAGTCATTACCCTGATCCGTTACCACCCACTCACACCTACACACGAGTCATTACCCTGATCCATTACCACCCACTCACGCCTACACACGAGTCATTACCCTGATCCGTTACCACCCGCTCACGCCTACACACGAGTCATTACCCTGATCCGTTACCACCCGCTCACGCCTACACACGAGTCATTACCCTGATCCGTTACCACCCGCTCACGCCTACACACGAGTCATTACCCTGATCCGTTACCACCCGCTCACGCCTACACACGAGTCATTACCCTGATCCGTTACCACCCACTCACGCCTACACACGAGTCATTACCCTGATCCGTTACCACCCACTCACGCCTACACACGAGTCATTACCCTGATCCATTACCACCCACTCACGCCTACACACGAGTCATTACCCTGATCCATTACCACCCACTCACGCCTACACACGAGTCATTACCCTGATCCATTACCACCCGCTCACGCCTACACACGAGTCATTACCCTGATCCGTTACCACCCGCTCACACCTACACACGAGTCATTACCCTGATCCGTTACCACCCACTCATGCCTACACACGAGTCATTACCCTGATCCGTTACCACCCACTCACGCCTACACACAAGTCATTACCCTGATCCATTACCACCCACTCACGCCTACACACGAGTCATTACCCTGATCCATTACCACCCACTCAGGCCTACACACGAGTCATTACCCTGATCCATTACCACCCACTCACGCCTACACACGAGTCATTACCCTGATCCGTTACCACCCACTCACGCCTACACACGAGTCATTACCCTGATCCATTACCACCCACTCAGGCCTACACACGAGTCATTACCCTGATCCATTACCACCCACTCACGCCTACACACGAGTCATTACCCTGATCCATTACCACCCACTCAGGCCTACACACGAGTCATTACCCTGATCCATTACCACCCACTCACGCCTACACACGAGTCATTACCCTGATCCGTTACCACCCGCTCACGCCTACACACGAGTCATTACCCTGATCCGTTACCACCCGCTCACGCCTACACACGAGTCATTACCCTGATCCGTTACCACCCGCTCACGCCTACACACGAGTCATTACCCTGATCCGTTACCACCCACTCACGCCTACACACGAGTCATTACCCTGATCCATTACCACCCACTCACGCCTACACACGAGTCATTACCCTGATCCGTTACCACCCACTCACGCCTACACACGAGTCATTACCCTGATCCATTACCACCCACTCACGCCTACACACGAGTCATTACCCTGATCCATTACCACCCGCTCACGCCTACACACGAGTCATTACCCTGATCCGTTACCACCCGCTCACACCTACACACGAGTCATTACCCTGATCCGTTACCACCCACTCATGCCTACACACGAGTCATTACCCTGATCCGTTACCACCCACTCACGCCTACACACAAGTCATTACCCTGATCCATTACCACCCACTCAGGCCTACACACGAGTCATTACCCTGATCCATTACCACCCACTCACGCCTACACACGAGTCATTACCCTGATCCATTACCACCCACTCACGCCTACACACGAGTCATTACCCTGATCCATTACCACCCACTCACACCTACACACGAGTCATTACCCTGATCCGTTACCACCCGCTCACACCTACACACGAGTCATTACCCTGATCCATTACCACCCGCTCACGCCTACACACGAGTTATTACCCTGATCCGTTACCACCCACTCACGCCTACACACGAGTCATTACCCTGATCCGTTACCAGCCGCTCACGCCTACACACGAGTCATTACCCTGATCCATTACCACCCACTCAGGCCTACACACGAGTCATTACCCTGATCCATTACCACCCACTCACGCCTACACACGAGTCATTACCCTGATCCGTTACCAGCCGCTCACGCCTACACACGAGTCATTACCCTGATCCGTTACCACCCGCTCACACCCGGACCAGGGCTTCTTTGCCTCTCTTTGAAGACTAAACGTCTAGGTGGGATTTCACTGGACGCCGTTATGAGCATCTCTCCCCCGTCCTCCCTTCGTGACGTGGGGGGGGGGGGGGGGGAAGAGCCTTT
>CM051021.1:18018929-18051429 GCA_027704905.1 Muraenolepis orangiensis | reverse complement strand
ACACACACATCCCTGCCCCCCCAGGTGAGAGACACACACACACACACACACACACACACACACACACATCCCTGCCCCCCCAGGTGAGAGACACACACACACACACACACACACACACACACACACACACACACACACACACACACACACACACACACACACACACACACACACACACACACACACACACACACTCACCTATCCTAAAGGTGTATTGATTTACGGTTGATCCAGTTGAGAACACAAAATAAACAGTAACAGTTAAATAAATAAATAAATCCGTAAATCCGTACAGTACATGTCTTATTTGTCTGTGGTACCCAACGGGCCCCCCCTCGTCGTCCTGTCCCATGGACACCATGTGTGTCAGCTGTCATTTGACAGCTGGTTGGTTGTAAAACGGTCACTTTACAACCATAAACCATACAACCGTGAGTGTGTCGTACCCTAGCGTTTCAAAAGCCTCGAATAGGCGCCGCTGAACGACGGCTCGTTGTTAATGTCTGGGAGACGGCGATGACGTTAACACCCCCCCCCCCCCCCCCACTCCCCCATCCTCACGCTCTCCTCCAGGGGAACCCTCCCCCCCCCACCCCCCCACCCTCACGCTCTCATCCAGGGGAACCCTCCCCCCCCCACCCTCACGCTCTCATCCAGGGGAACCCTCCCCCCCCACCCTCACGCTCTCATCCAGGGGAACCCTCCCCCCCCCCACCCTCACGCTCTCATCCAGGGGAACCCTCCCCCCACCCTCACGCTCTCATCCAGGGGAACCCTCCCCCCCCCAACCCCCCACCCTCACGCTCTCATCCAGGGGAACCCTCCCCCCCCACCCTCACGCTCTCATCCAGGGGAACCCTCCCCCCCCCCCACCCTCACGCTCTCATCCAGGGGAACCCTCCCCCCCCCACCCTCACACTCTCATCCAGGGGAACCCTCCCCCCCCCACTCCCCCACCCTCACGCTCTCATCCAGGGGAACCCTCCCCCCCCACCCCACCCTCACGCTCTCATCCAGGGGAACCCTCCCCCCCCACCCTCACGCTCTCATCCAGGGGAACCCTCCCCCCCCCCACCCTCACACTCTCATCCAGGGGAACCCTCACCCCCCCCCCCCACCCCCCCCCCCACCCTCACGCTCTCATCCAGGGGAACCCTCCCCCCCCACTCCCCCACCCTCACGCTCTCATCCAGGGGAACCCTCCCCCCCCCCCCCACCCTCACGCTCTCATCCAGGGGAACCCTCCCCCCCCCCCCCACCCTCACGCTCTCATCCAGGGGAACCCTCCCCCCCCCACCCTCACGCTCGCATCCAGGGGAACCTGTTCTCCAGGCCTCTGGGCTTGCTTCTTTGAAGCACGACAAACTGGGCTGTATGGAGGCCTGTTTCCTTTGGCCCCGACCGGCCCTCCTCCCCCTCCTCCCCCTCCTCCCCCTCCCCCTCCCCATCCCCCCCCCGCTCTCAGTAACACTCTCTTTGGATCCTATTCCCTATAAAAGGGAAACGACCCCCCCCCCCCCACCCCTCTCACCGGCGCTCTGTTCCTGGCCCTCGCGTATAAATACTAATACTTGAAATACAACTAGGGTATTTGTTTGGAGTACTCACATGGGATATCCGTCTCCATCCTTTATTTGTGAGATGTGCTTCTGACCCGGGGGGGTGGGGGGGGGGTGGAGTGGGGGGGGGTGGACCGGAATGCTAAAGTTAGCAGATTTACCGTTGTTTTTGTCACGGGAGAAGAGTTTGGCGGGAATGGCGCCAAGGGGTCCTGGATATGTTTTAACGGTTACCTAAACATCACTAGATTAAAAGTAAACAGGGCTTTTTTTCCCTGCTTCTATTTCAGTGCCCAGGCTCATGTGTCTATTTAGTGATTTAGCGATGTTCTGTGTTTTGATCTGGGAGGTATAATCCTATTCTTTGGGTATTGATATTGTGGACAGCGTCTGACAGGTCCGAGGCTCAGGTCTGTCCCCTCGGACCCTGCCGGGCCGGAACCCAACTCTGGATTTATTTCCCCAGGTTTTCGATGGAACAGGATGAAAAGACGTCTTTGTTTGGCTTCAGAAAGCTACTTTGAGACGTCTATGTCCCACATGCTCCCTCCGTTTGTTAGTGTTTTATGTTGTAGTGTTTTATGTTAGTGGTTGATATGGTCCTCCTTTAATAAGTCAATGCCGGCTGTCCATTCCCAGAAGAGAAACTGGACACTACTGTGGTAGCATTTAAGATAAGATAAGAGACACTTTAATAAATATACGCTGCTAAAAGTACTTAATTATAGCAGAAAGTACCGGACAGTTACTGGAATTCAAAAAGAGATGTCATTCTTTGTGTGTTTTTTTGGGGTTTTTTTTGAGTCAGAACTCAATGGAAAAGCGAAGAGAAAATATATCTATACACAATAAAGAGTAGTAGCAATGTCAATGCAAAAAGATACATGGAAATATGACCAATAATCAAGGTAGACATGATTGACACTAGTATGGTCCTATATTACTACTCTTACTACTTATACATACAGTACATGTGGGAGCCAATCACAATTGCCCCAGAGGTCAAGTACAACAGTAACAACACACACACACACACACACACCCCGTCCCGTTCTCCGCAGGTGGCAATCTGGGCCTTGGAGTTCGTGCTCAGCGACGTGCGGCGTGGGCCTGATGATCCGCACCGTGACCTGTGTCCACCGGCCGGGCCGAGGCACCGACCGGACCGACCGGACCGGGACCAACCGGACCGGGACCGGGGCTCGGGACCAGGCCTGCTCCCCCTCCTCCAAGCCCGGACCGGTGCAGGCCTGCAATCGCTTCGACTGCCCCCCCGCCTGGGACACCCGGGGATGGGGAGAGGTAGGCTGGGCTTTGGGGGAGAAAGCACTCTCTTCACGTTGGACCAAGTGTGTGTGTGTGTGTGTGTGTGTGTGTGTGTGTGGTGTGTGTGTGTGTGTGTGTGTGTGTGTGTGTGTGTGTGTGTGTGTGTGTGTGTGTGTGTGTGTAACGTGTGTAAATGTAAATGTAAATGTAACGTCACCTTCTCAAAGTAATGGCCTGAGTCATATTTTGAGGAAAATTTGTATTTTGCCTTTAAAATGTGACTTTACCAATGTGGGCATTACTTTAAGAAGGAGACAATAGTGATAATGTGATATATATAGTGATTCTGGGATCCTTCAGACTACAAACGAAAACTACATTAGGAATGAAAGGCACTTTTGACTGAACCAGAGTCCAAAGTAATCAGTCTGACTGGGGCCAGGTGAGGCTGCTTCAACCAGACACTAATCAGTCTGACTGGGGTCAGGTGAGGCTGCTTCAACCAGACTCTAATCAGTCTGACTGGGGCCAGGTGAGGCTGCTTCAACCAGACTGTAATCAGTCTGACTGGGGTCAGGTGAGGCTGGGGCCAGGTGAGGCTGCTTCAACCAGCCACCAACCACACAGACACACATTCCACACATTCCACACCATACTAGTGGATTGTATGAATTGTATTGATTACAATCCATTCCCTGAACCCATCCGTTCACCTGGAGTTGAGTCACGGCTGCCTTTCTTTCACCCGAGACATCATTTGACTGCCAATATGTGCAGTACCCTTTGTTCTATGCTGTGACCCGTCGATCGGCCGACCAATCACAGCGGTGCGCGTTCCCAGTGTTCCCGTAGCTGCGGCGGGGGAGGGGTGCGGATGCGGGAGGCGGAGTGTAAGCAGCACCTGGCTGACGGCAGCGCCCTGGCCCTGCCGGACTCCTTCTGCCCGTCCCAAGTCCCCGACCCCCACAGGGAGCCCTGTGGTGGTCCAGGACTGCCCTCCTCAGTGGGTCACCGGGGTCTGGTCCCAGGTACACGTCTTCTTACATTACATTACGTTATCTTATCTTATCACATTTCATTACATTGTCTTACATTACATTACATTATCTTATTATCACATTTCATTACATTATCTTACATTACATTACATTATCTTATTATCACATTTCATTACATTATCTTACATTACATTACAGTCATTGACATCACATCATCTTACATAACATTACAGTCATTGACATTACATCATCTTACATAACATTACAGTCATTGACATCACATCATCTTACATAACATTACAGTCATTGACATTACATCATCTTACATAACATTACAGTCATTGACATCACATCATCTTACATAACATTACAGTCATTGACATAACGTCACATCATCTTACATAACATTACAGTCATTGACATTACATTATCTTACATTGCAGTCATTTACAGATACAAGATACAAGATATTTATTCACCATTTGTAACAGGTCCATAGGAACGCTTGCTCCCCATTCCCTCCCGCAGTAAACATCTCAAAAAACAATACCATAAAAATAATATATACAATAAAAATAAAAATTAACAAAAAAAAGGACAGCAAAGTGATTGAAAGATAGTATGAACATCTGTTGAATGTGCAAAAAGTACTATAAGTTGACTCCCTAGATTTAACACAACAAGTCGAATAGTGAAGCAAACACTAGCGCTAACGCTGACGACCTCTTGACCTCCCTGATTGATATGACCTTCTAAACAAGAAGAAGGTCGTCTCTCGCACCTCGTGTGTGACGCCCCCATGACACTGTGGGGGGGTTAGGAAAGAGATGATATTATTATTATTATTATTATTATTATTATTATTATCGTATATTTATACTGTTCCGTGATGGTTGTCCAGTGTTCAGTGAGCTGTGGGAAGGGTGTCCAGAGGGGGGAGACGGTGTGCGTGACCCAGGGGGAGAGCGGCCGTGTTCGGACCCTCTCACACCACGCCTGCCCAGCGGTTCCCCGACCCACCGGCGTCCGGACCTGCTCCATGAGGCCCTGCGACAGTAAGACACCCGCACAAACCAAACTAGAGCCAGCAGTCGCTCAGCAGGCAGAGCAGGGGGCGTCTGGCCACCGGGAAGCTGCTGGTTCGATCCCCCCCACTCCTCCTCGCCGAGTGTCGTAGTGTCCCTGAACTAAACCTAATTGGTTCATTGTGGTTGAACATGCGATTGTTTAACAATCTTTCATTCTTCTTCTCATCCCAGAGACCAACAGTCTGGACACGGGCAAGCCGGACCCCGTCATCCTGGCTGAGCGCAAGGTGTACATCCAGTGGAGGAAGGTCAAGAAGCTCCAGTTTGTCATCGGGGGCTTCGCCTACCTGCTCCCCTGGACGACGGTGGTCCTCCGCTGCCCCACCCGCCGCTTCCGCAAGGGCCACATCCGCTGGCTGAAGGAAGGAAGGCCGCTGGCCGACCTCCCGCGCCTCACCTCCTCCCCCGGCCACCTCAGGATCCAGCAGCTGCAAGCCTCCCACGTCGGCGCGTACACGTGCGTGGCGGGCGAGGCCAGGGAAAGCTTCGTCCTCAAGATCATCGGCGGCAAGCGGAAGCTTTCTTGGACGGAGGCCGGCGGACAGCAGCTGAAAACAAGCGGGCGGGATGTTCCCCGGACACCGGAGAGCTCAGGGGAGCTCCGCGACTCCTTCGACCGCTACGACCGCATCGTACGGCGGCTGCTCGACCTCAAAGAGAAGAGCGCCTCCACCCCGGGATACGAAGTGCCGGAGGCCCCGGAGCTTTCCCTCCCTCTGTTGCTGATCGCGCAGACGGAAAAGCTGGACGCGGTCATCCGGAGGCTCTCGGAGGGTCTCGGCGGTTCCCCCGGGGAGGAAGCGGTTATCGCCCGGCTGCTCGACGAGCTCACCGTGGCGCAAGGAGACGCCAATGAGTCCACGCTCTACCCTCCCTCGGAGAGGTCCGAGTCCTCAACGCGGGGGCCCTCGTTTGACAACAAAGCCCACAGCGCCAGACCCCGGGCCCCGGGCATCATCCAGCGACCCGGGAAGGTGGGCGTGGCGGTGGGCTCCGGTGTGACGGTGAGCGTGGGGACGCCGGTGATACTGCAGCAGCAGGTGACCGGCCTGGAGGTGAAGTGTGAGGTGACGGGTCACCCAACGCCGACCATTACCTGGACCAGGGACGGCCAAGAGATCCGCTCAGAGGGCAGGTAAGACTCAGGCCTGGAGCGCCCCCTTGAGTTCAGATGCTTAATGAATTAACAGTCAGAGGTGGGTAGGAAGAGGTTAAACAGTTGTCTAAATGTTGTGTTGCGCTCATATCAACTTTAATGTTTTTCCTTGTAGGAAGTCGGAATTTTGGAACTCTTAGTTTCGATGGAACGCACCATTACATAACGGTTTATTCATACACCATGTGACACATCCCTAGGATCAGAATGGAGCTGTTTATCAGCAGGATAAACTACTGATGCCGTGGTAACGGGTGTCTCGTCGCTGTAAGGAAAGGCTTCTTCAAAATAAAGACAGTTTTACTGCTCCTGTGTGAATGGTCGGATGGATGGCGGTGGTTTGATGGTGGTCTGATGGGGTCTGGGGGTCTGGCTGTAGCTCAGGGGGGTTACCTTGTTGTCTTTTGTCCCCGGTGCAGAGTGGACCTGCTGCAGGACGGATCCCTCCGGATACTGTCGCCGGTCACGGGGGACGAGGGGACGTACGTCTGCACCGCCACCAACCGCCACGGCTCCACCAGGGCGGAGTCCCGCCTGCTCATCTCAGGTGAGACGGAGCCAGGTGATCCTTCCGTTCCCCTGACGACGACCGAGCCAGACATTAAATGCCGTCAAATGACAACCCTGAAAGCTCACCTTGTTTGCGATCATCTTCTGCGATGTCACAGTGTGGTCTCCTCAAAGAGTAACTTCAGCCCCAGCGTTGGCCATAAGTCAAGTGGCTCATGGTCTCATGAGGGGTTGACCTCCTGTGTTCTCACAAGCGGTGCAGCTGTGGACGCTCCTGTCTGGTGGAACCTGAACACCTTGAGCACACTTCTTGGTCACCGCTGGGGAAGGTGTAGAAACGTGGCACTCTGCCTGGATCTCTCACCCCTGGACTTCCACACGCCTCACTCCCATACGTCTCACTCCCACACAGTTTCTTTATAACAATGACAGGAGGAAGAGAAGGGAGGAGGAAGAGGGGAAGGAGAAGGAGGGAGGAGGAAGAGGGGAAGGAGAAGGAGGGAGGAGGGGGAGGATTAGAGGAGGGAGGAGGGGAGGAGAAGGAGGGAGGAGGAAGAGGGAGAGGAGAAGGAGGGAGGAGGAAGAGGGGAAGGAGAAGGAGGGAGGAGGGAGGAGGGGGAGGATTAGAAGGAGGGAGGAGGAGGAGGGGGAGGATTAGAAGGAGGGAGGAGGGGGAGGATTAGAAGGAGGGAGGAGGGGGAGGAGAAGGAGGGAGGAGGGGGAGGGGAGGTGGAGGGGAGGGTTGGAAGGAGGGGGAGGGGAAGGGGAAGGAGGGAGGAGGTGGGGGGTGAGAAGGGGGGAGGAGGAGGGGAAGGAGGGAGGAGGTGGAGGGTGAGAAGGGGGAGGAGAAGGGGGAGGGGGAGGTGGAGGGGAGGGTTAGAAGGAGGGAGGAGGTGGAGGGTGAGAAGGGGGGAGGAGGGGGGAGCAGGAGGAGGAGTTGTTGGTGGTGTTGAGGCACTGGTTCAAAGCACATTAAGGCATGTGTGTGCTGCATAGGTCTCATCTAAAGAGAGGGATTGAAAAGGCTCTTTATTTTATGGATGATTTCTAAATGTTTATGTATAATCACAAACATTGCCTCTCGACAGGATGTGACCCAAATACACAACGTTTAGAACATACTGTGTGATCAAATATGTCATTATCCATTTTCTGGTACTAAATAGGATTATTTATTTGAATGTGAGTGTATTTAAGTGGATTATAGTGATGTATGTGATGCATATGGATTTGTATCTCTTAATAATAATAATATCATGGATCTCTGCTTATTTTCCGGTTTGCACATGTTTTGATTTAACTGTTGCATATCCTTAACGTCATCTCAGGCTTGTATGAGAACCATATGTACTTCATGGAGTATTCATCCGTCATTCGGGACCATTGTCTAACCTAACCCTAATTGTCTGAATAATGGTTTTGTCTGTTAGTCTGCATGTCTATCAACAGTTAAGATATAAAAACAAACAGATATACTGTATGCCCTCATGGAACTTAAGGACTGAACTCTTAGACATAATGTTATGCCATTTAGCATTAATACAATATTTGAATAATAGGTGTTTTGTTCTGCTGTATCCAAACCCATATTTTGTTTTGTTTTTTTCCACAACACAAAGGTCAAAGTTGTCTCCATAGTAACGGCTCCGGTTGTTCCCACTCGACGAACAGCAGCAAGACCTCTGAACCGTGTCATGGACAAGCCTGCCCCCTCAGGTACCTGACTGGTACTGCAGGTCAATGCTGTATTTCCTCATTGCACGGTGCTACATTGTCACTGTGCCACGAGACTGGCTTCCTGTGTAGACTCCTTCTGTTTCTTCCTTCCTGTACTTATAGTATAAGTAAAGTATATAGTTTAGTATAGTATAGTATATAAATATAAAATTGTAGGGAATTCGGAAAAACTGTTACACAAAAAACAAATAAGGGAAAGATTCATCCAGCTTCCTCCAGCAGGTGGCAGCTGTCCTCCTGGTCTCCCTGCTCCACCAGCTGTGGAGGGGGCACCCAGGGCAGGGAGGTGGCCTGCGTGGGGGGCCCCGACCAGAGGCCCCTGGAGCTGGGGAACCAGCGCTGTGTGGCCGCGGGGACCAGGCCTCCTTCCTATACGAGGCCGTGCAATGCGCAGCCCTGCGCCCGCTGGACCTCCGGCCCCTGGGGGGCGGTAAGTTCCCCAACGCTTCACGTCAACTTGATGTACATAACATTACAGTCATTTAGCAGATGCTTTTGTCCAAAGAGACTTGCAATAAGATCATTTAACATACAGTAGCTAGGCAAGAGAACGACAAGTCACTAGAAGTCATAAGAGCATGTCCTTCCTATCAAGTCTCCAAGAGCAGAACCAGTTTTCAGACACAAAGTACAATAAGTTGGCTGCCTAGATTTACAACACAACTTATAAGCAACAGCTCATAAACAAGCACTGGCAAACAGTAGAGCTAAGATATGTACTGTGTACAGCCCTTAAGGCTCAGTCACACATCCCCGATGTTGGCTCCCGTGTGAGATCAGACAGCGCTACGACACGAAAAGTGAAAAAGTCTGATTCCTATCCTCAATGATCTGGAATGTCCTATCATTGACTGAACGCAGTCGTATACGTTCGCAACAGAGTCCTACGGATCGGGAAAGGTCCGAGAGGTCGGCCAAGCACTCCGACAGTTTAGTGCGTCCCGTAACATTCGGGAACATTCGGGAACTCAGCCAATTTTGTCTAGTCGGATCACAATCGTGACTGATTCTGCTGTATCGGATCTAAATGTCCTGTGTTGTCTGGACGGTGTCCTGTGGATCGGGACGCTGTCGTGATGAACGGGCGGGATTTGGAGAACATTTTCATTGCCGTTTCTAGCCGATTGAGTCCAGATTGCGTCCAGATCTTGCCGAATGTCTAACGGATGTCTTCCGTCAGCGTCTGTTCACTGTCTGATCTCTGTCGGATCGCATTCGGAAGAATCGGGACGCTTCCTGAACCATATCTGATTGTTGTCGTGATTAAATACAGGTTTTTACAAATTTGTGAATTTCCCGCCACGAATCACAGGACCTTGATCTGACTTTTGACAAATTTTAATTGGGAATGGTCCGATCAAGGATGGCAGTAAAAATCAGGGATGTGTGACTGAGCCTTTACTCAAGTGCTTACAGGAGACATTGTGTGACACCACCAAATCCTCCAGGGAAACAAGCCCTGGATAAGTCTCCTCGCCGTGGCCCCTGGAACATAGACGTAGCAGACCCGTAGTTAGTGTTAAGAGCCAGGTGTTGCGTTGCTGTTTTAGTTTGAGGAGCCTGGAATACTGGGGGAATTCACAATGAAACAACCCTTGCCTACAACCATTGTTATTGCAAGACAACTTTGCGGGTTGATTTCAGTGCATCCCTTATCCCCATCCCGTTATGCTTCTAATAAGTTCCAGGTTCTAGTTTGGAGACTTGGATGAATACTTTTGTTTTTGTTTTTAAATGTTGTCTCTCGTTGTTCGTATGAGACACCACATTCCGTCTTTCAACCCACAAAAACACAATTAGTTGTATTTTTCATCTGTCGTCGAATGAGTTTCTTCATCCAAGTGGAAATGAGATCAATTACAATCTGTAGTCCAGCAATTAAAGAGATGAGATCAAATGAATAACACATGTTTATTAACGTGACTATACACACACACACACGCACACACACACACACACACACACACACACACACACACACACACAAACAGGATATGACTTGGCCGGATGACACGCCCCCGAGAGATGTGTGTGGTGATCTAAACACGTCGGGCGGTCTGTGATGTCATGGTGGCTCTGTGATGTCATGGGCGGCTCTGTGATGTCATGGTGGCTCTGTGATGTCATGGTGTGGATGTGATGTCATGGTGGCTCTGTGATGTCATGGTGTGGATGTGATGTCATGGTGGCTCTGTGATGTCACGGTGGCTCTGTGATGTCACGGTGGCTCTGTGATGTCACGGTGGCTCTGTGATGTCACGGTGGCTCTGTGATGTCATGGTGTGGATGTGATGTCATGGTGGCTTTGTGATGTCACGGTGGCTCTGTGATGTCACGGTGGCTCTGTGATGTCACGGTGGCTCTGTGATGTCATGGTGGCTCTGTGATGTCACGGTGGCTCTGTGATGTCATGGTGTGGATGTGATGTCATGGTGGCTCTGTGATGTCATGGTGTGGATGTGATGTCATGGTGGCTCTGTGATGTCACGGTGGCTCTGTGATGTCATGGTGGCTCTGTGATGTCACGGTGGCTCTGTGATGTCACGGTGGCTCTGTGATGTCACGGTGGCTCTGTGATGTCACGGTGGCTCTGTGATGTCACGGTGGCTCTGTGATGTCATGGTGGCTCTGTGATGTCATGGTGTGGATGTGATGTCATGGTGGCTCTGTGATGTCATGGTGTGGATGTGATGTCATGGTGGCTCTGTGATGTCACGGTGGCTCTGTGATGTCACGGTGGCTCTGTGATGTCACAGTGGCTCTGTGATGTCACGGTGGCTCTGTGATGTCATGGTGTGGATGTGTCTCAGTGTGGCGGTGAGTGCGTTGGACCGGGCCTAGCCACGCAGCCTCGCAGCGTCCACTGCCAGGAGACCAACGGCACCAGAGGAGTGGCCACACTGTGTTCTGGGCTACAAAGGTGAGGTCCAAATTACAACTCTGATTCGTTATTTTATAGATTTGTTTGTTGCGGACAAATAAACTGAAACTGTGACAAACGATGCACTTAGTGTGTGTGTGTGTGTGTGTGTGTGTGTGTGTGTGTGTGTGTGTGTGTGTGTGTGTGTGTGTGCTTTTATACCATGGGCTTATTTATCCATCAAGTCAAATGAGTTAATTTTGAACCATGGGCATCGAAGATGAGAGGAGGTTATGTTTTCATCCCTATTTGTTTGTTTGTTTTTTTGTTTGTCTGTTATGTTAGCAATATAACTCAAAAAGTTATGTACAGAATTAGACAAAACTGTGTGGTTAGATTACTCATGGGCCATCAAATTTAGACTTTGGTGTGGTGGAGGTACCGAGTGTCCTCTGGTTATCATGGCTGGCTTGCTATGGACTATACCCGTTGAGCCAGACAGAACCACACATACCGTATTGGCATCACAGTTATCCACGGTACGTCCTTCTGTGCACCGCAGACCCGTCTCTCTGAGGAACTGCTCGTCCGAGGCGTGCGTGCAGCACTGGCTGACGGGGCCGTGGACCCGGTGCACCGCCACCTGCGGCCGGCACGGCTTCCAGTCCCGGCAGGTGGCGTGCGCGGACCCCCGGACGGGCCGGACCGGCCGCGACCACCGCTGTGCCTGGAGGCCCCGCCCACCCAGCTGGCAGCGCTGCAACCTGCCGCCCTGCGACCGAGGTGAGGTTGAAGAACGAACCGAATAACGTGGAATTTGCCAAGGCTTTATGATGGTTCTTGTGTTATCGCGCCTGCAATCATCTTAATGCTCACAGGAGGGAGCATTAAGAGGAGAAGAATGTATTTTTATGCTAAACAACTAAACAATCAATGATAGTCACCCCTGATCTGGGTCATTCTGTCACTTCCCATGTTTGTGTTGTGATGTCACAACCTAACCAACCAGCAGGAAGTCAGAAGTTGCATGCTGCTTTACCATGTGGAATACTACTACTTATAACAATGTGCCCACTGTGTCCTCCCAGCGGATGAGTGTGTGGACAGTACTCGGTACTGTGAGAAGGTCCGCCAGCTGGAGCTCTGCCACCTTCCCCAGTTCAAGACCCGCTGCTGCCTGTCCTGCCGGGACACATGAGGGGAGCCCCGGGACACCGGAGGACACCACAGGACTGGACGGGTTCCTTAGACAGGGGGGGACAAAAAGACAGCACCTCGTTAGAGCTCCCTCTAGTGTCCTGGAGGACTGTGGGGGGGGAGGTGGTGATCATGACCACCAACTCTCGGACTTTTGTGTATCTTTGCCTCGAACAGCCTTCAGTTTATTTATTTAATTTGTATTCTATTTTAAATGGAACTGGACTTCATGAGGCTTGTTTTTAATGCCTGAGGTGGCTTTGGGGGGGGGGGGTTTGACGTGTGGAACGGACCCCCCCCCCCCCGCTGGGAGTTCATCAGAATGGCGTCCTAAGGGACAAGCTGTCCTGATACCTTATCCTACAACACATTCACAACCAGCGCCGTGTTTCACATAACCACTGGAATTTATTTTTAAATATCCCAATTTTACAAAGCATACATTTAAATGGTAGAGAAAATGACAGGAGAATACCAAAGAGCCTTTGGTAAAGTGCATATTATGTAGTGTATTATATCAATAATATTATGTAGCGTATTATACACATAATATTATGTAGTGTATTATATACATAATACTATGTAGTGTATTATATACATAATATTATGTAGTGTATTATATACATAATATTATGTAGTGTATTATATGCATAATATTATGTAGTGTATTATATGCATAATATTATGTAGTGTATTATATGCATAATATTATGTAGCTTGCACAACTTTTTCGAATTTTCTTTTAAACCTTTCAGGTGAAAGAAAAAGTTTCTTGTATCTTCGTCGGAACAAACTTGTGTTTCCGTCGTATTGCACTATATATATATATATATATATATATATATATATATATATATATATATATATACTGTGGAGGACTGATACCGAAACATCTTTTAAGGAAAAGGAAAATCGGACTTTTGCACTCAAAACTCCAAAAGTACTCGTTGGGGACACTGCTTGGTTGAGTTTGTTGATTTGATCTCCTCTTTCTTGTTCTTAAAATGTTAACAGGTCTGATTTATTTGTTTGTTTGTTTTGTGACATCATTTGGTGACTTTAGATTAAGTCAGAATGTTCCTTTAACCACTTTGACACTGTGACATATCTGAATTCAAGGTCGAGTCATAGTCATAGTGTTCCCAAGCCCTCCTTCTACCAAAGATACTTTAATACTATGCCTAGTAAAGTAATACTAGAGACAATAACAAGTTGACACAAGGCTTGTTTCACCCAAATTCTGATATAGAATTCCGTTAGACCACGTTTAAAAGTCGGTTCTGGATTCAACATGTTCACCAATCTGATCTCTGCACGCAAACAATCTAATCTAAGGAGGGAATCTGGAAATTGAGTGTTATCGGCCGGTAATGTGGACCTTACTACAGTAAACAAGAAACAAAGTGTGATCTGGGTTGGAACATTTAGTGTTAATTTATAAACTGTAAATGACTGCTGCGTTTGCACTTTTAGCCTTCGTCTGATGCCCTGAGAAACTGTCCCCAATTCAACAACCATAACAGGAACAGAAACATCATGGAATAGAGAATACCCGTTTTGTGTGCCATGAAAACCCTGTTACTGCTTTTTGTCTTTAGCAGCTCCACTTGTCAACCTTTCAAGATTCCTTACAACAGATAATGTAATTCAGTATTTGAGCTATAATCTTAAAAACACATATCATGCTTTACACAAACAAGGAGAGCTACGCGGTTTTCATACAATGATGACATTGAGTTATGTAGATATTGAATGTTTTTGAATATTGAATTTGTTCGTTGAACTATTTATTGTGTGTGTTGTTGAACTGTGAGTTTTATTTTTGTTGTAAATACTACAGGGGTTGTCTGTAACGGCTCTTATGCTCCCGGATAATACTATTCAATGTGCATGCAAAAGGCGCCCTCTACTGGCGACGTGACGCCACAGCCTGGTTATTAAAACAATTAAATACATTCCTTCAACAATTCCTGCGTTGCCTCTCTTACTTACTTACTAACTCAGTGTTACGTGAATTTGATGTGTGTGAGTATGAGATCATGAATATTTTATTGTTTTGACAGATTCATTCATGAATAGGATAAGCTTCAATTAGAGCGTCCACTGTACTGTATTTATTTGTAGACATATAACTCCGCTTACATGCTAGTGCTGAAAGTCTCCTAACTTGATATACAACTTTCAGTCACAGGGAGGACTAGCTTGTAATTCCAGACAGTTTGCTCACATCCACATGACATTTCAGTGGCAAGAAGTACTTCCTCTTAATTGTGTCACTGACACTGAGAAGTGGTTTCCCACAAGTTCAGAAGAAATGCTTTGACGTGTCAGGGAAGTCTGTTATCTCCACCACAAACAGGAGGATATTGATTGGATCTTTTTCTTTTCCAGGATAATGTGCATGTGGTGCGCAAGATGATTACAGTAGAAAATGAAGCGACTGAGTCATGTTTACGGGCCATTAGGGAAAAGAGGGTTTCCCTTGTGGATGAACTGGAGGAGCGAATCGACTCCATCCTGGATGTTCTTTTGTCCAAGGAGGTGTTCAACCGCGACGACCGGGAGGAAGTCCTGTGTCAGTCAGGACCGCGAGCAAGAGTGAGGACAGTGCTGGACATCTTGGAGTGTAAGGGTGAGGAGGCTGCCACCATATTTCTCTGTGTTGTTAGTCATGCTCAGCAAGAAACACCAAGCGACGTTGTGGGACAGACCCAGGACCGGCTGCTGTCTTTGGGTATGTTAAAGAAGTTACTTTTTAACTTTTAATAGATTTTGTATTTCCTTGGTACATTATGAAAATTGAACAATATCTTAATCCTGCTCACCGTCAGATTGTTCTTCTTATTCAGAGTACAATCAAATAAAACAGAAGCACAAAGAAGTCCTCAAACGAAGGAGCGAGAGCATGCTCTACTATAACACTCGCCATGGCGAGAAAATCCTCTTTTCCCAACAATATGTCAACCTTCTGTTGGTCAACGGACACCAAGGCCTGGATATGAAGAGGCACGAGGTCCTGGCTTATGGACGGAAGCGTCTGTCCTTGCAGCAGGAGTCCACAGAGCACCGGCGCATCGCACCCGACCAACTGTTCTCCACGCCTAGCGGAGTCCGGCCCGTCAGGAAGATTCTCGTGACGGGGGTGGCGGGAATAGGAAAAACCATCCTGGTTCAGAAGCTGCTGCTGGATTTTGGGAATAACGAGGGCCATCTGGACTTCGACTTCATCATCCACATGACCTTCAGAGACCTCAATCTGGTGAACAAGCCTGTAAACCTCCGAGAGATGGTCTTGCGCAAAAACCGGCACTTGGCTAAGGAGCTAGACCACATCATGGCCAACGACGACAGGTTGCTCATCATCTTCGACGGCTTCGACGAGTTCCGACACTACCGCAGCTGTGACGTAGACTCATTTGTGTGTGAGCCAGACGACTACGGCGAGGTGGAGGAGGTGTTCACCAGCCTGATGTTGGGCGAGTTGCTCCCCAACACTTCCATCATTCTGACCAGCAGACCCACAGCCATCAGCCACGTCCCCGTGGGCTGCGTTGACCGCTTTGTGCTCATCGCTGGATTCTCCCTGGCCGAGATCCGAGACTTTTTCCGACGCTACTTCCAGGATGACGGTCTTGCGGAGAAGCGGTTCACGCTGGTGGCAGAGAACGAGCTGATGTTGACATTGTGCTACATCCCAGCATTCTGCTACATCATCTGCTGCATTCTGAAAGAGAGCAAGGACCTCGCCGGGGACAATCCTCGGACCATGACGGATATTTATGTACAGTATTTGGTGGCCTTACTTCGCTCTCACACCCAAGAGAGAGCCATGGCCTCCCGCGATGACCAAGGAGGTGGTCAGAAGCTCTCCGACTCGGTGCTGAGGCTAGGTCGCCTGGCGTTCCTGAAGCTGATGGATCAGCAGACGCTGTTCTACGCCAGTGACCCGGATGTCGCCCCATTGGAAGGGTGCCCCCTGGCCAGCACCTTCCTGGACAAGACTGTGGCTCTGGAGCCCGGGTGCACTGAAGACGTGTTCTCCTTCGCACACCTCACGGTTCAGGAGTTCTTCGCCGCGGTCTATTGCGCCATGACGGACCAGCCGCTGCCCGACGTCTTATGTTGTGACAGTAGCCCAGGCGAGGATGCGGTACAGGGTCACTTGGATCTTTTCAGCCGCTTCCTCTCCGGGATCCTCTCCGAACGCAACTCTAAGCTTCTGGCGAGGCATGCGGGATTGTTTTGTGAGGGCAGCAAGGTGGAGGCTTATCGGCAAAGGATGCTCAGCAATCTCAGGAGCCTGTGCAAAAATGGCGGCCACATCCTAAACAGTTTGCATTGCCTTTTTGAGCAGCAGGACCCGGCCCTCGGGCAGGACGTGCGAGCAGAGACTTTGCGACTGAACGTCAGCGACGAGTCCCTCTCCCCTATGGATTACAATGCCATCAAGTACTTCCTGAAGGCCACGGAGGGGCCTCTCTCGGAGCTGGATCTGACTGGGACGGACGTAAGTCACGAGGCCCTTGGGGATCTCATGCCTCACTTGCTCAAATGCGAAAGGCTCTGGTGAGTTCTCTCAACATATTAGATTAGACGCTTTTAGACTGAGTTAGTTATATTTAGTTATATTTCTGTCATTTGATTACTACCGATTCTTAGCTTTTCTTCCCTTTTTACTGTTCCCCTATTTGAGGGGAACAACCAATGACTCAAACCTTTCATTCTTCAGGGTTGGAGAAAATCACCTTGATATGGACACCGTTCAAGTCATTGCTGATGTGCTGCAGCTGTCAGACTGTTTGACCCATCTGGGGTAACCACCACCACCTCCTGTGTGCTGCTCAGCTGCTCAAGCTGGGGGCACAGTGGATACACACCGTTATGTTTTAAGCTTGGGTGTTCCAGAGCATTCCGGGCAAACCTGTTTCAATCTTTATTAGACATCAGGCATCACAAGGCTAAACTTTCCATTTCCTATTTTTTAGAATCGGGTGGGCGGATGTTGGAGATAAGGAATTACTGGTTCTGTCCGATGCAATACGAAAGAAGAAAATACTCAAAGAGTTATGGTGAGCCAGTGACATTAAAACTATTATTTTGTGGTCCGAAATGACACTACCTGGGTGGATTGTTAATATTTATCCGTTTCTTGGATATCAAAGCTAAAATGTCCCTTGAAACAATCTGATACACCTTTAGTGGATTAGGATTAAGCAGTGTTAACTATATCTTTACCTGTGTTTTGTTGTATGTAGAAATGAACATCAAAAGCAACATCTAGGCCTCGGTTCTATAGGGATATCAGTCTGCGTAGGAACCCTGGATCATTTAGTCATTCCGTATGTTTAGTATCATGGGATGTGACCTGTGTTGTTCTTTTGGATCCCCAGGATGGAGGGGAACAGAGTGAGCTGCAGAGGTCTGCTGCCACTCAGTGACCTGATTCCAAACCCTCTGAGTAAAATTGTGTGAGTTCAACAACAACAAATAGAGGGCCCTCAGTCGCTCGGGATACAATGGGGCCCATAAGTAATCAAACCACCACGTTTTGTCATGACCTACGCTTCCTGACTTGTTCTGTGCTGTGTTTGTGTCGCCCAGTATTTGTATGTCAACGTGCATCGTACAATTCAAAGTAAAGTCAATGCTGATTCTGTCCCCTGCGCACACACACACACACACACACACACACACACACACACTCTCTCTCTCTCTCTCTCTCTCTCTCTCTCTCTCTCTCTCTCTCTCTCTCTCTCTCTCTCTCTCTCTCTCACTCACTCACTCACTCACTCACTCACTCACTCACTCACTCACTCACTCACTCACTCAGCGCCATATGGAACGACGTGTCAGACACGGAGGCCCAAAGTCTGCGCTCGCAGGCGGCCGGCGGCGGGGGAGGAGACGGCCTGACCGTAGCCTTCACGGAGGACGCCATGTGGGCTGAGTGGGGCCGCTGGGTGTTCAGTCGGTGTGCGGTGAGCAGCAACGAGAAGCTCCTGGCAGTGCTCTACAAGGTGTGCAAGGTGTCCGTGCTTCACGTGGAGGCCGACTGGGCCAAGACCTTCTACCGGGACCTGGGCGGTCTGGTCCGGAGCCGCGTGGAACAGTGCACCGAGGACAACATGCGCAAGAGGCTGGAGAAGTTCACAAGTGTCCTGAGTGCATAGAGACTGAGGCTCACCACCACAGGAGCAGAAACAACATAGTGATCACTGCTACTACTACTGGTACTACTGGTACTACTACTAGTACTGGTACTACTTGTGCTACTACTTCTGTTACTACTACTGGTACTACTACTGGTACTACTGGTACTACTACTAGTACTGGTACTACTTGTGCTACTACTTCTGTTACTACTACTGGTACTACTACTGGTACTACTGGTACTACTACTAGTACTGGTACTACTTGTGCTACTACTTCTGTTACTACTACTGGTACTACTACTGGTACTACTGGTACTACTACAACAACAGCAACAACATGACCAGTTTATGGGTTGGGTAGGACAGACCCATTTCCCCAGAGGTGTCGTGAAAGGGCAAAGACGGATGGAGCTCTTTACATGAACTGGGTAGGCAGAATAAACACCTCACACGCAGACCACTAGGGAGCTCTGCTCCACACACACACACACACACACACACACACACACACACACACACACACACACACACACACACACACACACACACACACACACACACACACACACACACACACACACACACACACACACACACACACCTACTGTACATGAAACTGACCAATGTGAGTTTGAGGATCTACACTCATGTTTGACTCATCCACACACACTGTGATCTGATTCTGGAAGTGGCAACACACTACTTTATTTATCGTCCTATATTCAGGACATTGTGGTTATTATATTAGTTTATTATATGAGTATTTATTATTATATTAAATTATTATTTTTGTATAATTAGTGATATTTTTTAGATTAATATTTTAATTTATATTTATATTTTTTAAAAGCGTTATTATATGCATTATTATTATTAGCATTATTATTTGTGTGCACAAACGTAACATAACATTATATTCTGTTTATGTATGTATTATTATAACAAAAAATAAAGAAAAATATAAATAAAGAAAAATATAAAAACAAACTGTAAAAACAAACTGTATCACAACTACCTCCCTCTCTATAGTTTACATATTTATTAATAAGATACCTGTTTACTGCACCTGCCATATATATGTAAATATGTTGATAGAACTGCTCCTACTCCTGTATATACATATACATTTATATATGCCATACATTTATATATGCTCACTTGTATATACATTTATATCTATATATTTGTATCCTGCTTTCACTAAAAGCATACCCCTGATCACTACCTGTTAAATGATCACTTACCTGTATATACATGTACCTATTATTATATCACATTTATACCTAGACTAGTCTTTTAACCTGTACATTTAAACTGTATATTATATTATATTACCATGCACTTTACTGCAACATTTGCACTCTGGTCAGATGCCAAATTATTTTCGCTGTACTGTACTTGTGCTGTGAAATGGCAATACATTTGAATCTAATCTAATCTAATCTATATATATTCAAGGAGTGTATTATATATATATATATGCAAGGAGTGACTTAACACTCAAATAAATTAGTCCTGCAGCAACCAGTGGCGTTGCGCAATATTTCGGGGCTCCCCCGCAGGCAGTGTGCGAACTATACCACGGTCTCCGGGGGAGCCGGGATTTTTTTGCTGATCCGTGCATTAATAGCAACAGCACAGACATAGGCCTATTATAAAGAGAAAATAAGTTGTTTTTTTCTTTTCAGCAGCAGCAACAATGCCTGGTAAACATGCAGGGCTAACTAAACGAGCTTGTGAGTGAGTGGCTAGTGGGTGGAGCTGCGGGCAGCGTGCAAGCAGGCCACACTTTTTTCATGAATCATAATCATATCAGTATTTTAGAGAGCTCCCCTCAAATTTCACAAACCATGTTCCCAGGGGAGCTCATGTCACCACCCCTGCTCCCCTCCAGTTCGCACCCTGCCCGCAGGTCGTGAAGTCCAACGGGGGGGGGGGGGGTTGACGCGATCGTGAAGTCCAACGGAACGGGGGGGGGGGGGGTTGACGCGATCATGAAGTCCGATGGTAGGGTGGTGGTCCGGGCCGGCAGGTATGCCAGATGGCCAGTCAAGCCGTGGTGCCTAGCAACTTAACAGGGAGGGGGGGGGGGGGGGGGGGCCTGGGGGTGGGGGCTTCCTACACTGCGGGGGCCTCCGCTACGCCACTGGCAGCAACACACTATCAATCAATGAAAGACATTGATCGGCATTCTGGTCAAACACTACAATACAGAACCTGTTAAAGGTCCAACCACCACACCTGGAGCCTGTGTGGTTGTGCGTACGTGTCTGTGGCTTGTCTATCGACAGCAGGTCCTATCCCATAATAACATTAGAAATGACCAGAATAGGACGGTATGTCACTTGTGATTCATCGAGCCACAGTCGGCCTACTGTCCAAAGTGTGTGCCTGATATTATCCACCTGCAAAGACTCTTAAATGACTGTAATGTAATGATTACATAATGTAATGATCAGTATGCCTGTCTCCCTCTAGTGGTGATACAAGGCATATCACGGCAGCTCATCCCTGACCACATGATATACAGTCACTAACATTTATTTGAGGCATAGTTCAACTTCAGTGACAACCTTTTCTTATCCCTCCCACACAAAAAAAACTGAAAAGCGTTGGTACGGGTATCGAACCCGCGACCTTGGCGTTATTAGCGCCACGCTCTAACCAACTGAGCTAACCGGCCATAACGGTCACCCTGGAAACGGTCTAGGATGCGACTCTCAATAATACATGTCCATTCATTTGTGTTATTTAAAATAAATCCATATATATCCCATATATATATATATATATATATGGATATTGTGAACTTTATTCCGCTGTCTTATATGTACTTAATATTATATTAATATTGCACAATACTATTATAGGCGACACGAAACGGTCCACCTGATGACGTATGTATTGTGCGCCACTGCGTGCTGTGTGTTGATACCTTCCCCTGAGGAAGACTCCCTGCTGTGTTCATTGGTAAGTCTTATTATTATGAATTATTAAAGGCGTGTGTTATTATAACCGGTGCGTTGCGTTACTCTCGGTGTGGTTGTCAACGGCCCTCGTAGTGTTAAACCAGCTGGATATTCGCAGCTCAACTCGCGCTCATAACGTTTACATAACGTCGGATTTAGCCATCAAGCAATGAATTAATCTATATATCTTTGGATAAATATATGTATATTTCTTTTAATGCAATAATGTGGGTACTTGGTAGGAGTTCGGGGTAGTTTGTTGTTGCCTTTTGTAGTCTGACTTTGACTTTAGATTCAAGACTCAAGATGTTTTTATTGTCCATATGCAACAAGTACAATAGAAGCTTCCTCCCCTCCCTCAGTGGGTCTAAAACATTACTATAACCACTATAAAACGACATACTATAAAACATACTGTACACGATGAACATTACAGGGACTGATGGATAATTCATTCATTTATTATCACTTCTGCAGTGAGGCAAAACCAACTGGAAAAAAATTACAGAATGGTACATGAAATATGAGTCATAATGAACATTTGCAGGAATAAATATTACATCCACATACAAATTACAATATAGAGAGAAAAGTGTCTGTTTTTCCTTTCATTGGTCGACCCGATCACATCTCGTCACACATCTAAAGGAAATGACTAACTCTGTCATACTTAAAATAATCGGACTGCCATGTGTAGAGTTTGAAAATGGTTTGAATGTTTTGATGTTTTTTTTTCTCAGTTTGAAACTAGTTGCGATTTTAAAGATGTCGCTCCCCAGTCCACCAAGTACCCCCCACAGTAAACCCACACATCCAACCCAGGGTTCAGGGTTCAAGTGTTGCTAAGCAGTCAAACCTAAACCCCGTCATTATTCTCCAAGACCCGAGATCAGTCTTAAAAAGGAAGAATATGTGCAATGTCTGATCAATCAGTCTGATTGAACGGTTGCATTGGTAGTAGGGATTCAGTCTTGTAGACCAGACGTGTACATATTATTGATCTGTGGATTTCCCCCCCGCCAGATGATTGACACGGAGAAGAGGCCCGCCTCAGGGCCGGCCAAGCGTGCAGACCCGGACGGCAAAAGCAAGGAGAGCGAGAAGAAGAAAAGGTCCCGCGTCAAGCAGCTTCTGGCCGACGTCAAGAAGCAGGTGGAGTTCTGGTTCGGTGACGTCAACCTCGGCAAGGACCGCTTCATCAAACAGCTCATCGCCGATTCGGCCGACGGATGTGAGTCCTCGTCAGTGGCGTGTCTACGGTACCTCTCGGTTCCCAACCTGCGGCTGATATCTAATCAGAATCAGAATCAGAAGGTGGTTTATTGCCATATACCGTTGTAAAAACACGCATGGGAATTTGACACTGGGTCCGGAGCAACACCGTAACGTGCAAAACAAAACAGGACAGACAAGGAAATATAATAAGTCCTGTTCAAATTGAGCATTTAAAAATATAAGACTAAATCAATACAATGCAAAACAATATGTACAAAAATGTTCAGTGAGTGGAAATTTAGTTCAGTGAGCAGTGCAAATTTAGCATTTTAATCTAAATATAAGTTTAAATAAATATTTCTGTATGAATATATGTGTGGGTGTATGAGGGCTGGGTCCAGTAGAGGGGGAGGCGGGCCTCGTTGACGAGGCTGGAGGCCGTGGGGAAGAAGCTGTGTTTGTGGTGTACGGTTCTTGACCTGATGGCCTGCAGCCTCCTGCCGGAGGGGAGCGGGGCAGAGAGACTGGGGCCTGGGTGAGAGAGGGGTGGGCCGTACTCTTCCTGGCCCCCTTCAGGGTCTGGAGGGAAGGCAGGTGGCAGCCCATCACTCTCTCCGCAGAGGGTATGACACGCCGCAGGTTGGACTTGTCTCTTGTAGAGGCAGCGTGAAACCAGGTGGTGATGGAGAAGGTGAGGATGGACTCTCAATGATGGAGGTGTAGAAGAGAACCATCATGGACTGAAGCGTGTTGAATTTCTTCAGCTGCCGCAGGAAGAACAGCCTCTGCTGGGCCTTCTTGGTCAGGGAGCTGATGTTCAGATCCCACTCGAGGTCCTGGGAGATGATGGGGCCCAGGAAGCGGAAGGAGTCCACGGTGTGAACCGGGGAGTTGTGTAGGGTGATGGGGGGGAGGGGGGCTGGGCTCTCTCTGAAGTCCACAACCATCTCCACTGTTTTTGGAGCGTTTAGCTCCAGGTTGTTACCACTGCACCAGGTCAGCAGCCTGTCTGTCCCCCTCCTATAGGCAGACTCGTCACCCCCAGAGATGAGTCCAATGAGGGTGGTGTTGTCCGCGAACTTCAGCAGCTGACAGACTCGTGGCTGGAAGTGCAGCTGTTTGTGTACAGGGAGAAGAGTAGGGGAGAAAGAAGGCAGCCTGTGCTGGTGGACCTGGAGCCAGAGATGGTTTTACCCCCCAGCTTCACATGCCGTTTCCTGTTGGTAAAGGAAGTCAGTGATCCACCTGCAGGTAGAGTCAGGCACTCCCCGCTGGGAGAGCACGTGCTCCAGTGTGAGTGGGAGGGTGGTGTTGAACGTGGAGCTGAAGTCCACGAACAGGATCCTGGCGTAGGTCCAGATGCTGCAGGGTGAAGTGGAGGGCCATGTTCACAGCATCGATACAGACCTGTTGGCTCTGTAGGCAAACTGTAGGGGGTCCAGTAGGGGGTCAGTGATGGCTTTGAGGTGGACTAACACCAGGCGCTCAAATGACTTCATGGCTACAGAGGTCAGTGCGACGGGCCGGTAGTCGTTGAGTCCGGTGATCTTACTTTTCTTTGGGACAGGAACGATGGTGGAGGTCTTGAAGCAGGCTGGGACATGGCATGTCTCTAGTGAGGCGTTGAGGATGTTGGTGGAACACCAGAGACAGATGGTCAGCACAGTACTTCAGGACGGAGGGGGAGACGGAGCCCGGTCCGCCGCCTCCCGGGGATTCTGTCTCTTGAACAGGCGGTTCACGTCCCTTTCCTGGATGAGGAGGGGGCGTGCTGCAGAGTGGGGGAGGGTCGGGTTGGGGGAGCAGTGGAGGGGCCTGGATTGCTGCAGGGGTGGGGGTTGGGTGGAAGGGGTTGAGGGGGAGGGGGAGTCCGTTGTGTTTAGAATCTGCAGTAAAACTCATTCAGGTCGTTGGCAAGGTGTGAATCATCAGATGAATGGGGGGACTTCGGTTTGTAGTTGGTGATCTGTTGGAGGCCTTTCCAGACAGAGCATGATTGGCCATCTGAGAACTGATGTTTTTCAGAGTAGTGTCGTCTGGCCTCCTTGATGGCCTTGCAGTATGTGTTCTTGACCTCCTTAAACCGGTCCTTGTCCCCACTCTTCCATGCTTCTTCCTTCAACAGCCTAGATCTAGATGGGTGGCTTGAGAGTGATGACTTGTGAGCTACATTAGTAGGTGTGTGTGTGTGTGTGTGTGTGTGTGTTCTAAATGTGTGGTGGTCCTCAGATGTGGACATCTCCGTGTTGACGACCTTCAACCGCATGAAGAGGCTGACGATGGACCCTAAGCTCATCGCCCGGGCGCTGAAGAACTCCTCCGTCGTTGAGGTACTTTGGCGTCGGTGTCGTCTGGACATCATTTAACGTGTGTTTTCATTCTCAGTGTCATTTACTTTTTTGTTTGTTTCCAGGTCAACCTCGAGGGGAACAAATTAAGACGTCAACACCCGATAACGGAGGTGACGAAGAACGTTGACGGCTGCACGGTCTACGTGGTAAAGACAGTCGTGTCACTCTCATCATGAGCCCACATCATATGAGCTACTGTTCACTACATTACATTACATTAGTCATTTAGCAGACGCTTTCCTACAAATCGACTTACAATAAGGTCATTCAACAGGTAGGCAAGAGAACTACTAGTCACCAGATGTCATAAGTGCATTTCCTTCCTAACTAGCCTCCAAGAGCAGAACCAGTGCTCAGGTTAAAGTACAATCAATTGACTAACAATAGAGCTAACAAGCAAACAATAGAGAAACCAGTAGAACTAGCAAGATGCAAGTGGTAAGAGGAAGATTCATGGTAGTGCTTCCTGAAGGTAAAGGTTCTCACTCTTACTCTCACTCTGCTGTCCTGACATAAGCAGGGATTTCATTCCACCACCGCGATGCCAGGACAGAGAATGCTAAGCATGTTGGTGACACTGCAGTGGTACAACGCTGTGAAACAACGTTTTCACATCTTTGTACAACGTCATGAAACTGTTTCTGTTCTCCGGAGAGACATGCAATGCAATGGTCTCTTCCTCCTCTTCCAGGAGCTCCTGCCGAAGCGTGTCACCCACGACTGGATGGAGAGGGTGTTCTCTCAGTGCGGCACCGTGGTGTACGTCAGCATCCCGCGGTACCAGTCCACTCAGGACCCCAAGGGCTTCGCCTTCGTGGAGTTTGAGAAGGAGGAGGAGGCGCAGAAGGCCATCCAGGTAGCGCCGGCGGTATTTCAATACTAGAATATTATTTCTGTGAAGCGGTGTTGCTGTCCCTGGGCCTTGGGTCCCGATACATAAAAGTTTTCCCGTGGGACACAGCTCCTGAACAACCCCCCAGAGGACGCTCCGAGGAAGACGGGCATGTTCCCAAAGATCAGAGACAAGAAGGGCGTTCCCATACAGGTCGACGCCCCCCCACCACCAGGTACCTCCCACACGAACGCCAACCGTCACAAATCACTAACTGGCTGGAGTCAATCTCACCACTTAAAAAAAAATGTGTGGGCATCTCTTGCAGGGGAGGAAGAGGAGAAAAAGAAGAGGAAGAAGAAGAAAAAAAAGAAGGAGGCAAGCGGCACACAGGCGGGTGACCCCGGGGAGGTGAAGGCGGAGGAGGTGAAGGCGAAGGAAGAGGAGGTGAAGGCGAAAGAAGAAGAGGAGGTGAAGGAGGAGGAGGGGGAGGAGGGGGAAGAGGAGGTGGACCAGCCCCCGAAGGCGAAGAGGAAGCGGTCGGAGCATGAGGCTCCAGAAGGCCGCCCCCCAAAGGAGGCCAAACAGTCGGACAAAAAGAGGCGGCGTGCCCAGGCGGGAGGAGAGGAGCGCGACGCAGACGTTCAGGAGGAGAAGCCGGCCAAGATTAGGAAGACCGGCGAGGCGCCAGCCGGCGAGGACAAGGAGGCGGAGGCAGGAGGCAGCCAGATGGACGTCAAAGGTTAGACGGCAACATGGCTTTTCTTATTATTCGTGCTTTGGTGACCGTACGGACAAGACGGTGAAAGTGAGAGAGAGAGAATGACTCATGACGTTAATGTGGTCGTCTTCTGATGAGATGAGCACATTAACGTGTGGTTTTCTTCCTCTCACTTCGCCTCAGTGCTCTTGGCGTGAAGAGGAATGGGTCGTATGGAGAAGGGTCCACTGATGACCAGCCGGTTACTCTTGAAACACCTTTTGTCGTTTAGTTAGATGGTCTGGAGTACAGACGTGGTGCTTCCGCAGCGTGTTGTTATTCTGTGTTAAGCGTCCTGCCGTCTTTCAGACGAGCCCGCGGAAGGCCTCCAGGGGGGCCCCGGGTTGAAGGAGGAGGAGGAGGAGAAGGGCGATGGCTCCCTGCTCAAAGCCAAGAGGAAGCGGAAGAAGAAGAATAAGGACAAACTGAAGATCGGTGAGGAGGTCATCCCGCTCCGCGTTCTCTCCAAGTAAGCTACTACCTGTTGTGTGTGTGTGTGTGTGTGTGTGTGTGTGTGTGTGTGTGGTCCTGGAAGGACGGATGAAAGAAGGATGGATCGATTAAAAAAAAATAATAATAAAATTAAAAAAAATGTTGGGCTCTGTGTCTCCTCAAGCCCTCGTTGGTTGTCTCATGTGTTCTTGGTTATCCCCCGAAGGAAGGACTGGCTGGGTTTGAAGCAGGAGTATTTGAACTTGCAGAAGCGGAGCATGGCCTCCCTGAAGCAGTGCATCACCAAGATCGAATACAACCACAAACGTGAGTTTCCCCTCAGAAGGAAAAGCCTCCATGTTTAATGTATAAGCTTGTGTTAAAGAAACTCTTTTTCTGGTCCTCTAGCTGGTCCTCTAGCTGGCCCTCTAGCTGGTCCTCTAGCTGGTCCTCTAGCTGGCCCTCTAGCTGGCCCTCTAGCTGGTCCTCTAGCTGGCCCTCTAGCTGGTCCTCTAGCTGGCCCTCTAGCTGGCCCTCTAGCTGGTCCTCTAGCTGGTCCTCTAGCTGAGAAGAGAGTGGCAGAGAAAGAGGTCACTGGACCCCAGTTCACCAGTGGCGTCATCCTCAAGATTACCGACGACAAACCGTTACCGGGTAGAAAAATCATCAAGGTATTTAATTTTTTTATTTTATTTTATGTTTTCACCCGTTTGTCTGTTAGAAAGATTTTTAGAGTCATTTACTTTAAATTTATTTTAGATTGTAAACTTGAGTTCCGACCAAAGCGTTCCAGGTGCTTGAAGCCAAACGGAAACAGAAAGCGACAAGGTGGTGTTTCTTTGGCTCGTGATTAGACAATTTACATGATTTACGTGCATTACTGGTTTTACTTTATGATAGTTTCATAGGTAAATATACTTTACACAACAGAAAACTCAATTTCAATTATGTTAGGTTTGTTCTATAGCACAAGCCACTGTGCATGAAACTTCTATTCCGATTTTCATCATAAATCGCATTAATCGCTAAATATCTCTTTCATTATAACGCTTCCTTCCCCTCAGATCACAATCTGTTTCAATTTGGCTTGTCTGTCAAAATGACCCACTAATACACTGTTAACATGACCCACTAATACTGTTAAAATGACCCACTAATACAGTAAAATGACCCACTAATACACAGTCCAAATGACCCACTAATACACTGTTAACATGACCCACTAATACACTGTCAAAATGACCCACTAATACACTGTTAACATGACCCACTAATACACTGTTAAAATGACCCACTAATACAGTAAAATGACCCACTAATACACTGTTAAAATGACCCACTAATACACTGTTAAAATGACCCACTAATACAGTAAAATGACCCACTAATACACTGTTAACATGACCCACTAATACACTGTCAAAATGACCCACTAATACACTGTTAAAATGACCCACTAATACACTGTCAAAATGACCCACTAATACACTGTTAAAATGACCCACTAATACACTGTCCAAATGACCCACTAATACACTGTCAAAATGACCCACTAATACACTGTTAAAATGTATAGTGACCTTCCTTCCTCCCCTACAACCACCAGCTGCGAGAGAGAGAGAGAGAGAGAGAGAGAGAGAGAGAGAGAGAGAGAGAGAGAGAGAGAGAGAGAGAGAGAGAGAGAGAGAGAGAGGAGAGAGAGAGAGAGAGAGAGAGAGAGAGAGAGAGAGAGAGAGAGAGAGAGAGAGAGAGAGAGAGAGAGAGAGAGAGAGAGAGAGAGAGAGAGAGAGAGAGAGAGAGAGAGAGAGAGAGAGAGAGAGAGAGATATATGATATATTCCGATTTATATATATTTTTGGTTTTGGTATCCTTGGAGGTGAGAGTGTACCAAGGTGACGTGTCCCTGTTGCAGGACGTCCTGTCCGGTGTGTCTCCGGTGGCCTACGTGGACATCTTGGAAGGAGACAGCGAGGGTCACGTCCGCTTCAAGACTCCAGAGGACGCCCAGGCGGCCGTCCACGCCCGCGCAGCCGTCCACCAGGAGCACGGCTGGACGCTCCAGCTCCTCGCCGGTAGGACCGTCTCAAAGCTCTTCTTTTGTCCTTTTAAACTCTCTCCTTTTACTCTGTTTTACGGACGTTGTTTTTAATTCTTCTTAAATCCATGTGGTTTTTTTTTTAAGGCGATCACGAGCAACGCTACTGGCAGAAGATTTTGGTCGACCGCCAAGTGAAGTTGAACCGGCCGAGGGAAAAGAAACGGGGCACCGAAAAGGTGTGTGTGTGTGTGTGTGTGTGTGTGTGTGTGTGTGTGTGTGTGTGTGTGTGTGTGTGTGTGTGTGTGTGTGTGTGTGTGTGTGTGTGTGTGTGTGTGTGGTGTGTGTGTGTGTGTGTGTGTGTGTGTGTGTGTGTGTGTCACTCACCCACCTGTTCTCCACGCCAGCAGCTAACGTTTGACTTCACTTTTCAAACTTAGCTCATATCCAAAGCGGAGAAGATCATCCTGGCCCGGGCCAAGGAGGCCCACAAGCACATCCACTTCCAAGACGTCTGACCACGCCGCCGTCTGTCTAAGTTCTATCGCTTTAAGCCTGTTGTTTTGTTGCTGTTAATCCAGGTTTTAGGCAGCAGGCCTCCAACAGGGTGTGAAATAGAGGAGGGGCGGGGGGGAAGACCCCCTGAATATTTTTTTAAATATGTATGGACTTTCAATGATGTTGACTTTCTATGAGTTGACAGGCTATCTGTTCTGAGGAATCACCATGTTTCATCGTTGAAACGTTTTTTTTTTAATAGCTATTAAATATATTAGTTAAACATTAGCTGTAGTATTTTGGCAGTAACTTTTTTTAGTTGTTGTAAAGTTTGTTTTGTTAGCAAAGTTCAGGCAATGCCATTAGGAAATTGCAAACTATTTTAACAGAGATGCAATGCCAGTGTTCCCATCACATGATGTGCTTTCATTTAACACACGCAATAGTTCTACTGCAACGGTCACGAGTGTGGTCTATAATAAAGCCATTGTTCTTCTTTAATACAGTAATATCATTTAGACATTTAATAATACAATTCCATTGGCTCCAGCTCTGCGTCCACCTGTTCCACCATGTCATGTGCTGAGTGTTAATGTGTGGTCAAACAGGACTCCTGTAGTAAACAAAACTATTTTGAAAAGCTTGTTCTGCTGCTTTGTTATTTATTGCTTGCATCAGCAGGAAGATAGAAAGTACCCCCAACTTCAGGTACCCCCAACGTCAGGTACCCCCCAGCGTCAGGTACCCCCCAACGTCAGGTACCCCCAACGTCAGGTACCCCCCAGCTTCAGGTACCCCCAACGTCGGGTACCCCCCAACGTCAGGTACCCCCAACGTCAGGTACCCCCAACTTCAGGTACCCCCCAACTTCAGGTACCCCCCAACGTCGGGTACCCCCAACGTCAGGTACCCCCAACGTCAGGTACCCCCTAACGTCAGGTACCCCCAACATCAGGTACCCCCTAACTTCAGGTACCCCCTAACTTCAGGTACCCCCAACGTCAGGTACCCCTAACTTCAGGTACCCCTAACTTCAGGTACCCCCAACGTCAGGTACCCCCCAACATCAGGTACCCCCCAACGTCAGGTACCCCCAACGTCAGGTACCCCCTAACTTCAGGTACCCCCAACGTCGGGTACCCCCAACGTCGGGTACCCCCAAACTTCAGGTACCCCCTAACTTCAGGTACCCCCAACTTCAGGTACCCCCCAACATCAGGTACCCCCAACGTCGGGTACCCCCTAACTTCAGGTACCCCCTAACTTCAGGTACCCCCCAACGTCCGGTACCCCCAACGTCAGGTACCCCCCTAACTTCAGGTACCCCCCTAACTTCAGGTACCCCCAACGTCGGGTACCCCCAACGTCGGGTACCCCCAAACTTCAGGTACCCCCAACGTCAGGTACCCCCCAACGTCAGGTACCCCCCACTTCGGGTACCCCCCACGTCAGGTACCCCCAACTTCGGGTACCCCCTAACGTCAGGTACCCCCTAATGTCAGGTACCCCCAACGTCAGGTACCCCCCAACTTCAGGTACCCCCTAACTTCAGGTACCCCTAACTTCAGGTACCCCCAACGTCAGGTACCCCCAACGTCAGGTACCCCCTAACTTCTACGACCCCCCCCCCCCCCACACACACACACACACACACACACACACACCCTCCCCCACACACACACACACCCTCCCCCACAGTATTTAGCACCCTGGTTGTAGGACAAATTTCAGTCCATGTTAATTAATACTAATAATACAAAACACTTTCCCACGTTAATTTCAATATAATTCATTAATATTAGGATAAATATTGTGTTTGTTTATTATTTACTTATAATATGTATCTCATTTAAATGTATTAAAATTCTCAATTAAAAAAACATTATGCATACATATGTCCACTGGTTGGCGGACAACAGTGAGATGACCATCTGTGAATAACTTATTAATTGTTAAGGTGTGTATCATCTAAGGCCTAAATTATAACGTTACCACTTGTTTGTGTCTTCCTATCCGATGGGATACCAAACGGGTACAGTGCTTTGTTTATCTCCAGGTTGTCATACTGTATGAGTTTAGATAGACCTACTAAACTAGTCCACTAAACTCACAGAACTAGTTTAGTTTACCCACATGGCCTTGAATGAAGCAAAACTAACTAAGAATAAATAGACAAAGTGGTTCTAAATTGTTGAGCAAACACGAGTCCTTCCTACACTCGCTTACAAGATAACGTCTCCATCAAAAAAAACATGCAGTCGTTGTTTCTGGAAGCAACAGTTGCTCGTCCCGCAAGGCTATTTAATATCATTCATACCACGAGGGGGCGCCATTTAGTTACATTAGCGATCTGCCATCTGAAAGCTGTGTGTGGGGGTGGGGGTGTGCGTTCAAACCCATGTGTTTGAACATAAGTACGATTTAGCTCATGTCAATCATGGAACCCGAGTTCAATCCTTTAATACAAAGTGCAAAATCCAAAGTCATGAGGCAAACCATAGGCCATTGAAGGTACATGTCGGTGTAGCCCATTTCAACGAGAGGCCGCCTCTGAATGAAGGCTGTCTATCCCATATTAAAGGTCATCTCAGAAACACACCATGAGGCCAAACCTCAGAGCCCCAGGGACCTGCAGGTCGCTCAGCTGGGGTGAAGGAGCTGCACATCTGGACACGTTTCACAACTGGACTGACTTCCCTTTAACCTTTTTACTGCTCAGTCCACAAGTCGTCACGTTCTGAAGTCCATTTCACGGCACGTGTTACAAAGGATTTAGATGATAAGGAACTAATGTAACTATGAGCAGCTGAGTCAGCGTGGGGTGCAGCAAAGGGGGAGAACCAGTTCAACACACACACACACACACACACACACACACACACACA
>CM051021.1:18008929-18013929 GCA_027704905.1 Muraenolepis orangiensis | reverse complement strand
GAGACGAATTCGCTAATGTTGTGTTTTCCGAGACAGCGTCTCAGGTCTCCGTGATTACGTGATTAATCCAACCGTTGTGTGCGTTGTTGAACATGGCGGTTTCTGATTTCTGCGTGACGAACCGTTCTCATGAGCTAGGAGCGGCAGGCACATCAAAAACGAACAAAAACAAACGATGATTGACAGCTGAGTGCACGGATGCCCGGGAAGGTCCCGCCTTCCTCTGTTACCGGGGTGACACTTTATTGGTCACGTCAACATGAAGTCTCCTCCGTAGCCTGGCACATCAGCAGTGGAGCCGATCGCCTGAGATATCCTAAGCCGCACGGACGGCCCAAACAGCTCATTACTTATCCAAACCCCAAGGAGCAGAACACACGTGTGGTTTCGGCCGTGTAATTACCGAGTGCAAGGTGACGCTGAGCAGACGTCTCTGAGCTAGCCGTCGCTAGCAGCTGGTTTGGGTTAGCGTGGAAACCGCCGCCGCCTGCCGCCGCGGGTCCGTTTGGTCTGGTGAGCCGACGGGATGGAGACCGGGCCCACCCCGCGGGGGGGCACCCTGCTCACTGGGGTGGCGACCTTGTTTAAAAGGGGTTTTGGGTGTGTGTGTGTGTGTGTGTGTGTGTGTGTGTGTGTGTGTGTGTGTGTGTGTGTGTGTGTGTGTGTGTGTGTGTGTGTGTGTGTGTGTGTGTGTGTGTGTGTGTGTGTGTGTGTGTGTGTGTGTGTGTGTGTGTGTGTGTGTGAAGAGAGGAAACGGAAATGTTAGCAGTTTGATTGCCTGGTGGGGGGGGGGGGGGTGTTTCCGGGGGAAGTGGTTTTAAAAACGTTCGATGCCATGAATGGAGTCAGCCTGTTTAGCGCCTTTTCCCCCCGTCGCTATTAATAGAACTGGAGAGGGATTTGAAAGGGCATTGCTCACCGATTAGCGTTCATATGATTGTTTATATGATGTTTATGAGCCTGACATCACAGGGAAGTGATGTCATGAGACTGAATTGTTAACAAATCAAAGATTAGATTTATCCCCTGGCAGTCTTCGGCATAGCCTTGACAAGGTATTTTTTTGACAAGGAGAGAGAGAGTAGCGACCGAGTGAGAGGAGTGAGACGAGGTTAGAGAGGAGTGACACACTTCTTAATTTACTGTACACTCACCACCACCCCCCCCCCCCCAGGGGACACACGAGACGGGGAATGGCGTGACTTGTATGGGTGACCTCAGGAACGGCCCCACTTCACTTGACAGGATGACAGCGGAGCCCTGGCTCCTGGGGCAGGAAGCGGAACCAGGCCTTCTCACGGCCGCCGGAGGAGACCTGGACTTTGAGGAACCCAGAGAACGTCTGGGTCTCTCTCTTTTAAGTCCTTCTCTACGTGGAGGTGGAGTTTCCGCAGGACGGGGGAAAACCCAACCCCCCGTTAAATCACAGCGCTGCTCTGCTGCTGCTTTCCGTTTGACAGTGCGGTCGTTCAATCACTTTAACCCTCGAAGGCCCTGAGAGACGTTTCAGAGGACTTTTCCTCTTTCCAGCGGTTTGCTTCTTTTGTTAATTCCAGTTTAATTTTGTTTAATTTGGTTTTTTAAACCCCGCTGGTCGTCACGGCGTTTAGCGCAGGGCAACGTTGTTTAACTTTAGAGGAGGAGAAAAGCGTTCGTGAGTCGCCAGGCGATTCATTTCTCCCGGGTTCTGCAGCCTGCGCTGGTTATGGACGTTCAGTTATTGGGCCAGCGGTTAGTCTTAGTTTGCTGCGGGGTTGTACGTGCTCTCTGTCCACGTGGGCGTGACGTTTTGACCTCTTTTTGGGGACGGCAGTTGCTCGGAAGTAGCTCAGTCTGTTAGGACTTGGGGCTTGGGAACCGGAAGGTCGCCGGTTCAAGTCCCCGAAACGCCTGGGCACTGCCGAGGTCCCCTTGAGCAAGGCACCAGACCCCTACCCTGCTCCCCCGGGCGCTGTATTAGATTCTAATGTATTGTCATTTCACATCACAAGTACAGTACAGGGAAAATCATTTAGTATCTAACCAGAGTGCAAATGTTGCAGTAAAGTGCATATAGTAATATATCATTTATAATTTACAGTTTACAGTGGCTAAAAGACTAAGTCTAGGTATACAGTGGGATGTGAGCATAATAATAAGTATATCAATATACAGGTAATTAAGTATAAGTATTATATACACACAGGTAAGTAAGTATTTAACAGGTATTCATCAGGGGTATGCAGTTATGAAAAACAGGATAAATATATATAAATATATATATATATATACAGCAGGTAGTGAGAAGGGATATGCATGTTATATCAACAGTTGAAGATTGATATACATATACACCCACTGCTCCTAATACAAGGATGGGTTGAATGCAGAGAAACTCATTTCACTGTATGTGTGTGTATGTATGTGACAAAAGAGGATTCAATCCTCCACATTTAGATTGACTTTAGATCAGTTGACAGGGATTGGTGGGTTGCTATCAGATCACCAGTGGTATTAAGCATTTAGCGATGGGTCATTTGTTGGTTAAATATAGAGCGGGAAACAGTAGAAGCGTCAGTCTGCAAGGTCTTCTCTCTGTCCCCAAGTATATTGCCTCATTGATTGGGAAATTCAAAGGAGACTTGTCTCTGCGGTGACACGGCGGCTTCCCAGATCATGACCTTTGACCCTGTGTGGTGGAGACTCTCCATTACTCATTCCTCGTCTCCTTCTCCTTCTTCTTCTGCTGCAGTGACTCTGCAGACCCGTTGCGTCTGTTCGTTCGGAGGTGGTGGGTGGTACAAGGACCTCACAAAAGAGGGCTCACACACTTGGGGAACAAACGTATGGGGGTTCTCTCTCTCTTTCTCTCTCTCTCTCTCTCTGACGTGGGGGGGATAGAAGTTCCAGTCAAAAGTCCCTCTGTCTGTATGTGACCTCAGGTCCTCCTCATGGCCCCACATGAAGAAGTCAGTTCAAAGAGACAGGAGCTTCACATGGGACTTCCATGAACTGAATTTATAAAGCATTACAACCAGAACATAAGTAACATAAGTAGCATATAGTTTCGGCATCACTTTGGATAGAATTGAAAATAAGCTCAGACCAGCTTATTATCAGATGATATAGATGTTATATCATGATATACATACACACAGACAAGATGAGGACGACTACAGAGGGGAATTAACCCCTGAAGGTTTCCCCTGTGACGTCATGTTCTCACCGAAGGTCAACACACGGAACCACAAACCTAGTTTCCCAGCCTTTTCGAGGATCCCACCCAGGGGGGGGTCTCCATGTTAACCACGCTCTCATCACGCAAAACCTCCACCCGACGAGGGGGAATGGAGGAGTATAGGCCACCCCGGCCACCCCCACCCACCCTGCTCTCTGTCAAGCTAATAAGAACTGGCACTACAAATGAAAGAAGAAGACCGGTGAGGTAAATCCAAAGAGACCGGTACCAGGTGATGATTGTGTGAGTGTGTGCCGGACATGAAACAAGCAGCTGATAAACACACACTACTATTCATGTGACAACACACACACATACACACACACACATACACACACACACACACACCCCCAAAATGGTCATTCACTCATGTCATTTTGGAGCTGTTTGTGGTGTGTTTTATATATGGGGGCTGCTGTGGTTTTGGACTCCCAAGCCATGAGGTAGCGGGTTTGATTCCTCCACAAGCCACGACTCAAGAGTAACCGTAGTACGATCATTCGGTGATGAACAAGGTGCGTGATGAACCAGGTGCTTGTCAAACACAAAGTAAAACCTGAAGGGACTCCCACCATCTCCATGAGGGATGAGTGACAGCTCAGTCAGTGGGTGTTAAAGTCCTCCAGCCGGAGTCTTCCAGAAGAAGTCTCCCTCAAAACAAAACACCCAGACTATACGACGGCCGTCCATGTCCGTCGTCCCGCACACGCCATTAAGACTCCCAGGGACTTGTGTGTGTGAACCCCCCCCCCCTCCCCCTTCCCCTCCTCCTCTTCCTCCTCCTCCTCCTCCTCATATTCCTCAGCTAACCCAGTCACCCCAACTCTCTCTTGGTGGAGCATGTCTTGTGGAGAGCTTCAGATCCTCGTTGTCAGTCTGTCCACACGGTCGTCCGTCCAGGAGGGCCCCCCCCCCCCCCGCTGGCTCCTCTTGAAAGCGGTGCTAAATGTGATGTGAAATAAGAGTCGTACCGGTACATCCGAGTGGACCGTAAACACAGCACACACTACACACACGCACACACACACACACTCTCTCTCTCTCTCTCTCTCTCTCTCTCTCTCTCTCTCTCTCTCTCTCTCTCTCTCTCTCTCTCTCTCTCTCTCTCTCTCTCTCTCTCTCTCTCTCTCTCTCTCTCTCTCTCTCTCATATAAGTCATATAGAAGTTTTAGGACCGGAACCAAAAGCCTTTTTCCGTGCGATAGCATTGATCTCTTTATGTTGTTTCACTTGTTTCTCCCAATCTGTAGTCACTTGAAGTGGTCGGGGGGGGGGGGGGGGGAGTGGGGTGGGGGTGTACGACACATCTATCGACTGAACCCCGTCTCTTGGGTTGGAGGTGAACACGTTTCAGTGTTCGGTGGCACCTAGTGTTTGGTGGCACCTAAACCGCAGATTCCTTCATGGTCGGCTCCTCAACACTCCGGAGAGAGGAGGAACGGCTGTCTTAGCCTCCAGCCTGCAGGCTCCAGGCTCTCTCTCTCTCTCTCTCTCTCTCTCTCTCTCTCTCTCTCTCTCTCTCTCTCTCTCTCGCTCTCTCTGTCTCTGTCTCTGTCTCTCTCTCTCGCTCATTCGTGTTGGGGGAGAGGCAAACCTTAAGCACTTTAATTCAATCAGACATCCGATAGGGGCCCAGCCGCCCAGACAGCCGGGTTACAGCCGGGGGTTTCACCTCCGTCTGATAAGTGGTGCCAGTGTTCCACATGTCAGACGCCTGGAAATAGGTTTGTCTAATTTCCACTTTTAGACGGATAATGGCACTTGTCTGAGACACGGTGCCTCG
>CM051021.1:17958929-18006429 GCA_027704905.1 Muraenolepis orangiensis | reverse complement strand
TGACCCACCTGACCGCGCTCTCACCTGACTCCCTGACTGACTCACCTGACCGCCTCGCCTGACTCACCTGACCGCCTCACCTGACCGCCTCACCTGACCGCCTCACCTGACTCACCTGACCGCTTGGTCTGACCCACCTGACCGCTCACCTGACTCACCTGCTGTCTGACCCACCTGACCGCCTCACCTGACTCACCTGACCGCCTCACCTGACCACCTGGTCTGACCCACCTGACCGCCTGGTCTGACTCACCTGACTCACCTGACCGCCTCACCTGACTCACCTGACCGCCTCGTCTGACTCACCTGACTCACCTGACCGCCTCACCTGACTCACCTGACCGCCTCGTCTGACTCACCTGACCACCTGGTCTCACTCACCTGACTCACCTGACCGCCTCACCTGACTCACCTGACCGCCTGGTCTGACTCACCTGACCGCCTGGTCTGACTCACCTGACTCACCTGACCGCCTCACCTGACTCACCTGACCGCCTCACCTGACTCACCTGACCGCCTCGTCTGACTCACCTGACTCACCTGACCGCCTCACCTGACTCACCTGACGGCCTACGTCTCTGTACCTTCGACTGTACCTTCTAAATAAATAACTTTCACTGCTTCCATCTCAACACTCAGAGTAGACTTTGTGAGGTGAGGGTGAGACAGCGGGACGTTTCAGACCAAGAGGATTCCCCGGGTCTCACATCCAGCTCAGGTCTCACTCGAGGCCTGAGGCTGGATTCAGCAGCAGCCTAAATGTTAATCTTTCCCCGACGTCGTCGTTTTATTCAATAGTTTTTTTGCTGATGCGTCGGTCGGGTCGGTCGGGTCGGTCGGTCGCGGTCGGTCTGGGCGTTGCTCCTCGTGTCGACACGGAGACGAGGCTTTACGCTTTGATTTATACCCAGGGAGTTGGTGGAATAAAGTATACAATAAGAATGAGAATATAATAATAATAAAGTATAAATCAAAGGCTCAGCTGAGAACCTTCATCAAAACGTTGTCTTGTTATCGTTGTGTGGTTAGGCCTTGAGTGAACGCTGCTGAAAAGTCTCCTCCTTCAGGGATACAACTCAACGACTACTCTTGATTGAATGATTGGTAAACGGTCTGGTGTTCGAGTACCGCAGCAACACTGCCCCCTGCAGGAGGCGCCTCGCTAAATGTTCTGGTGTGAACATTTGAAGTTTCCCCACTGTGTGTGTGTGTGTGTGTGTGTGTGTGTGTGTGTGTGTGTGTGGTGTGTGTGTGTGTGTGTGTGTGTGTGTGTGTGTGTGTGTGTGTGTGTGTGTGTGTGTGTGTGTGTGTGTGTGTGTGTGTGTGTGTGTGTGTGTGTGTGTGTGTGTTAATCGAAGGGAGCGGATATGAGGCTACCTCAGAGAGGTGTTGCCTGAGGTTAAGCATGGGCGCTGACAGGGGTCAAAGGTCGGGGCGGTAAATACCCACGCAGTGCCAACAAACACAACTTTTTTTACAGTTGTCTCCACGGGCCGTGGGTTTGTTGTGTACGTCAGCAGGACTTCGGAAGTCAAGTTTCTTTAAGACAAAACAACGCCGTTCCTGAAGCTCATCGGGCGCTTTTCAATTTCTGCGCTTTTGGCGCCCAATCAATTTTAACGTTGGCTAGCGTAGCGGGAACAAACGCTAGTGGTTAATAGCTCTCTGGGTCTCTGTAGTTTGGCATGATGTCTTTTCCAGGTACTGACCCCTCCGGCCTGGTCTCAGATCAGCCCGCGATGGCCAAGCTCACCGTGTAGGAAGCCTTGAGACACACGTGTGAAGAGAAGAGAGTTTTAGAGACGTAATGATATTAAACCGCTAGGTTAGGAGGTGGTGTAGGAGGCAGAGGAGGTGGAGGAGGTGGAGGTGAGGAGGTGGGGAGACAGAGGAGGTGGAGGAAGTGGTGATGCTGTAGGTGGAGGAGCTGTAGGTGAGGAGGTGGGGAGGCAGAGGAGGTGGAGGAAGTGGTGATGCTGTAGGTGGAGGAGCTGTAGGTGGTGGGGGAGGCAGAGGAAGTGGAGGAGCGGTAGGTAGAGTAGGTGTAAGAGATGGAGGTGGTGTAGGAGGTGGACGAGGGGTGGAGGAAGTGGAGGAGCTGTAGGTGGGGGAGGTGTAGGAGGTGGAGGAGCTGTAAAAGGTGGAGTGGGTGGTGTAGGAGGCAGAGGAGATGGAGGAGCTGGAGGAGCTGTAGGTGAAGGAGGTGGAGGAGCTGTAAAAGGTGGAGGAGGTGGAGAAGGTGGCGCCCCCTTCACCTCCGTCCCACTCCGGGGCTCCTGGCGTCCGCTGCTCCCCTGAACCCCGCGGTGTTTCATTGGCTTTGGAGAAAGGACAGAGGAACGTACACAACATTTTGTCTGGCCGGTGATAATGGTTCACTCAGCATCACTCATTTCACAGTGGCTGCCAGAACCCCCTCCCCACCCCCCCCCCACCCTCCCCCACCACCCCCCCACCCCCTCCCCCACCCTCCCCACCACTCTCCCCCCACCTCCCCCACCTCCCCCCAGCCTCCCCCCTTTCCGCACAATGAATGCCCCCCCCCCCCCCCCCAAAAAAAACCCCAACCTTGCTTTCTTTGGCAACGGCCCAGAGGTACAGAAGAGAACGAGATAAATTGAACATGTTTATATTCTCTCTCTCTCTCTCTCTCTCTCTCTCTCTCTCTCTCTCTCTCTTCTCTCTCTCTCTCTCTCTCTCTCTCTCTCTCTCTCTCTGCGCTACCGTCTGGCACCACATGTGAGATGTGTGTTCATTAGTTTGATTCCCTCCAGCCACAGCCGTGGCTTTTGGTCGAGGGTCTGAAAATGAAAGTCAACGGGAGGCTGAGTCATGAAGTGAACCTGGTTACCGGATCTCTATCTTCCCCCGGTCCTCTCACTACCTCCTCGCCTTCATGTTGTTCTGAGGCCCTCGCTATGGCTGGGTGAGAGGAGGAGGAGGAGGAGGAAGAGGAGGAGGAGGAAGAGGAGGAGGTGTTTACCGGGTTTGTCAACAGGGCATTTTGATTCAACTCTGGCTGCTTGGTTGTGTGTTTTTTCCTGATACGACTTTCCCCCGGCCAGCTCTCACAGCAAAAACAATTTCCTTTTTGATGCCAAAGCATAAAATGAACAAAAACACATACAGTGTATATATATATATATATATATATATATATACAGAATATATATATGCTTCAGCATCATCATCCTCATTTAATGTGAGTAGGAGAACTTTTCGAGGAGCTGTGGTGCAACGCCCTGGAATGATTCATGTGTTTTTCTTGGAACGCCCACATGAAAGGGTCCTGAAGTGGACGGCCTCGTGTGACCGTACGCCCGCGGAGAAGAGAAGAGCGTCACTGGGACCCCATCCTGGACCACTGAGACCCAAGGTCCACGCAGAGTCCGCTACCTCTCCCCCTGCAGTCACCGGACCGTCTCTCATGGAGATTGGGTTTTTTATATAAACAAGGTGCTCATTGTTAGCCAGCAGTCACCTATAAGTCACTCATGTCTTATTAAAATGTGTAGGACCGTCGTGTGACCATAAAAGTATTTTAAGAGGTTGGCTGTGGCGGTAGGGCTCAGCGTGGGGTCGTCTGGTCTCGAGTGTGGCGGGGCTTTTGGTCCTAAAGTGGATGTATGCGCCTGTTGGTGCTCGACAAATGTTTGTACCGAGAGAGAAAGCGGCCCCTGTCCCAACTCCCAGAGATGAAACGTTGACCGCTTGATGACGCGTGTGTGTGTGTGTGTGTGTAATGCGTTTGTGTGCGCACTTGTGGCCTAGCGTCATCGCCACATCCAGGCGGTTCCAGAAGTGTAAATGCTGCTGTGGACCCCAGCAGGTGGGGTGGGGGGGGGGTAGGGGTTGGTCCGTCTCCAACCCAGACCTGAGTGAGAAGGGGGGCCGCAGAAAACATCAACATTTACAAACCGACTGAAAGCTCCCTGTGTGTGTGTGTGTGTGTGTGTGTGTGTGTGTGTGTGTGTGTGTGTGTGTGTGTGTGTGTGTGTGTGTGTGTGTGTGTGTGTGTGTGTGTGTGTGTGTGTGTGTGTGTGTGTGTGTGTGTGTGTGTGTGTGTGTGTGTGTGTGTGTGTGTGTAAAGTGTCAGCCGAAGCACTGTTATCCTCCGGGTCGGAGGGCTCAAGGTTTTCATCGCACCACCCTCTCATGTGGTTGCCCTCGTCCTGGTTCCCGGTCTCCTCAGACAGTCCCCTGGGGCCCCGCTGGGAACCCACCGAACGTCTTGACTCCATCACAGACACACGTCTCGCTTTCACATCGCAGTCTGACAGCCAAAGGGTTTTCTGTGAATTTGCTAAACAATGTCGAAGATTGGTCAATCAAGAGGATTTACAGGAGAACAAAGTATTGTGCTGACCACACACACACACACACACACACACACACACACACACACACACACACACACACTGCCATATCGGTCGAGTGTGTGGATGCAAAATGGCGTGCAGTGTCCTATGAAAACAGGCGTGCGAGAAGCCGCGAGGAGCAGCCGCGGCCGGAGGAAAACCGGTTAGCACTCGGTGAGACGCGACTGAAGTCTGACGTCTGACGTCCTCTTCACTGAGAGACAGAATTAGCCGCCGCCACCGAGGCTCCCCCCACACATCACTTCTCCGCGAACATTTTTCCACCGCCGGAAAGCAAATTAGCTTCATTCCAGCGAAAAAGGAAAAAGGTAGCGCGCTAGCAGAGCGGACAGACACATGCCGGCCTGTCTGGCTCCCACCCGCGCTGATTCGTTTTTTTTTTTTTTTTTTTAAGTTCTTAGCCTTTTATAGCCTCTTTTCCTTCCCTCTCTCACACCCTCGGCCGTCTTCGGTGGGCTGGGGGAGGAAGTCCTATGCTTCATTAAGCGAGGGCTGCACACCACCACCTCCACCCCCACTACCACCTCCACCCACCCCCACCCCCACCTTCACCTCCAGCTCCACCACCTCCTTCACCTCCACCCCCACCACCACCTCCAGCACCACCTCCACCTCTACCACATCCACCTCCACCACCTCCACCACCACTCGTGTCACTGAAAACAACAGAGGCTGCTCTGTTTCGGCACCAGAAATGACACTTAAAAAGCCCCCCCCCCCCCCAGGCTCCGGGCTCCCCCCCCCCGAGGCTCCGGGCTCCCCCCCCCCCGAGGCTCCGGGCTCCCCCCCCCCCCCCTCCCCGAGGCTCCGGGCTCCCCCCCCCCCCTCCCCGAGGCTCCGGGCTCCCCCCCCCCCCCCTCCCCGAGGCTCCGGGCTCCCCCCCCCCCCCCCCCCGAGGCTCCGGCTCCCTCCCGGCCCCCGGCTGTGTTTTAATAGGACTTTCTTCTCTCCGCTTCGGGAGCTAAGTGGGCTGGGAAAAGAAAATATCCCAGTTAGCTTTTAGTTTCTTTACAATCCTAATAGCCGATTTTAGGGATTCGACCGCCGGCCATTCAAATAATCGATGGGAAGTAACTCTCCTACTAGCGCTGCTCTCTTCAGACGGTGTTGGTTTACTATTCAAACACGTGTGCCGATCCAGATGTAAACACACAGAACTGTCTTTTTAACGACCCGTCAGACACTCAGAATCCCTCACTGTTTTCCAACCCTGTGGGTAATTATCCCTTTAAACCCGGATTCCGACCGGGAAATACTAGCATTAGCATTGGCTAAATGTTTGAACCGAAATAGCAGCGCTCCCTAAAGGCCCGCGGGGGGGGGGGGGGGGGGATATTTAGCGATGCCCTCGATGACGGATTAGCATAACATATGGCCGGTGTATGCGGCCCGCGTCCAAGATGGTGGATTAGCGCCTGTTTTTCTGTAAAAGTAATTAGCAGCGGGGGCATATAGATGCTCTAAGCTGACACAAGCCATGCGGTTCAGACGTTGGCGAGCTTCTAGCTCACGCAGAAATGTATTTTTAAACCTAGACTTGAGCTTAACCTGGGATGATGTAGATCTAATGAGAGGCTTCATACTGGACATATTTGGAGTTTCATTATTCACTCAGAACTCACTTGAGATAATGTCTGTGAGGATCGCTACGCAATTTTGTTGTACCTGTGCAACGACAATGAAGGCGTTCTGATTCTGGTTCTTGATCCATTCGACATACTCCTTATAGTTGGAGGCTGTTTGTCATGGCGTGCATCGCAGGGAATGTTGCCAATTGTCAGAGTTGATCCCACGGGGAGGCTTTGTGTTTTCAGAGGGGGACCCCCACCTCACCCATCCACCCACCTCACCCATCCACCCATCTCACCCTCACCTCACCCCCATCTCACCCATCCACCCACCTCACCCATCCACCCACCTCACCCCCACCTCACCTGGCTGGCCCTCTCCTTAACTTGGCTTTCTGCTGCCGTGTTTACACTGGAGTGGTGTCAATAAGCCACAGCTACCATCTTGTGTGTGATGTTAGGTGCTAGGTGTAAGGTGTGATGTAGGTGTAAGGTGTGATGTTAGGTGCTAGGCGTGCCCTCCTAAGTTGTGTTGTACATTTTTACTCATCTGAGAACAGGGACACTTTAACACTTCACCTCTCTCTCTGGGCTCTAAACCCGGGCAACCCGATATAGTCAATGTGTGTTTTGACACGGTTTCAACACGTTTCAAAACGTAACGATACACAGGGACACAAGACGCGGTGGAGTCTCCGCTGCGGCCCTTATAAAGGAAAATACCTGACAGTCCAAATGATGAGTCCTCGTTCTCACGCTTGGCAGCGGGGATGAACCAGGAGCCGGCCTGATCCAGCAGGATCACGCCGCTGTTTTCTTTCAGGCTTTCTGAAAGTAATTTAAAGTGCCATTCTTTAACCATCCTGGGGCTCGGGGCTCACAGCTCACCTAGAGCACAGCGGCGATGTATCATACACCTTCACCCAGAGTCTCCTCCTGAGAGTCTCCTCCTGAGAGTCTCCTCCTGAGAGTCTCCTCCTGAGAGTCCCCTCCTGAGAGTCTCCTCCTGAGAGTCTCCTCCTGCCCGAGGTTCTTCTAAGCATTTTGCACATTTTTCCGTTCAAGTTTCCGTCATTGGAGGCTAAAGTAACATCGGTTCTCTTCCCCGAGGTCGGTTCCTCGCCTAGTGCCAACAAATATTACATCAAGTGGTCACCATGGTGCACTAGGTGAACATCTACAGATCAACTCATGAACCATTTCAAATGGACTATGGCCTCTACATTTCAAAGCTAACCTGCACATATTCACACAGTCACTTTTTAGGTACGATCAATTGTACTTGTTTTGTATTGTTTTTCGTTTTTACATCAGTGCTATTTCAGCACCTTTTGAGTGGTGTCAAAGTTCAAGGTTGTACAGGCTGGTTTGTATGCCCGGCCTCAGACACACCATGTGGACCGGTTGTCTGTCTGTTGACAAGCTGAGCCCAGACTCTGTCTGATGTCTGCAACAGGCCTACGGAGGCCATCTTTGTCCCCCCCCCCCCCCCCCCACCCACAAGCTCATTCATCAATCACCATCCATTCATCCATCGCTACCTTCGCCGAAGCCACACAGACTTCTATAGGGATGCCGTGGATACCTCCACCCCCCCTCCTCCTGACCTGGGTTCTGACAAACAGAAGGGAGGGGGTGGACTCTGACCCCGAGCGGCCCCTGTGTTTAAACTGTGAGGCAGCTGAACAACACTTAAGAGACTAAAATAGAGAAGAGGGGCCAGCGCTAGAATGCCAACCCTCCGCTGTAATGTGCCAAGTAAGGAAGCGCCGAAGGAAACACGATACAGGGCTGCGATTGCAGGATCTGGACGGTTTGATTGAGTGAACGCCGTGCTTCCGCCGTCCTCGTGACTATAGCCCACATTCAGAAGGCTGTATAACCGCATGCTACACGCGTACGTGTCCGAGACGGTGTGGACGACCGGCCGTGCGATCCTCACATCTATCGGGGGTTTGGGGAGGCGGCGGTCCGAGATGAGATTAGTCTCCAGCTGGCTTGGGATCGCGACGACGACCTCGCTGAACTGGCGGCAGCTCTGCCACTTTGAAGAACGGCATCACCGCTGTGTCCACCCATTAAGTCGCTTCCAGTAAACACTTTCTCTCCTCGTCCGCTTGTTTTTGTTTTATTCACGACGGCTGTCCGTAATAAAAGCTTTTGGAAAGCAAACGGAATCAGATGCCGTTGCTTCTGTCCACTTTAGGGAAAGCCAGAAGATGAAGTAGTGTTTTGCCTTTTGGCTAAAACAAATGAAGAATGTTTTGCCTTCTCTTCTGCGTATTCTCTTTGTTTGGTACGAGCCTTGACGAAACCAACCGTTCACGCTGCCCGTGCCCTGAAGCGACAAAGCGTAATCCATCTCTCTTTGACTTCTCTTTTCAGTCTTCTTCTTTTTAAAATGCACTTGCGCCACAGCGGGTTCCAGAAAGGCACCGCGGCCCCCGGTGGAGGAGCCGCTGTGTGCCAGCGGTCGCCTCCATCGCTCGCCGCTGAGCGAGGGGCTTGCGGTGAAGCGTTTACAATGTGGGAACCATCGCCAAGCTTCAGGGACACAGAGAGAGAGAGACGAGGAAAAACCCAACATGTTGGAATCAATACATGTATTGTTTGTAAACCCCTCCACACTCCACTCCAGAGTGTGCACCACCACCACCACCACCACCACCACCATCACCACCACCAGCCTCAGATATGCGGCTCCACTAAATTGTGTTTGTATGGCAGCTGTCAGCTCAGGGAGTGGAGTTAGACAGTGGGGTAATTCCAGGCTTTTAGGAACTGTAATTGGCTGTTTCCAACGGCGTATGACGTAGTGGCAATGATGTAACCCGTGGTAGTGAAAGAAAACCCTGATCAGTTTCAGGTTACCATCACCTAACAGTGGGGGTGGGGGGGAAATCGGGTCTTAACCCTCCGACTGAATCCATTAGTGTCCGACTGATCTGATGAACACCGAAGACAACAGGCGCCGAATTTGTGTGAATTCCTCACTTGTGCGATGGATGAAGGATGGTATTAAGAGGTGTTAGGCACACTGAATGTGCTTAATGTGCTGCTATAACCACCTTCAGTGGATAGATGACCACGCCGGGGACCGGCATCCGTCCACGCTCTCACTGTAAGTTACCTGTAAGTCCGTCTGATGGCCTCCTGCTTTACAACAGCTTAGAGTGTTATTTACAGCATGGTTCAATGGGACCTCGTGCCCGCAGACCTTGGGGATAAAGACCCCCCCCAAAGCCTGTAAACCCCCACACCATCCGGTCACACCTGCCTGTGGAAGTCATGGACCCCCCCCCCCCATATCACCAGCTGTACCAGCGCCCCCCCGATCCCTACATTGTGTTTTGGCTGATTGAAGCTTTTCGACAGATGCTGAACGCCAACTGTTTATCTCTCGCATCACCTCAAGCTCTTCACGTTCATAATTGTGCTTCATTCCTGGAACATCAACCCACCACTCACTTAACCTCAACCCTTCACCCTCCACCCTACAGCCTAACCCTCCGCATCCACACTAACCCTCCACCCTCCACCCTAACCCTCCACCCTCCACCCTAACCCTCCACCCCAACCCTCTACCCCCCACCCTAACCCTCCACCAAAATCCCTGCCAAACCCTCCACCCTCCACCTCCACCCCAACCCTCCACCCTCTCCCCCAACCCTCCACCCTCCACCCCTTCTTCACGGTCCTCCCGCTGTGCCGCCCTGGATAAATATGCCATGCACCTGTTCCTCCCCCGGCCCGCTCCACCCGCTGAACGTGGAGCCCCGGTGACTTCTGTCTGTCACTCGATATCCAACCAGAGTTTTACCTTTCAAAAAAATAAAACTTGGGACACTTCCGTCTGATTCCAAGCCAGGGGGCCATCAAGAGCGGATCGCTGTTTTCTCACCCCTGTTTGATTCAAACATAAACGACCAGCGGACGACGTGTGGACTTTTCAAAGGTGCTGAGGGATGGATTCCCTTCTCTGGGTGAATCCTCCACACTGCTTCTAGGGTGTCAGTGGCCTTGGAAAGCGTGCCGATGACGTTTGCGGATCTACTAGGAATAGCATGTGTTGCGAAAGATTGTAGTTATATCATTGTGTCTATAGTACAATATACAAGTCTTGGCACATGAAACAAAGCCATGAAAGTTTGTACATTTTAATGAAGGGCCGACCGCTTTGTGAAATCAGTTTACGTTCATTTCGTCAAACCCCCGGGGAAGTGGGGACTACAGTACAGTGTGTTAGAGAGTGACACCATGTGTGCGCTTTTCCCTGTTTAAATAAACAACTTTATGATATCATGCAGGCCTGGAGTGTGAAAGACATCGTCCCTAAGGACTACAGTATATAAACCTGCCCCGGTCAATGTATTCACAATGCATTATAAACCCATGTTTACACACCATTTATTTAATTTCCTTTTCGATGACATACAGTTAGGAATATATAAACAGGGGTGGCATGCACTTACTGACGTTGTATACGTTCTATTTAAGATAGATATCACAATGTGTAGCAACAACTGTACACGGTGATTAGAAATCTACCGTCATTCACCAAATCAGATCTTCGTTATGTTTCATCAGCTTACAATGTTCATTTCCCAGTCCTTGGGAATTCCCCCAATGCAGTCTGTTTCTAATTGATAAACATTTGTGTACACGACATCTGTGTACAAATCAATCTGTCAGCAGCCGCCAGGCCCCTGTTGAGAGGTCTGGCAGCTATATGACCTGTGGCTTAGGACAAAGGACACGCCATCAATCACACCGAGGAAAAATAGACACGCCACCTGTTGTCGCCGGGCCACCAGAAAGGTTTACTGTGTCACCAGCTGGCGGCTACGTCGCGCCGCGGCCTGATGGCAAAAAGGAACCCATCGCTTTCTGCCGATCAGAGTCTCATTTATGGTTCTGTGTAACGGTTAAACATAGTACTGAATGGCATTCATATGTAATTGGTTTCAGTAGGTTTTTTTTCCTTATTGATGCAGACTGAAAAACAGTGTGAGTCACTTCTGTCCAGTCAACGGGACAAGGTAACGCTCTCTCACTCTCCAGCCGGGCCTGAGATGTTGTGCTTGGATCTCACCTGCTACATTGACTAAGAGCAGGTTAGTAGTAGAAGGTGTCCACTGCCTTAAGGGTGGGATCACACCCTGGAACGCCTTCTAGAACCTCCCCGGAATACTGTCCCATTACCGTCGAAAAACAAGTCTTCCTTTCCACTCACCGTTTCTCGTTGGTATTCCTGTTTACAGTAGGGAGACGGGTCAATGGAATACATCAGTTGAAGCAAAGAGGCACATGGTCCATCCCCATTAGGATCACAGCCACACCATCATTTGAGAAGATACTCGCTTTTTGAAAGATTTTAATCACCCTCTTGTGCGACCTAACCCATTTAGCACCGTACTTTAGTGCACTTTTTCCGGAAATAAGACTCAATCTGTTCCGTTATTTGACTGGGCCGCCGTGCAGAGTTTCAGGGAGTAATGTGCCGATGGCCCGCCGTGAGAAATGGTTGCTATCGACCCTTAAGGGGGCCGTTAAGGGGAGCGTTCAGACGCCTCAGTACTCAACACTCACCACAGTCCAACCCCGCTGCCCTGTTTGGTTATCCAAGGTTAATCGATATGTAGCATGGAGGCTTCTCCTCCATCCAATCAGACACTAGACTGAGTTTATACTGAGTGTACACTGAGACTCAGTGTGTGTATTAATGTACTGATGTGTTGCTCTGTAATAGCATCAATTCAACACTGAATCGATTCCTTAATGTGTCTACTAAGGCAAAAGTATCTTGTATCTTGTAAAAAGACAAAGACCAACATTATGGTGACGTTAAATTCCTAAAGCGTTCACTTCCCACTCAGCCCACCATATGTTCAAATCCCACAATCAACAATAATCCAAAAGAAAGAAAAGCTTACATTGTTGGCAATAGTTTTAGCTGCTGTACACACAATCCACATTGGGGGTTTGCAGGGTTGTTAAGAGGACCGTGTGTGTGTGTGTGTGTGTGTGTGTGTGTGTGTGTGTGTGTGTGTGTGTGTGTGTGTGTGTGTGTGTGTGTGTGTGTGTGTGTGTGTGTGTGTGTGTGTGTGTGTGTGTGTGTGTGTGTGTGTGTGTGTGTCACCTACAGTCCTAGTGGTAGCGGTTGTAAAGTCCAGGCGCTGTAAGGTTAGACACAGTACCCGGGGGACAGGACTGAGTTAGAACTTGGCCTTGATCAGAGGTATCTCCAGTTACCACCAGCTGCCCACCCGCATTCTGCTGGCAGGTTGAAGTGTCTGAAATGAGTCCGGTGCCAACAGTGAGCTCAAGACCCTAAGGAGAGTATTGTGTCTCTGGCCGGGCCGAGTGCCCGGCTGAAGTATAGGTTTAACCAACGGGTCAGACTGAGCCTAGGTTAAGGGAAAACTACAAATCACTGATGGACTCCACCCCGAGCTTCGGGGAGCTCCATAAAGTTCTGGAAAGTACCTGTCAGCGAAAAATATTTATATGCCACCCTACAGAAAAACATCACTTTTCTCGAAATGCTTGTTTAGTTTAGTCGGGTGCTAATAAAACACATCATGTGGGTGTGTGTGTGAGAGAGGGAGAGAGAGGAGGGAGAGATGGAGGGGGAGAGATGGAGGGGGAGAGATGGAGAGGAGAGGGAGAGAAAGAGGGCGAGAGAGAGAGGAAGAGAGAGAGAGGAAGAGAGGGGGAGAGATAAATAGGAGAGATATAGAGGAGAGGGAGAGGGAGAGAGAGAAAGGAGAGCCGGAGAGTGGGAGAGCTACTAAATATCAAACCGTTAAATAGCCGTTATATTCTCATCAGAGGCGTGCAGCGAGAGTCATTACATTCACCCGGCCACCAAATGTGTGCTGGATTCACACGAGCGATGGCCTCTCTCCCCGGCGTCTCCCTCTGTGGCCTGCCAGACGTAACGGAGGGCTGTTTTAAAAGCACTGATCACAGCGGGAGGCGGCCACTGAGGAGGAGCTGGCCGAGAAAACCTTCCTCAGAGTTTGCGTCTTACAATTAGATTGTGCTTAATGGTGTGTGAAATTAAACAAAACCGCCCGTAAACCATTTAATTCTCTCATGTGCCTCTCATCAAACTTCTTCCTTCAGCCTCCTTCTCAGCCTCCTCCTCCCCCTCCTCCTCCTCCTCCTCCTCCTCCTCCTCCTCCTCCTCCTCCTCCTCCTCCTCCTCCTCCTCCTCCTCCTCCATCAGCCATGGTCAACTTCCCTCTGCTGCTCCCGGCTACATCAGTGGGACAATGTCTGGAGGACACCGCCCGTTAGCGCATCACTGGGTTTGTGTGTTCGCCGTCATGGCAACCGGAGTGGCACGGGGAGCTCGGGGGTCGGTTGGTGGTGGGGGGTGGCGGTTTTCAAAGCGTCCGTTCCCAATCCGTTGAAAGGCTGACATTGTGGAACGTCCGACGGGTCCCTTTGTGTGTGGGGACATGTTTGTCGGGGGCCTCGTCAACTTTGTGACCCTCGTGACGGCGGGAGGCCCTTGGCAGGGCCGGCGGGAGGCCCTTGGCAGGGCCGGCGGGGAGGCCCATGCCAACATCTCTGTCCAATGGGTGACCGCTCCAGTTCTTTACCTTGCATCGTAAACTCTTATGGTTCTGGAGGAAATTGAGGACTGCACTGTACTCCCTTTCCAACAGAACAAATTGCTCTATTTTATAGTGTTTTTCCGGCTGCAGGTACGGTCTACCTCTACCGCCTAACCGTTAAATAGTCTACAACAGTGGTTCCCAAACTTTTTAGGTCCTATACTCCTCAAACATGGAACCTCCTGCCGTGTACCCCCTCTACCTCTCACCTTATGTTACTGTCTCAGACCAGTCCGTCTCAGACCAGTCTGTCTCAGACCAGTCCGTCTCAGACCAGTCTGTCTAAAACCGGTCCGTCTCAGACCAGTCTGTCTCAAACCGGTCCGTCTCAGACCAGTCTGTCTCAATCCGGTCCGTCTCAAGCCACCGGCGGGAGATGCTGCGGAGTGGGGGTAAGCCAGCAGTGTTTATGGTCGCGGGGATCTGCTAGAATCACTCCAAACTTTGTGCTCCGGGGTTATTTGTGTCGCCGCTGATCCGCCGTGCGTGAAGCTCCGGTATCAGATGTAGTAAAGATGTTGGGGGTGGTTGAGGTGTGTGTGTGTGTGTGTGTGTGTGTGTGTGTGTGTGTGTGTGTGTGTGTGTGTGTGTGTGTGTGTGTGTGTGTGTGTGTGTGTGTGTGTGTGTGTGTGTGTGTGTGTGTGTGTGTGTGTGTGTGTGTGTGTTTGTGTGTGTGTGTGTGTGTGTTTTTGTGTGTGTGTATGAGATGGGAGGAGGGGGTGGGTAGCTGGTGAGATACCACAACAGCTGGTACCCCCCCCCCCCCCCCCCCCAATCAGAGATGTCTGGTACTATAACCGGAGCGAGGCATCTAAGTGTTCATTCCAGCAGAGTGTAAACACGACTGGGTAGCCGTGTCCCATCATTAGCCCCCGACGCTAACTCTCCGCGCTCGCCGTCTGACTCTGGGAGACGAGGTCTGTCTGTAGCGGGCGGCTGGGGGGGAGGTTTTGAGTACTGGCACCACGGCGGTGTGTGAAGGGGGGGGGGGGTGTAGGTTTGAGCACTGGCATGGCCGGAGCAGCTGCCCTGATGCTTGTCAAGCATTTACGCCAAATGTCTCCGTTTGACGTTCGCTTTTTTGGTTCCAAACTTTGTGTGAAAGTTTGTTTCACTTTAATGAAACGGAGCAATATCAAATGTGTCGTTTTTTGACATATTATTAGAAATTTGGATATGTTAAACCAATGGAAATGTTTTTAAATGGAAAGTTTGGGGGTTTTTTGGTTACAAAAAGGAATAAATAGTACATTGTATATATTGGGTATAATCATCCCGATGATTCAGCTTGCATTGGCTCGGGCTCCGGTCCAACTCATCTGAATAGGCGTCTTGTTAATAGACTGCTGCTGTGTTTGGTTTCAGCAAGATACTGAGAGTCCACTGCATTCGATTATTGCATTTGTTGTTAATGTGGTTTATTGGCTGAAAACTGTTGAGGTTCAAAGGTCAAGGCGCTGAACTGTTTATCTGGGCAACCGATACGATTAGTCTAAATGATTCCACCAGAGCTGCCTGGATAAATATTCGGTGAATTTGGTTAAAGTATACAGACGTGGCTAAATGGATTTGGTGTGGTACATAATGGATTAGAACAGCTCCTTTCACTGACTACAGAGAGACACACACAGAATCCTCATGCGGTGTCCAGTTGATAAGTTTATGTTTCACATAAATCACCCCCCGGGTAAAGATGACTCAATTTTCTCTTACTGGAAACTTGTTCTCACTTCTGAGACGAACACATCTGAGGTCAGTCGCCGTTTTTTAAAACGACTTCTCCTCCCATTTCCTCTCTGCACGGTACACTGTGCTATATTGCTTGGAAGTTTATCATTGCTCTTGGGGGTTTTGAAGATGGATGTCTCCTGCCCAATACAAACATACACTGTAAGATGTGTGTTCACAGACCATCCCTCCCTTCCTCCCTCCCTCCCTACCTCCCTCCCTCCCTACCTCCCTCCCTCCCTACCTTCCTCCCTCCTCTCCTCGACCACTTCTGACTAAAGCAACACCCGCAGGAAGAAGCTGCCTTTCAAGGGAAGTAGTGAAACATGCCCCGTTTCCTCCCCTCCTCTGAGCGAGTTATGGATTGACTGACTGAGGGTTTTCAGCCTCGGCGTACGGCCCTGCCGACGCCTCCGGCCTCCACGGTTAGTTGCACACGTCCCGCTGATATGAAGTGTTGCTCTTTCCCTTCGCCGTCTCACTCTGAATTGAACTCCCTTCGTTCAATTCAGAGTGAGACGGCCATGACACCTCCCCAACCAACCGACCGCAATACGCTGGAGTTCAGGAGCTCGTCACTGAACCGCTCCAACCTGGCACACAAGCCGCTGTTTGTCTTGGCAGGTGTCGCCTAAAATATTTTTCTCCTTTTTAAAACCCTAACAAGGGAAGGAAAGAAAAAGAAAATGTCCGTCCGTCGAAGTCTACCGTCTCACGGTTGACTGTCCGCAGGGGTTCAAGAGACTGAACAACACCGTTACTCTCAACTATCAGGTCAGTCTGTGGCGTGAGGGCTCAGAGTCCTCCTCCCTGGAAGGGGCCCTAACCCCCCCCAACCCCCAGGGGCCCCATCCCTCCCCAACCTCGAACCGGTTTACGGGCGAGAAAGCGATCGGGTGTCACCTGAGTTTGTTTGCACCATGTTCTGACGCCGTGCTCCTCGCTGTCTCTGGCTGCTCTTCACAGACCTGCCCCCCTCTCCCCCCTCATCAGAAGCTGAGACACCCCCCAACACCGATGGGTTTATTAGGGGGTATTAAATGTGATCCACATGTGTGTGTGAAACGGTACGTTAGACGCCCAGCTCTGGGGGGCCGGCGCCCGCTGCCTTGCTTAAAGGAAAGTGAATCTGCTGGCTTTTAATGCTGGCTTTTTTTATATAGCGCTTTTATCCAAAGCGCTTTACAAGTCATGTCCTCACATTACCCATTCATACACCGACGGCGGAGTCAGCCATGCAAGGAGACAGTCAGCACGTTGGGAGCAGTTAGGGTTAGGGTGTCTTGCTCAAGGACACCTCGACAGTTTTTTTTTTTTTTTTTGCTAGGAGGAGCCGGGGGATCGAACCAGCGTCCTTTCGGTTGTGAGGCGACCGCTCTACCTCCTGAGCTATACTGCTAATCTCTTGGGTGGTTGTACAGCGTACGGTGTTTAGATAGTGGAACCACACACCAAGTGGTCTAGCCTCAGGACCTGCCGTTAAGTTGAAACCACAGATAATATGTCGTGTATTTACCAATATTGCAACAATATTGCAACATGCAGCGAACTAAACTCAATGGAATAGTAAGCCAATTAAAACATGAATTAACAAAAGCTAATTGGATAGGTTGCCATGGCAATAGGCCTGCATAAGATGGTATCCAGTATAATATATCAATGATTCAGCAACACACTGCTGATCAGTCTTGTGTATGTAGTTCACCACTGTTGTATATTTTGAAGTATAGTTTAAAGTGTATGATTATAAGTCTCTCGGTTTAAGTGGTTTGACATCGACTTTGTACTAATGAATCTTCTGCATTATTAGCCATTATCCATTTTCATGTATTATTTATTCAAACGCAATGCAATCTGAGCCAATCATCATAGTGATTGCAATCATCACAGTGATTGCAATCATCATAGTGATTGCAATCATCACAGTGATTGTAATCATCACAGTGATTGCAATCATCACAGTGATTGTAATCATCACAGTGATTGCAATCATCACAGTGATTGTAATCATCACAGTGATTGTAATCATCACAGTGATTGCAATCATCACAGTGATTGTAATCATCACAGTGATTGTAATCATCACAGTGATTGTAATCATCACAGTGATTGCAATCATCACAGTGATTGTAATCATCACAGTGATTGTAATCATCACAGTGATTGTAATCATCACAGTGATTGTAATCATCACAGTGATTGTAATCATCATAGTGATTGTAATCATCACAGTGATTGTAATCACCTCAGTGATTTATCTATGCAGCGATCAGGTCACAGTTTCACAATTCACTGTGACTCCCAAGGGCCCATATGCTCCGACTCGGAGTCTTGCTAGAGTTTTGCTAGAGAGTCTTAAGTTTTAGAGTCTTACGCCAACCCTACTTGAGTGACTGTTTCTACCAGAGAAAATTGCTAAATCAGTGGCAAATAACCTGCAGCCCCCCCGCCCCCCCGCACCGCCCCCCCCCGCCCCCCCCCCCCCCCCCCCCCCCGCAACACAATTGCTATCCAATTTCCGTGGCTACACATCGGGGTAGCATATTATTAGCATTTCCCCTCACAATATTTATTGAAAAGGACAGCATGGCTGCGTTTAATTTAGTCTAGAAAGCCAATTGTTTTCAGATGAAACTTTTCTTTTCTTTTTTCAGTAAGGGTCTAAAAGTTGTCTTCTATTTTTTTTTTTTTTATAGTTGGAAGCGTAGAACAAGTTGACTTCCTTTCTTGCTGTACCTTTTTTAATGACCTCTTTTTTTTTTCTGTTCCTAGCCGCCATGATTCCTCACACTTAATAGCCTTACTGGAGGCTTTTTTTAATCAGCCATTACCCTTAACAGCCACTTAATGAAACCTGCGCATATCTCTGGCTTCAGGCACACAAAAACATACAATATCTCTCCATCGCCAGATTCTCCACGAGCGCAATAAACGATTGGTCTCGCTCCCCCCTCTTCTGTAATGGCCATTTTCTTCTACTGATTTTGATTTCAAACGGGGCGTCGCCGCAGTGAGGCTGACTCATGAGCCCTCCCGGTGTCCTGAGACGGCCCTGCATGCGTCCAGCTCGCCGCCCGCTGTTTCCTGTCTGATTGATGCTCATTGTTACCAGCCTGTAACCATCTATCACACACAAAACACACACACACACACACACACACACACACACACACACACACACACACACACACACACACACACACACACACACACACACACACACACACACACACACACACACACACACACACACACACACACACACACACACACACACACACACACACACACACACACACACGTGTGTGTGTGTGCGTGCGCGCGTGCAATATACACCATACGTGCTTCTGCATCACGTATATATATATGTCACATGTACGAAAAATACTCGTCGTTCTAAACGCTAAACTCGTGGTGACTTAAAGAAGCGCACTTCAGATCTCCGGGGGGTTTTATTTCCTTCTCTTCCTCTCCTTGCTTTGCCCGGTGTTTGGTGAGGGGTTCTCCTTTACTTAGAGGCAGAGTGGAGGCCGCCGCTGGCCAGAGTTCCCTGTGAGTCGGTTGTTTGTGTTAGCAAAGCCCCAAAGCACCAGGGGCCACACAAGCGGACGGACACCCCCCTCTCCCTCCCCGACAAGTGGAACAGACAGATAATAAACAGTCTCCTCGGACGGTTGCAGCCGGGCTCCGAGTGCAGCGCTTTATGGCCGTCCACACACACACACACACACACACACACACACACACACACACACACCACACACACACACACACACACACACACACACACACACACACACACACACACACACACACACACAGAGGGGGGGTGGTGGGGGGTGGTCCTGTGATTATATACTTGGATAGAAAAGTCTCGTGGACAGACGCAGCACTCTCCTCCACGTTCTGTGTTTCCCGTCAGGGACTTGAGGTCCAGGACTGTAGCTCAGAAGGACATGAGACGGGAGAGGTTTAGGTGTGGGTTGAAGGACGTGATCGCATCGTTTATACATGCACTAAAGGCTGACTTATGATGAAAATGATAAGATCATGCAAATATTATCCTCAAATATGAAGTATCATGTGAATGTTTCGTGTTGAATTATTTTTTGAAAATTTTAAGTCAAATGGAAACGATGATAATATGCATTTATAGTTTGGTCATCCAAAAAAATCTTTGGCCGACTCTTTGTGCCGCGTTGGCGGTCTCTTGAAAATATCTTATTAATATTTTTTTTCTGTTGGTAAACCCAGCGGCTCCGCTGTCCAAGTCTTAGTGTTTGTTTTAGCAAAAAACTATAAAGGACTTCAATATTAAAAAGAGAATCGGGAGAGCAAACCGCGTCCGGTCAAACCATCGTACCTGTGTCCAAACATTTTTCCCTTTTTTATTTTTATTTTTGGCAATTCATATTCAATAATCAAACACACATCTTAGCGTGGCCGTTATAAACAAGCTGTCATAATAGGGGTACACACAGGAGAGTTCAAAGCGTGACCTCCCGGAGAGTTTCCTGGCCCTCGCTCTCTCTCTCTCTCTCTAACCACCTCGCTCCATCAGGGCGGATCCCAGCTCACCGCTCCAGTGGGCTGCCTCGCCGCCAATAGGTTGATGCTTTTGTCTAGTTGAACCCCGCTCATTAGCGGGGCCCCTCGCACACGCTTCCTGAGGTTTACCGCCCCGTCCCCCACACCCCGTCCCCCACACCCCGTCCCCCCCCCATCCATCCCGTCCCCCGTCCCCCCACACCCCGTCCCCGTCCCCCCCACCCCGTCCCCCCACACCCCGTCCCCGTCCCCCCCCGTCCCCCCACACCCCGTCCCCGTCCCCCCCACCCCGTCCCCCCACACCCCGTCCCCGTCCCCCCCCCGTCCCCCCACACCCCGTCCCCGTCCCCCCCACCCGTCCCCCCACACCCCGTCCCCGTCCCCCCCGTCCCCCCACACCCCGTCCCCGTCCCCCCCACCCCGTCCCCCCACACCCCGTCCCCGTCCCCCCCACCTCGTCCCCGTCCCATCCACCCGTGGACGTGGGCTGCTCGCCTCAGATGAAAGGCCCGCTGGGCGGCGGAGCAGAGCAGAGCAACGTGGGGACAAAAGGAGTCTTTTCTCCTGGGCTCACACACTGGAGCAATCTCACGCAAAACAGCTGTTACCCCTGAGGGTCTCTCTCTCTCTCTCTCTCTCTCTCTCTCTCTCTCTCTCTCTCTCTCTCTCTCTCTCTCTCTCTCTCTCTCTCTCTCTCTCCCCCATCCCCCCCTGTTCCCCCTGAATCACTTTCTCTCTTCACTCCTCCCCCCCCCTCCACCCCCTCCACCCCCAACCACTTCATGAGTGATTCATGAAAAAACAAAACAGATCCAAAGCGTAGGAAGAGACAGAAGTGGAGGCCACTGACACACACACACACACACACACACACACACACAGACACAGACACAGACACGCACACGCACACGCACACACGCACGCACACGCATGTTGTTTTCAGGATGTGTTCAATAGACAAGAGAGACCTACAGTGTCTTGCTGACCATTAATGCCAACCGGGGTGTATATCATGTCTTAAAATAGTGGTGTGTGTGTGTGTGTGTGTGTGTGTGTGTGTGTGTGTGTGTGTGTGTGTGTGTGTGTGTGTGTGTGTGTGTGTGTGTGTGTGTGTGTGTGTGTGTGTGTGTGTGTGTGTGTGTGTGTGTGTGTGTGTGTGTGTGTGTGACCTATTTGTTCATATAACAATGCCTTAATGAGTTGAATGCGCTCCTAAATGATGAGACTTCCAATCTGACTAAAGAGAACAGGATATGAGAAGCTAGCAGATGGTGTGTTTCTATGGAAACCATTACTCTCATCAACGGAACTGGAATGGACCCGTATTTTCTGGTAGCGTTCGGGCGGGTTGGTTTTGTAATTAAGTCACAAGAGGATAGATCAATTGTATATAAACAGTTGGCATGTACCACTTTCCATAACGGAAACCGCATACATTAATGCTTCGACTATCCAATATTTGCTGATGAACGTAAATTCAACGTTGCTTGGGTCACAGTCAGAGGAATCAACATGGACGTGGATATTTAATCGCCCCTGTTCGGTGTGCAGGACTGGTTCTGCCTTATGACTTCTGGCGACCAGTTGTTCTCTTGTGTTGATGCACTAATTGTAAGTGGTGCTCGTTGGATAATTGCTTCTTCAACCGGGAAATGTGTTTAGTGTCAGGGTGCCAGACCAGAAGAGTCACCCCGAGGGGGGCGGGTTCTTATAGTTGAAGCCCGCCAATCAACACACCTGAACACATGGGGTGGAATCACAGCAGCAAATCACAACCTTTCATTTTAATGGAGCGCAAAGCGTCTCTCACGCTGTGGGGATTCATAACAACATTGACCCGCGCAGGAAACACCCATAACACACATCATAACACCCAGCCATAACACCCATCATAACACCCATCATAACACCCATCATAACAGCCATCCATAAACCCCTGGCTCCGAGAGGAAGAGGGATGTGCACAATTGCAATCAAGCCCAATCTAAAATGTACGGCGTCTCGCCTAGCCTAGCGTTCGCCTCTGTTGAACAGAATAGATGATGGATTTTCTTTCTTGTTGCGTTAGTAATGTTGTAACGTTGTCTTCAGTAAGTTAGGTGTAGCTAATGCCTCATTTCTGTGACTGGTGCTTAGGACATAATTCCCCAGCTTTTGTTCATTTGATTTGATTCCTCCTGTATTTGTATCCCCCCCCCGATGCTGAGTGGTTGCTCTGGATGCTCCACAGGTCTGTATGGACAGATCTTTCTGTCCGGTATGGCCTGCTACCTAGAGGCACGGCTCCACATGGAAGGATCCTCGTGGTTTAGTTGTATTTTTGTGATCATGGAACACTTTTCTTCCTCTGGTCTGAACCCCTGTGGTTTGATCCCCTGCTCCGGGCAGGAGGAGGAGGGACTGGAAGGCTGGCTGGTTGTGCAAGACAGTGAGAAAGTGACTCTATGGCCTCGGGTGGGTTTGGCCAACAGTGACACGCTGGCTTTATCAAATCAAAAAGTGGGAAGACTGTGAGGGTGAAGAGGTCGGTGAGCTGCCCCTGGCTTCCGTCTTCTGACACCGCAGAGCAGAACCGCCATCGCCTCTACTATTGCTTTCCTGGCCTCCACGTTCCGGTCTTTAGATTGGGTTAGGTTGGATTGACTAGGAACACGTGGCGGCCATCGCCCCCCCCCCCCCCCCCCGCCCCCCGCCCCGGCCCGGGCGGCCATCGGCACGTGGACGCCGCTAGCTCGACCTCGCTCCGCTTCAACGGAAGAGCGGACGTGGTTTTGAGATCCGTGGCTGAGGAAGCTACACGTGCACCGGGAATGTGCTCTGGCCTTTTGGAGACGCACGAGCAGACGAGACAGGGGGCCAGGGAATGAAGCGTATGAATGAACGATTTACTGGCAGTAAAAAGGATGAACAAGCCGCTAGTCTAGTATAAACACATTAAACCGGAGAGACTCGTAGAGGACAGCCCGCTTGAGCCAAACTCTCAGCCCAAAGTGGCCTTTTTATGTGAGCCAGGTACTGAGAGAGTCATGAGAATAAAACGCTATTAAACATGACGATAAAAGGAGAGGAGGACGGCACGCCGCCGCTCAGGACGCGGGAAAGTGGGCGTTTAAAATGTCAGAGTTTAGTGCTGAGATTTCTGTGACATTTTGGTCCGGCACCGCAGACAGGATTTGCGAACCCGTTTTCCTGAGCCGATCATATGGTCTTCTCTCTCTCTGTCTGTCTCCTCCCTCCCTCCCTCCACCCCCTCCCTCCTTTCCTCCATCCCTTCCTCCCTCCCTCCTTTCCTCCATCCCTCCCTCTGTCTCTCTCCCTCCCTTCCTTCATCCCTCCCTCTCTGTCTCTCTCCCTCCCTCCCTCCCTCCATCCATCCCACCCTCCCTCCTGTCCTCCATCCCTTCCTCCCTTCCTTCATCCCTCCCTCTGTCTCCCTCCCTCCCTCCTGTCCTCCATCCCTTCCTCCCTTCCGCCATCCCTCCCTCTGTCTCTCTCCCTCCCTCCCTCCATCCATCCCTCCCTCCTTCCTGTCCTCCATCCCTTCCTCCCTTCCTCCATCCCTCCCTCCCTCTGTCTCTCTCCCTCCCTCCCTCCATCCCTCCCTCCCTCCCTCCTGTCCTCCATCCCTTCCTCCCTTCCTCCATCCCTCCCTCCCTCTGTCTCTCTCCCTCCCTCCCCTCCCCTCCCTCCTGTCCTCCATCCCTTCCTCCCTTCCTCCATCCCTCCCTCCCTCTGTCTCTCTCCCTCCCTCCCTCCCTCCCTCCTTTCCACCATCTCTCCCTGTCTCTCTCTCTCCTTTAAAACCCAATGGCTTAGGTAAAAGTATGTGTGACATTTCTGTCTACAACTGATTAGCGCTGGAATAAACCCAGACGCTGATTAACAGTACCCCTCTAATGGAGGTGGGATTAATGGTAACCCACTGAGAACTGAGGCATTTTAAGGAGTCGTTTTATGACGCTAGCATGAAGTGGCTGTTGGGTTTCTTGGGAAATAAAACTCCTCGACTGTTCTAATACCACGTGAACTCCGTGAGAGAGAGAGAGAGAGAGTGTATACCGCAAGCACTGAGAGGACCCTGAGGGAACATCCATCACACAGGGATGACCAGTCGGTCTCCTCCTGAGGACCTCATGTCCTGTATTTCAGCACCCTGGTTCTTTCAAACCGAGAACAAGCTCAGGGTCAACAAATCCTCAGTCTGCTTGTCCTCCCTCCGTGCCTTGGGGGGGGGGGGGGGATGACACACAGGCACATAAAGGCTGGGGTCCGATTGGATTCACGTATGTTTCCCTTCCTGTGCCCGAGACCCACGAAGTAAAAGGAAAGGACAGGTTTAGACCAACGCGGGATTGGGTTCTTGTGTTCCGCTTCCAGTCCAACGTGGAAGAAGCACTTGGGAACCTAATAGCCGGGTCCCTGGGCAGGAGAAGGCGTCCGCCGCTATGGCAACCGGGCCGACGCCACCTGGTCAATCTTCTCCATATGCTCACTGGAAGGCCGGGTTCTCGGAAATTCATACGATGTTTGTTTAGTTGAGCTTTTATTATATTTTATTTGATTTGAGCAAGTTATGTTGCCCTTTGCGTGTTGTAAATCTGACTGGGACTGGCTGGGATATTGCAGTGCATGGTTGTGGCGTGTGTGTGTGTGTGTGTGTGTGTGTGTGTGTGTGTGTGTGTGTGTGTGTGTGTGTGTGTGTGTGTGTGTGTGTGTGTGTGTGTGTGTGTGTGTGTGTGTGTGTGTGTGTGTGTGTGTGTGTGTGTGTGTGTGGGGAGGCGTATTCATTAAAATGAGAGGCTTACGATGGCAAGGTTTATTGATTTCTTCCCAATTATCAGGACGCACTCAACAGATCCAGTGTATGCAGGTCTGTTGGCAGAGATGCTCTGCACTGAACACATGTCTCAGGAGCTGTTCAAAACCACTATCTCCTTCCTGAGTTCCAAGAATGTTAAATTATTGCACTCAACTCAAATCTCTTTCTCTCTCTCACGCGCTCGCTTGCTCGCTTTCTCTCTGTCTCTGTCTCTGTCTCTGTCTTGCTTTCTCTGTCTTTCGTCTGTCGACAGACTGTGTCATTCTCTCTCTCTCTCTCTCTCTCTCTCTCTCTCTCTCTCTCTCTCTCTCTCTCTCTCTCTCTCTCTCTCTCTCTCCCCCCCTCATTGTCCTGACAGTAAAACACGGTACTAACTAATGCCACCTGTTGGCCGGGGACACCGGTTACACCGCCGGCTCCGTAAATCACCACAGAGGGTTTAGTAGGGGTTGGCGCTCAACAGGTCCTCTCTCTCTGTGGGCCCCAAAGGGAGGGGCGGGGGCCGGAGGAGGCATGGCAAGGCATGCATTTGGCCCAGAGTCGCCACGGCGACAGACTCCGGTGTGAATGTCGGGGCCGACGAGGCCAAGGTTAAAGAGACGTTGACTTCTGTGCAGAAGACTCGGGCAGACGTGCCCTGTCCAGCCTGGAGCCACAGCCTCCTACTAGTTACAGTTACCAGCTAGGAGGAGATGAAGGGAGGGAGGAGGGGGTGGGCTTAGGTTTTTGGCTTTGGGATTGAACCTAGAACCTTTTTGCGAGGAGACACAAACCCTAGGAATCACACCTCCCTCCTCTCCTCTCCTCTCTCTCCTCCCCTCTCTTCTTTTCTCTCTCCTCATCTCCTCTCCTCTTCTCTCTCCTCCTTCCTCCTCTCCTATCCTCTCTTCTCTCCTCTCTCCTCTCCTCTCATATCCTCTCTCATCTACCTCCTCTCCTCTCCTCTCCTCTCCTCTCCTCTCCTCTCCTCTCCTCTCCTCTCCTCTCCTCTCTCTCCTCTCCTCTCCTCTCCTCTCCTCTCCTCTCCTCTCCTCTCCTCTCCCTCCCTCCCCTCCCCTCCCCTCCCTCCTCCTCTCCTCTCCTTCCTCTCCTCTCCTCTCCTCTCCTCTCCTCCCCTCCCCTCCTCTCCTCTCCTCTCCTTACATAAGCTGGCACGCGACTTGTTATTTGAGAAGTCAAAGACACACCCACCAGCGCATTCAAAACCATGATGCCATTACATTCTAGCAGTGACTGCACATTGCCGGAATATGTATATAAATATATACACAGTTCATGTAGATAGTTACAGGGTTTATAAAGACAGATGTTTGTTTGGTACAGATCCAAATGTCACGTCATGATTTTGATTCAGTTTTATTCAAAAATATTTTTCGCACTTATCGTGAATCATAAACCAATTTCGGATGTAGTATATACGCTATATATATATATATATATATATATATATATATATATATATATATATATATATATATATATACGTATATGATGTAATGCGATATATATATGATGTAAAGACGAACAGTGAGGGGATGAGATGACAGCGTGGTCTTTGGGGAAACCGAAGGAGGGTTCCAGAGACCGGACACATAACAGGGGGAGGGTCTCTGTCAGGGAGTCTGGTGCTTAGGGTCAAGGGTCAACTCTCTCGGATTGGCCCCCTCAGCGAGCCGCGGCTCCGCCGGCTAGCGCCTTTCTTTCTTAGCTTTGAAACGGGAGGAGGAGCCGCCGCCGCCTCCCAGCCAGCCTCCCGGAGGCCCGGCCGCCTCGCATGCCACGGGCCTCCGTTCCAAACCCAGTTGTCGCGTCAGGTGCTCGCTGAGACTTATTTTAAACTCCGCGGAGGAGGAGGAGGAGGAGGACCGACGCGTTTCGCGCGTTACTTAAGAGGCTTTTAAACGTGTGACCCGGAATGTTCTCAGGCCTCAGAGTCCACCGAGGTTTGCTTTTGAAGCAGGTTCAAAATACATAGAAATGCATATCCTAATCCTAAGTGCGCTGATTTAATCAGTCATACACAGAAACGGAGGGAGAATTGACCAAATATACACATTTTGGAAATGGTTGGTGTAATGATTTGGTGGTGTTTGGATATTTTTAATTAATGAACTGCTTCACTATAAAGAGTCAGCTCCAGAAGAGCAGAACAGCCGTCATAACGAGGTCCCTCTTCAGGGCGTTCCTCCACACGTCCTCATTACCGCCACTACAGCAGGCCTCGCCACCGCCGCGGGGAGGACATCGGCCGCCCGGTGGCCTGAGGGCTGCGGGCGCCACACAAATGAGGCATCAAATGTACCAGAGGAAAAAAAAGATCGACCTTTATCTTCATCAATGTTTCATCGCTTCACCCCGCCGTCCGCCTCCTGGCCAGCTCTCCTTGGCCCTCGCCGGCGGGGTACACGCGGGGGCCCCTAATGTAAATACAAGCAGCGTGACTGGGGTCATTAGCATCCTCGCTGCCACCACAGATGAGAGAGAGAGAGAGAGAGAGAGAGAGAGAGAGAGAGAGAGAGAGAGAGAGAGAGAGAGAGAGAGAGAGAGAGAGAGAGAGAGAGAGAGAGAGAGAGAGAGAGAGAGAGAGAGAGAGAGAGAGAGAGAGAGAGAGAGAGAGAGAGAGAGAGAGAGAGAGAGAGAGAGAGAGAGAGAGAGATTAATGAACCACGGGAGCCCCCCTTCGCTCATAGATTATTCAACACCCACCACGTCGGTTTACTACTGACACACACACACTAACACACACACTAGCACACACACACTAGCACACACACACTAACACACACACACTAGCACACACACACTAGCACACACACACTAGCACACACACACTAGCACACACACACCCCCCGTTCACTATCTGTATATATTTATTGGTCTTAATAGAAGCAGAGGAACCGTCTCTGTTGCCCCATCGGGTGCTTCTGACTGTCAGCAACAATACTATACTATACTACACTATGTAATACGATGCTATACAATACTATACTATACTACACTATGCAATACGATGCTATACAATACTATACTATACTACACTATGTAATACGATGCTATACAATACTATACTATACTACACTATGTAATACGATGCTATACAATACTATACTATACTACACTATGTAATACGATGCTATACAATACTATACTATACTACACTATGTAATACGATGCTATACAATACTATACTATACTACACTATGCAATACGATGCTATACAATACTATACTATACTACACTATGTAATACGATGCTATACTATACTACACTATGTAATACGATGCTATACAATACTATACTATACTACACTATGTAATACGATGCTATACAATACTATACTATACTACACTATGCAATACGATGCTATACAATACTATACTATACTACACTATGTAATACGATGCTATACAATACTATACTATACTACACTATGTAATACGATGCTATACAATACAATACTATACTACACTATGTAATACGATGCTATACAATACTATACTATACTACACTATGTAATACGATGCTATACAATACTATACTATACTACACTATGCAATACGATGCTATACAATACTATACTATACTACACTATGTAATACGATGCTATACAATACTATACTATACTACACTATGTAATACGATGCTATACAATACTATACTATACTACACTATGTAATACGATGCTATACAATACTATACTATACTACACTATGCAATACGATGCTATACAATACTATACTATACTACACTATGTAATACGATGCTATACAATACTATACTATGCTACACTATGCAATACGATGCTATACAATACTATACTATACTACACTATGCAATACGATGCTATACAATACTATACTATACTACACTATGTAATACGATGCTATACAATACTATACTATACTACACTATGCAATACGATGCTATACAATACTATACTATACTACACTATGTAATACGATGCTATACAATACTATACTATACTACACTATGTAATACGATGCTATACAATACTATACTATGCTACACTATGCAATACGATGCTATACAATACTATACTATACTACACTATGTAATACGATGCTATACAATACTATACTATACTACACTATGCAATACGATGCTATACAATACTATACTATACTACACTATGCAATACGATGCTATACAATACTATACTATACTACACTATGTAATACGATGCTATACAATACTATACTATACTACACTATGCAATACGATGCTATACAATACTATACTATACTACACTATGTAATACGATGCTATACAATACTATACTATACTACACTATGTAATACGATGCTATACAATACTATACTATGCTACACTATGCAATACGATGCTATACAATACTATATTATACTACACTATGTAATACGATGCTATACAATACTATACTATACTACACTATGTAATACGATGCTATACAATACTATACTATACTACACTATGTAATACGATGCTATACAATACTATACTATACTACACTATGTAATACGATGCTATACAATACTATACTATGCTACACTATGCAATACGATGCTATACAATACTATACTATACTACACTATGTAATACGATGCTATACAATACTATACTATACTACACTATGTAATACGATGCTATACAATACTATACTATACTACACTATGTAATACGATGCTATACAATACTATACTATACTACACTATGTAATACGATGCTATACAATACTATACTATGCTACACTATGCAATACGATGCTATACAATACTATACTATACTACACTATGTAATACGATGCTATACAATACTATACTGTAAAAACAACACAGGAATGAGGAGTAAGCATTCTATTGTACTTGAATCTTGAATCTTTAAACACTGTATACTACCTACTATATACTCTACTATATCCAACATGTTACTATAATAATACTATACACAACAGAAAATAAACAAGTAACATTTTTCAAATGTAAAAAAATGAAGTAAGTAAAGTCAAGTGCCGGAGGTCTCCTCCAGATGGAGAGACATACTGCTACCCGTGTTCTCTCGTCATTGATTTGATACGCATAACGCGTCTCCTTCTTATTCCTTTCATGCCAAACGTGTTGATTTGTTTTGCGTAATATGGGAAACTGCGGCACGCGGCGTACGAAGAGTATCCGTCTGTTAGCGACAGAAAGACAGCCAACATGTTCAAAGGTGCCAGACGGTAAACCTGAAACACAAGGTGGTGGCTTTATTCCTATCTTCATCAGACTGGGGGAAAATAGTAGTAATAGTATTTTTAGCTGCACCTTCAACATCCCTATTTCTTTCAGTAGGAATGTGTGGACCCTACTTTTGGAAACGTGTGGATGAACGTCTCGTACGAAGACGTTGTTTTATAGCTGTGCTCTGTGGCACTCGAACACCAACTATACTTCTGTCCTATGGACCACGTTGAATCAATTTGAAATGGTCACGCTTCCACCTGTGTCCCCCCCCGTAGCACCGGACAGCCGTCCAATCAGGTCACTCGAATTGGGATTTGATCTCCTGATCAGACCCTATGAAGGCTGGTTGCCGGGCAGAAACCCCTGCCACCCCGGGGCCTGCCCAGGGAGCTCCATCTGTGGCAGACGTGCCCCATCCTCTTAGAGCTAAGATACAAGGAGAGGAGAGACTAGGCTGTAGTCCCTCCCCTGGTCTCTCACACACACTCTGTGTCTCTTTCTCAGCTCATCTCAGTAAATCTCTGCTCCAACACACAGTCATTATTTCTTTGAGAGCTCTCCAGTTCCTGAAGGTGATTACTGTCAAAACACTGGGTAAAATAAAGTTGAATCTTGAATCGCTGGAACGCCGCGGCAAAGCTAGACACAGCCTTCACAAAACGTACTAACTTGCGGTTCAAGCTGGATTAGATCACTAGTTCTTATTCTAATCGCCCCTGTTGAACTGATGGGTTCGAGTCCCATCCCGTTAGTTTGAGCACCGTCCCGTTGGTTAACTCTATAAGGGTTTGGCTCACTCTCCTTTCAAGTCATGGGCACTCTTCCCTCTCCTCTTCATCACGTTAACTGGCTTGGCTCTTCCCTCTCCTCTTCATCTCGTTAACTGGCTTGGCTCTTCCCTCTCCTCTTCATCTCGTTAACTGGCTTGGCTCTTCCTTCTCCTCTTCATCTCGTTAACTGGCTTGGCTCTTCCCTCTCCTCTTCATCTCGTTAACTGGCTTGGCTCTTCCCTCTCCTCTTCATCTCGTTAACTGGCTTGGCTCTTCCCTCTCCTCTTCATCTCGTTAACTGGCTTGGCTCTACCCTCTCCTCTTCATCTCGTTAACTGGCTTGGCTCTTCCCTCTCCTCTTTATCTCGTTAACTGGCTTGGCTCTTCCCTCTCCACTTCATCTCGTTAACTGGCTTGGCTCTTCCCTCTCCTCTTCATCTCGTTAACTGGCTTGGCTCTTCCCTCTCCTCTTCATCTCGTTAACTGGCTTGGCTCTTCCCTCTCCTCTTCATCTCGTTAACTGGCTTGGCTCTTCCTCTCCTCTTTATCTCGTTAACTGGCTTGGCTCTTCCCTCTCCTCTTCATCTCGTTAACTGGCGTGGCTCTTCCCTCTCCTCTTCATCTCGTTAACTGGCTTGGCTCTTCCCTCTCCTCTTCAGATCGTTAACTGGCTTGGCTCTTCCCTCTCCTCTTCAGATCGTTAACTGGCTTGGCTCTTCCCTCTCCTCTTCATCTCGTTAACTGGCTTGGCTCTTCCCTCTCCTCTTGATCTCATTAACTGGCTTGGCTCTTCCCTCTCCTCTTCGACTGGTTAGCTTGGCTCTGGTTGGTTAGCGGCCGTGCGTACGCTCGGGCGTCCAAACTGACCGACCGTCTGTCGGCTCCCATCAGCCCCGTGGTCGGGAGATCAGACGAGGACCCGTTCTGCCAAAATTCCCACCGATGGAATGTTTGTTGTGATGAGATGCACCGCTAAGAGGGGCTGGCTTCCCCCTTGCTTTGTTTTCTACTCAGTTCTGGCCGTGGTTTACACAAGTGTCTCGAAGAAGAGGTTTTACACAACCTCAGTGAAATACCACAGGACTTAATGCTTGCTATGAGGGGGTGGGGGGGGGGGCAAGTGGTGGTTGATGACGATGATGATTTGTCCCTGGTGCCACAGACCAAACGACCACACTGTTGACAATCATCCCATTCTGGAGATGTGTATTTATATGATGTTGTCGGCCCCAACAGATACCGACCTAATCATCTGGAACAAATGGTCTTAAAAGGAGTCGCTGTTTTTGACGTTGCTCTTTGCTCGTCAGCCCTGTGATCAGAGTGAGAGAGACGCCGGCTTTCATCCTGGACACAGAAGACTCACTGGTACCCGTTTGTTAGCAGTTAGACAGCAGGCTCACCTTAATTATCTTTCAGGCTTGTCTAATTTAACTAAATGCGCCCCCTGCTTCCAATTGTAGCACAATTTGCACCAGATCCTTAAGCACATAGAAATGCGTTGGCTTTTTGAGTTTTTGTGAGTGAACTCTGGGGGGAGAGAGCTTATGAGTGTATTTGTTTACTATTGATTCCGCAGAGGCCCTGAAAGGCCGCAATAATATCGGCTCGGGCCGATAACACGACGGAGAAACTATCGTAGTGTTTGAGTTTGCTCCTTTCCTCCTTCCTCTCCTCTCGGTGTGGGAGCCATCGGGTAGCGCCTGGCCCACATGGATGAGGGGGAATGGGTGTCAATAGCTCCCGTCTCCTCCTATCTAAAGTCACCCCGAGTGATTCAGGAAATTATATTGGCGACACCGGAGAGGGAGCCAAAACCACCGGTCTCTCCTCCTCCCCCACCACCACCCCTTCTCCGTCCTCGTCTACACCCACCACACATAACATTTTTGGAAAGGCCTCCACGTTTTAAAGTTGAAAGCACTCCCACTACCCCCACCACCACCACCACCAACACCACCACCACCACTACCACCACCATCTCCTTTCACTTCTCTACGTCTGTGCTGTAATGAAACAAGCCGGCCCTAATCCATCGCAAGAAGTTCACAGCTTTGGCCGGGCGGAGACGTGAAGAATCCACACTTGTGACGTTTCATAACTGGAACAAGCCGGAGGGGGGTGGGGGGGGGGGCAAAGACCATGATACCCCATTAGTCTGGTACCCCACGGGATCAGTGTCTGCGTTTCATGTACCTTTCAGTTTTCTTACTGTACGAAAGACCCTCTGATCGCTGTAGGGGGGAACAACCCGGAGATCCTAATGTCGACGTAACCCAGTCCCGGCATGGGGGGGGGGGGGGGGGGTGCTGTGTGTATGTGGTGTGGTGTGTGTGTGTGTGTGGGGTGGTGTGTGTGTGTGTGTGTGTGTGTGTGGGACGGTGTGCTTGTGTGTGTGTGTGGGGGGGGGGGGGTCTCTCTGCAGTGCGGCCTCAGAGCTTGCAGTCCTGCATTCCGCCTGTTAGACACAAGCTGTCCCAATAAAACCTGGCTTGCGTCTGCTCTGCGCTAGTGGGGCCGATGGCAGCTTGTGTTGAGAGGGAGGGAGGAGGGTTTGGGTGAGGAGGGAGGAGGGGGGGGGGGGGGGGGGTGAGTAGGGATGAGGCACCAAGGTTTTATTTATTTTCTTTTTTTGTCCGGTGCCAACCTCTGTGTCGCACACAAGTGTTTCTCACATCCGCAAACCAAAACAGCGGCACTGCAGACTCCAGCTGAGGGGAGCCGCTAACAGCCAAATAGCGGCGGCCTGTCAGCGAAGCGCCAGAAAGGCGGGGGGGGGGGGGGGGGGGCTACAGCCTCCCGCTCCGATCAGTCGGCACCCTGGGGAGGCGGGTGCTGACAATCATCCGGTGTCGCCGTATATTCTGGTGTCTGCAGAGGCTCTTTAATGAGTAGGGGCAGAGCCTATCCTTACCCCGCTGAGGCATCACACAGGCCAGACTCCGCCCACAAACCCTGCTAGCATGACATGCTAGTGCCACCCCTCGGCATGAAGTCTATTCACACAGTGGGATATGTTGATTGAGCCGGGGCTTTTCAGTCACTTTGGGGCGGTGGTCGCTCAGGAGGTAGAGCGGATTGTCTGGCCACTGGAAGGTTGCTGGTATAATTCCCGGCTCCTCCCAGTTTTGGAGAGCGAGGAAGTTTATATCCCAGTTCTGCTTCATATTTAAGAAACATCCCCCACTTCCCGATTGTCTCAACAACAAAAATTGGCAGTGTCTCTTCCCCCCAATAACGTGGTTCAGTAGATACTTTGGTCTGTGTGGTCTGAGATGAACCACGCCACAGTGGTTCTCAAACCCCCAAAGAAGAGGTTTCAGGCCTGAAGAAGAAGAGACACGGAGGGCTTTTGATGGGACAGTATTTCATTTCATCACCAGTGATTAGGCTATGCTTATGAGGGAAGAGACCAGGGGTCCCGTTCAGAACAAACCGAGGTAGGAAAGTATCGGGCCATGGTAAACCATCCCTGAGACGCTGGAGATGATGCGTTGCAGATGTTCATCTCTTAAAGTACCATCTCTGATAATTGGGCCTCAAACGCATCTCGAATGGCCGTCTTTGGGTTTCGACTGTTGCTCGGGGAAAGCCGCACTGAGCTGTCACTGCGGAGGAGGTCAGGAGTGTTGTGTTTCTACCGCCGAGATGCTAATGTCCGCAAACGTATAGCCGACCGCCGGGACCCGTCCAGGAGATGACGAGGTGGCCTTTTTTTCCCGAAACAAAGGAAGCCTTTGAGTGTCGTTGTTGCCGAGCCCTCGAGCAACCTTAGCTTTTGGTGGAGAGCTACTTAAGCAGAACAATTATCTGGATGGACGCTGTGTGACATCTTTGGCATCCATCTATCGCACAGTTGATGTCTATCGTCAGCACATCTGCGGTCATGTTTTCGCCGTTAGCCATATATTCCTTGATAAGGGCTACAAAAAGACTTCTGAGATGTTTTGTGTGTGTGTGTGTGTGTGTGTGTGTGTGTGTGTGTGTGTGTGTGTGTGTGTGTGTGTGTGTGTGTGTGTGTGTGTGGTGTGTGTGTGTGTGTGTGTGTGTGTGTGTGTGTGTGTGTGTGTGTGTGTGTGTGTGTGTGTGTGTGATACCACACAACGGGGCCAAACAACCAGTGAGCGAAAAGGCCAATTTGACTGGCTGCCATCCCTTGTCAACATGCCTCAGTGAAAGCATGACTTTCGAGGCCACAATTTAGTCTATCCACAAAAAAAGAGTAGGCTGGAAATTACATTGTTGCATTCCTTGGGGTTCTGTGTTTATTTTTTTTCCCTGAGCTTGTGCAGCGCGGCGCTACCTTCTGTTCATTACACTTGTTTGTGCGTTGTTACACTTTTTGTGAAATTACCTGAATAGATCAAGCCCAGATGTGATGCGGTGAGCCCTGGAAGTCTCCGTAAGGCCGGCTGCTCCTCGCCTCCGATAAATACACTTAACGCCAGGTCGACCCCTAGCGTCCGCCTCCATCGCCAGAGTCAACACGGCCACACACGACAGTGTCCGTTTTCTTTTGGATTTATGACCTTTTAATGGGAGAAAATGAAATGGTACGGTTTATACAGTCGTTCCCGGGTTTAAAATCCAGGTTTTGGAGTCGTAGGAGAGCCGGTGGCTGCTTTGAAAACAGGAGCGAGTATTCTCTCAGGCCAAAGACATCTCAGCAGCGATGCTTTGGATTCTGGAAAATAACTTTAAGAAACAAAGTGGTATGAATGCCGGAAACTACAACACCGGACCAAGCGGCGGTGAGCCAGCTAGCAGGTCAACTTAGTGTGGCAATGTAATAATTTAATTACCTTGAGCACATTCAAACACACATTCCCAGTCCTCACAGTGTTTGCCTGCTTGACAAATCACCACCTTCAGTGCGTGGTCCATTCCTCACAACATCCACATCGCTGTCCTAATGTCTTCCTCGTGTTTTTTCACTCAGTCCCCGAATGGTGGACGTTTCCACCGAATAAGTTAGTGCGTAGGTGTGGAGGCCAGGCTGGTATTGAGTCCTCAGCAGGTTGTAAGTGCTAGATGCTAGTACCGCTGCCCTGTGCAGATCGCTTCATGCATCACCGGTTTGACTTAAAAAGGGCCGATGACGCAGTGACCTCTCACGGTTTGTCTGAGCCGTTTTCCACCAGGCCCGCTTTGCTCTTAGCCGGGTTTTGGATGTCTCAGCATTTTCTTCAGCTGGAAAAGCTGCTATCTCGATGAAACGTTGAGATGCAGCCCTAGATTTGGTATATGACATTGTTTTAATATTAGCAGCATTTTCTTATTTTTGGTAAATTTGACATTCCAAGGCATTAAAACAATTCCGACAGTCATTAATTGGTATTCATCAGACCAATCCACAATTGTCTAAAATATGATCCAGCTCCAGCCCTCTGAGGCAGATTGACCCGATTCCCAGTCCGGTCTCTTGGGACCCAACCCCACGAGACGCCTGCTGATCAGGACTGGACCGTTTCAAGTGTTGGAATAGTTTTGGTGTCGGTCCCAGCCGTGGGGTCATTAGGGGTTAGCACGGAGGGGGCAAAAGGTTAGGTATCCGCCCAGGACCCCTTGCTGGGAATGTCAGTCGGGTTAACAATAGCCCAGTCATCGGGCCGCGGTGGGGCATCGTAACACGCAACCTTTCCAATGTCAAAGTCCATGGCAGGAATGTGCAGGTGGTCCGTCATCCCGGGGGGACGGACGCAGGCCAATGTGCGTTCAAGATGCCGGGTCTGGCTACTGGTCAGTGCTGGATGTCGGACAATTCAACACAGTCTGGCCGTCTGGGAATGTGAGGCTGTGATGTGATATTTCTTTATGTGCTGTATTGTGGAGCGGTGGTTGAAGGAGCGGTGGCCATTCCAGCTCTGTTATGGTTTGGCGTTCATACGCAAAACCAAATGGATGTTTGAGATGAAAAAGTGTTTGTTTTAACCTCCGTTGTCGAAGATGGACCACAGGTTATGTTTGGACTCTTGTTTGTTTGTCTGTTTATCTGTTTGTTAAGATAAGTAACAAGATAACTCAAAAAGCGATTGACAACGGAATTTGACAAAACTTGGTGGTTCGATTATTTATGGGCCTTTTTGGTGTGGCGGAGGTATGCGCTCTAGTCACTCAAGTACGTGTGATGTGCTGCTTCTCCAGACGATTAGCTTGAATGGTCTGCACAATAACACAGTAACACACACACACAGGCAGATCTTCGATGGTTGTCGTGAGCAGGGCAACAGAGCAGAACTAGAACTCATCCCCCCCCCCCCACACTCTGTCAAACCTGGTCCACGGGCCGCGGATCATTTTCCCCAATCTCCTTCTCACTTTGCAAAGTAAGCATCCATCTGGCCACCAGTTAACGACTGCTCAGTCAGTTTCCTCAGCAAACAGCCAGTGTCCGGGTAAGCAATGTCTGTAATGACGCCGTACCTCCGTGTGCTCCGCGCTACCTTAACATTTCTCCTCACCGCATCACTCTGGGGGAGCCAATCAGAGCTCTTTTGGCCCCGGCTACAATGAAGGTCTCGTGGGCTGGGCCGCGGCTCTCAGCCCCCCCCCATGTTTACAGAGCCAGGAACGGAATGGAAGGGGGACCCCAGTTGATTAGGGTTCAGTGCTGCTGTGGAATTGGAGAACACTTGTAAGAGTGTGAATGAATGGAGGAGGACCGCTATGCTGTATACACGTTTGTATTTGTCGTTCCTTTTCTTTCTCGTGCCGAGATACACTCAAAGCGACGGCGTGGAAAGTCATTTTCCATAATGTATGCAACAACGTGTTTCATGTCAACACAATCACGCACAACTACAACAGCAAAAATGGTCGAACGTCGAACGCCTGTCTGAACTTAACGTAAGATCATCTCCAGGCGGGCGGATTTGAGGCCCGGCGTCGCTGCTCTCATCCGTGCGTAAAGGCTGGGCAATAAAATGGAGATTCAATTAGTTGGTGCTTTATGTCCAGAGCACAGTGGGGATGATGTGGGACCATTTAGCCTCTGCGTTGCTATGAAGATGTAGTAGTTTGTAGTTTGTTATTTGTAGTCACGTTTGAAACATGAGTTGAAGTATGTGAGTGACACCCATCCGTGAGCTGGATGTTGGGAGTTGCTCTTTGCTTTGGTTGTTGCATTAGTGAAGGGGGAGGGGGGGAGGTTGGTGCTTCAAGAGAGAAAAAATAACAAGTTAGATGGAGGAGGAGGAGGAAGCTGTAATACAGGGAATTAGCTCTTTTTATTTGCTTTGGCCGACGCGATGGAAATGGTCAATAATGAGGTGCTTTGTCGGACTTCACTTCAGTCACCCGTGGAGTCTTTACAGCCTTAATGGCTCCGGCTCTCACTTTCTCTCTCTCTCTCTCTCTTCCTTCTCTCTCACCGTCTTCATCCCTTTGCTTCTCTCTTTCTCTCTCTATATATGCCTTGATTTTTCTTCTTTCTTTTCTCTCTCGTTGTCTCTCTCTGTCTCTCACTCTCTCTGTCTCTCAGTGTCTCTGTCTCTCACTCTCTCTGTCTCTTACTCTCTCTCTCTCACTCTCTCTGTCTCTCACTCTCTCTGTCTCTCAGTGTCTCTGTCTCTCACTCTCTCTGTCTCTCACTCTCTCTGTCTCTCACTCTCTCTGTCTCTCACTCTCTCTGTCTCCCTGTCCCTCTCTCACTCTCTCTCCTTTACCCTTTTCTCTCTCTCCTTATCTTACGTTTTTTTCTCTCTCTCTCTCTCTCTCTCTCTCTCTCTCTCTCTCTCTCTCTCCTCTCTCTCTCTCTCTCTCTCTCTCTCTCTCTCTCTCTCTCTTTCCCTCTCTCTGTCTTTCTTAATTGATTACTTTTCCTCTCTCTCTCTCTCTCTCTCTCTCTCTCTCTCTCTCTCTCTCTCTCTCTCTCTCTCTCTCTCTCTCTCTCTCTCTCTCTCTCTTTCTGCCTCTCTCTCTCACTTTGGTATCCTTTCGGGGTAATCAGCCTCCCCTCTCACTTGTTTACCTTGTCCTCTCCCCTCACATGGGGTTGGTAATGATTTTCTCCCTCCTCTCCACTCCCCTCACGTTCCGTTCAGTTGTGGGCGGCCAAGTCCCGGTGACCGCACGCCGTTCACGGTCCTCTAAGACACACCGTAAACAAACAAACAATTACTCCAAATCACCGCCGTTATCCTTATTGTTCATGCACAGGATTACTGGCACATTTAGACTCCTCCCCCTTATCTGTGTAGCTAAAGGACGTGGGAATAAGTGACTTCCGCGGCCCGATAAACGCTCCCCCTCGGGGAAGCGATATCATGTCGAGCATGAGGCGCAGATCTGAAACAAAGACTCTGCTTCCTCTTCTTCTCTATGAAGACATCTGGACGTTCTCACTTCCCAACGCCGAGGGGAAGCGTCTCTGGCGGTTCTGTGTATCTCCGGCGGTTCTGTGTATCTCCGGCGGTTCTGTGTATTAAGGCAATCGATATGGCGGGCCTGGATATAATCAAACAGCCCTGGCGTTGGGCGCGGTGCCTCCACGCTGCCCCGGGTTCTGCTGAGAGGTACTCCTGAAGCGCCACGCAGAACCTCTAGTGACGCCTAGAGGCGGTCGGAGGTACGACCAACGGCCAGAGTTTCCAAACAAAGTCGACTACTTTGTTTTCAAGCTCCCACCTAAGTGTAAACGTGCTACACCTGTGTGTAGCATACACCTTCAGACAGAAGGAGCTTAATGACTGTATGTAATGTAATTCCTTTGCCGGGGATGGAGGGTAATTGTGAACCCCAGTACCCCAGTAAGCTAAAGAAAACACGTTTTTATTACCATTCTATTGTTTGTTCAACTCAACTTTTGTTCACCGGCATTTAGATTGGATGTCATTTATCTCACCGTCCGTAACGAACACATCTTCTATTTAGACGGCAGCTTCTCTCCTCAGCAGTCAAACTATTTTGCAGTGAAAAACAACAAAGAAAAGGAAAGTAGTGTGATAAGTATGCCTACTTTATCACAGGACGTCACCTTCAAACCAGGAGCTTCATCAACGTCTTGTGCATCAACCTTGCTTTTAATTTCTGATTAAAACGTTGATTCCACGCATGAAGAGACAAGGGGGCAGATTTAAATAGAAGAACAGTCAGCATCCATTCAATTATAATTGCCCCAATCATAATTATCCCGCTAACTGTGGCGAGGAATTCCATTAAAGTTTAGTTATGGTTGATGAACCAAAGGCTTCGCGTTAGTTTTGACTGAAATGTCTTGAGACACTTTTCCAAGTCGTTGAAAATCAACCTCATGTGTTTGGATCGTCCAAATAGTTCGAGTCTTTCCATGTTGTCTTTGGCAAAAGCGCAAAAGAAAATACCCAAAGTGTTTCACGCAAGACGTGAAAGTACCAACAAAACATGAGGAGAAAAGATGATCGTAAAACCAGATGAAGAATAAAATTAGATTGAGGAACTTAAAATGTATTTCACATGAAATTAAAACGACCAACGTCACATTTGGTTTCCGTCTGATCTGTAACAAAACAACACAACTGGAAGCTGGGAAGTGAGGCCCGTGTGTCTCTATGAGGGCCCCTCAAACCCCCCCCCCCCCGAGTGGCCCCCGGACGGAAACCAATATCTGCTTATATCAAGCTGTCACCACCTGCCACAAGAACTCCTCACCGGCGGAGTGGTGAAGTCAAAACAGCAAAAGACCTTGTCTGACCACCGCCACACACACACACACACACACACATACACACATACATACATACATACATACATACATACATGCATACTCACATGCACACACACAAATGTGCATACTCACACACACGTGCATGCACACATACACACATGCACGCACACATGCACGCACACACACAAACACATGCACGCACACACACACACACATGCACACATATACACATGCACACACACACACTCACACACAAACACACACACATGCTTTGTCGATGTGGAAAGCACCTGTCTGTCCCCCCCTCCCCCCAATAGACAACATCATTTATAGCTCTCGGAAGAAGGCCTTGAAACACGTACCCAAACCCAGGGACCCGGACCATCTCCCTCCTCCTCTTCCTCCGACGGAGGGGGAGGGGGTGGGGGGATGGGTCTTCTGTAAATTGTCCTGGCATATGCTGAATCAGACACGCAGGAAACCAAGCGTTCCCCTGGCGGGTGACATGCGCCCGGCCAGAGGATATGTCTGGCTCAGCGGCCATCGTCACATCGAGTGTGTGTCCATAACCCGGGGGGGGGGGGGGGGGGGCCTTTTTAAACTCCGGTACCGTGAGAACAGAACCCATAGGATCCTCAGTGGTTTCCTCTATCCTTAGGCGAGTGGTGAAGGAGCGTCTGCTAGTGTCTGCTTGTTTCCTAACGTGATTGTAGTTTGTTTTTTCCCCCACACGGCATTAAGACCTTTGATTCAGACGAGAGCTGCTTCTTAACTTAAGGAGGAGGCTCGCCATGACGCTCTCTGGGGGTTTGGGCTAAAACAGCGGTGATAAAATGCAGATCCACACACATCTTCCCTCCTCCTCCCTCCTCCTCCTCCTCCTACTCCTCCTCCCTCCCCCTCCTCCTCCTCCTCCTCCTCCTCCTACCCCAGTCTCTCCCCACACTAACTCTTCCGCTCGCCGTGTGTGTGTCACGGGGGGTGAACCGTGACTAAAGACAGACTGCGATGTCTGCGAGAGTCACAAAGTCACAGAGATGGCCGCCGGTGTATACTTATATACAGTACATGTAAAACCAGGCGGGTCTGAGTCCCGTACCGTCCAAGAGCAGGCGGTCGCAAAGAGAAAAACACGGAGCGGCTTGTTCACGCGCGCGTGTGTGTGTGTGTGTGTGTGTGTGTGTGTGTGTGTGTGTGTGTGTGTGTGTGTGTGTGTGTGTGTGTGTGTGTGTGTGTGTGTGTGTGTGTGTGTGTGTGTGTGTGTGTGTGTGTGTGTGTGTGTGTGTGTGTGTGTGTGACGGCACACGCCCACGTCTGCTGGCAGCGCCAGTCTGGCGTCCCGGGCCCATGTTACGTGAGCGGGCCGACACCCGGCACCGTTTAGCGATTGTAAAAACACTGAACACTCAACACTAATTAGGCCTCGTTAGTGTGAAAAGCGTAATATTGTAAATATTACCCATGTCAATGGATTCAAGCCCCTGGGCGATGCCCAGGTGGGTGAACCCTCGCCATCCACTGGATAAAATCTTTCCCCCTGAAGACTAATTAATTTAGACGTTGTGGAACTTTCTGGTGAAGTAGTGTCTCGCATGTTGGCTCTGTTGAGTTTATGGGACACGGCGGTCGCTTTAAGCTAACGTATTCAAGTGATTGTATTACAATATTCAATATTCCTTGAAGAGACTGGAGAGACTCACTCTGTCTTAATATAAACCATTAGGCCTTTTAAACCAGTGGATGAACACAGCTGTGTTATCTGATTTAAAACCTTGGTAACAGCCTCTGGTTCCAGCATCACAGATCTTCGGGCCAACTGACAGAATCCAGTTCCTCCGTTAAATCCGCTCAATTAAACATCCAAGTGACTTTCTATTAACGTCTGTAATTCATCTCCGAGTCAAAAGTTTTACAGTCGTGTTCCACAGATATAGTGAAGATACGCAGGCTGCACGCAGAACCAGACCGTGCCCACATCAGCATCACTGAGGTAACTCTTGGCCCGTGTGTCTGTCCCAAGGCTGTTTCAGGACCGTCTGATGCCCTGGCTGCTTCTGCCTCAGCGTGTGGCTTGTAAACAATCGTGTACTAGAGCCCGTTATTGTGGGCCCTGTGTGGCTGAGACGTGTGAATTCTTGGCCGGGGTAGAACTATGAGGTAGTAGCATAATGCTTAACTCCGCTTCCAAAGAATATATAAACACCAGTGGGCTTCACTCCTGGTCCGAGGCCAAGGCCCAGTTAAGAGTTCCCGCACTTTTATTAGACGTGGCAAAAGATTCAGAGGCTGTGGCTTTGCTTTCAGGGTCTGAGGAGAGTAGAACCTGCCGTCATGCAGTGCAATGCACGTGGGAAAACAAAGACTTGAGACTTGTGCATGGGCTCTCGCCACACACATAAAAAACATTGTTTGTGCTTGACTTTGAACATACTGTTTGCAACTGGATGTTGTCGAGGCGGATTTGACACACACTAGGAAACAGTGACTGTGTTCAGTCTCTGGTTAGATCCCAAATTAAGATTATTCTCTACTAAGAGGGAGCAATAGCACAGTATAGTTTCCATGGCATAACATATCTACCATCATGACTATAACTATATGTCTACAGTATGAGGTTTATATTGTATATCACAAATGATTAATGCATCTTGTGTTAAGGGATATATATGTAGGATATTCATGTGATAATAATCCTTCTTACAGCTACAGGTTCCCAGGGACAATATGTCAAGTTAAAAACAGAGTGACATGTCGATTATAGCGTGTTCCGCAACTTGAACCGCCAATCGACCCACACCCCGTTGGCAAGTATAAATGATAAATACTGGCTTCCGTCCAGGGACGAAAGTATTGGCTGAGAACAAATGTTCTCTGTGTGTTGTCTTGGAAACAACGACCACTGAACCTTGAGAGACGATATCTCGCCGTGCTCAAAAGGTAGGAATGACATGATGTTCTATAATTAATTACTTGCGTTGCCGGGGGGGGGAATATGTCACGCCGCGTTCGTCCGAGTGGAAGAAATGACGAAGGGTTCAGAATGACGTCGGTCAGAACCGATCCTATTTGTTTTTCGGTGTGTTTGCGCTGCTCCTTTGAAGACCGGACCTCCCGACCCCATTAGGGAACTTTCCCGTGTTATCAGCCGATCTCTCGGGGGGCGCCGTCCTTCCACGTTTGCTGAGCAACTTACCGCTTTCTTTGTTACTGGTGAGGAATAAAGTGTGGCGATGCCGATTGTACTTAAAGAGATACACACACACACACACACACGCACACACACACGCGTGCTACGGTCTGATCCTATTTACACTAGTCCCCTTGAAATATGAAATATGAGCAGCGGAAAAGAAAAGCATACTTGGTGTGTTTGTTTGAAAACCGAATGTGATCCCGGCCTTAAAGTGTCGTGGATTAAGACGGAGCGTGGAGAAGCTTTGGAGTAAAACATAAAAGGGAAAAGGAAGGAAGGATGGAGAACCTTTTAACAATTAAATGTGTGCCTTACTTGCCTTACGTGAGTATCTCTCTCTCTCTCTCTCTCTCTCTTTCTCTCTCAATCGTTCTCCATCTCTCTCTTTCCATGTTATTTTTTAGGATTGAAAAATTAAAGGCTGCATTGATTACATACATGCTATCATAAAGCTGTTCAACATAACGGGTTGTTATAAATTCAAAAAACACATCTCTCTCTCTCTCTCTCTCTCTCTCTCTCTCTCTCCTCCCCTCCCTCCCCCTCCCCCCCCCCCCCCCCCTCCCCCTCTCTCTCCCCCTCTCTGTTTGTGCTTTGGCCCATGAGGGAAGCCATGAAGGTAATCCGAAGCAAAGCAGAGCTCTGGATCCGCACAGACAAACGCACAAGCTCAAAATAAGAAAAGATTTTTATCGCTGCCTTTTATCCAGGAACTCAATAGCTGCTTTGTACACTGAAGGATATATCTTCTCTCTGGCCCGCAGTACGCCTCGATGGGTGGCCTGGAAAAATGGCGTCCGGGTTTCACTTGTGAGCCATTAAAGCAGAAGATACTCTTGAACCTCGACGTTCGTTCCTTGTTTATCTCACGTGGATCTCGGCGTTCACTTCCCGTGCCACGGCCAGACCGGTGGGGGTTAGTCTTTCTCCGGTCAGGGGGCAGACCAGAGTCTCTGTTGTGAAGAGGTTAAGCGCACTCTTTGGTCTTTCTATTCTGTAGCTTCTGCAGAGGTTTCTCGAGGTGGACGTGTGTGACGCGTGGGTTACAGCCGACCACGCCGCCCACGCTCTCCTCCCTGATTAGGGAAGATGCGGTTGAAGGAGGATCAGCTGAATGACACACCCCCGTCTGTGCGACACTGGGCCGTGTCGGTCTGTAGAAGATGCCTTGCCTTGGTTTCCATGGGGACCGGATGCTAAATAGGGATTTGTTATCCGTTCTTAGCTGCTAGGTTGATCCAACACCACTAACTGACGGCTTACTGCTAACAGTTGCCGGTTCTACCTTGGATACGATGCTCTTTTGGAGGAAAAATAATGATTTCTTTAGCTGTGGAAAAGCCACTATAGGAAAAATAAGTGTTGACCGCTTAACTCCCTCATTCGATAGTTTGATGTGACGACTGAAGGCATCCTTCTAAATGTGTTGTTTTTAATGTTGTAAAAAACCCACTCACAGAAGCCCTCCTAGCTTCTCCAGGCCCTCTGAAAGCAGCTCGTAACCCTGTGACTCCCTACCACAAAACACTCATCCCGCCTCTCTTTTCTGTTTGGGTTTCTCCAAGCTGTGTTTGTGTGTGAGTGTTTGAAATCAGGGTTCAGGGTATTCACTGAACGCGTGTGTTTATAATAGGTCTGTCCACGCCAAGTCTGAGGGCTGTGGGGTGGGATCGGTGGCCTGCTGGTGATCGTAGTCTTCTATACGCCTTAAGTCCATCTAAGTCCTCCCGGATCATGGCCGGGTAATGAGAACAATATGGACGGATGGACTCTCCCCCCCCCCCCCCACCTGGTCGTCGTCCCCCCCCCCCCCCACCTGACACTAGAGGTCACCGTGGAACCAGACTCCTTTTGACCTTTGACACGGTCAGTGAGATTGACACGTGAAATGGAAACACACACAGACCCCACTGACCCCCCCCCCCCCCCCCCCCCACCCACACACACACACACACACACACACACACACACACACACACACAGAACCGAGATCCGAGAACCGAACACTTTCAAAAACAAGAGTCTTTCCTCGTCACTTGGGAAGGGAATTAGTGGGTGAATATTCTCTCCTCCGGTTACGTTTCATGTGGTGTGTTGTTACCCCGTTAGCTCTCATCGCTAACTGTGGAACCGTAGGAGAAACCAGCTGCTAGCTGGAATGCTACGTGCAAGTCCCTGCGTTCTGTTATTTAATTTTTTTCAAGATCAATTTTTTCGGTCCCGCCTTTTTTTTTTCTTCTTCTAGGTTTAACGTGATTACACTAATGCTCTCCCCTCCCCCGCCCTGATCCATATTACGTTAAGCACTTTTGAATGTTTTGATTACGTTGGCGCGGCGGCGCCGCCGCTCGTGGCGCCCGTCTTTGATGTCCGCCGGGGCATGAAAGCGGCTGACGACCGGCTCTCTCGTCCCGCCGACATCGTCTCCCCCGGGGCGATGGCGTCAAGGAGGACGACTGGAACGCAAAATCTAAATGAGAGAAGAAGAAGCATAACTTGTGACATCGCTGTGAGCTGCAGTCCGTTCCTCCGACCGTAGCTGCTTTGACGTTACGTTGAACCCCTGGGGATTAAGTTTGAGGTACAGAATCTGTAAAAACACAACTATTACTACTATTACTATTACTAGTACTAACTATTTCACCAAAGCCACGCACAATAGTGTGTTCAACAATCAGAAGGCAAGAGAACTACTATCCACCAGAAGTCATAAGTGCATTTCCTTCCTCCTAACAAGCCATGATTATATAATAAATACATACATATACACATTCATAAAAACATAATACCGTATATAATAGATTACATTTCCTTCCGACCAAGCCACCAAGAGCAGAACCAGTGCTCAGGTGGAAGTCCGACGCCCCAGATGTTACACAATAAGAACATCTAACAAAAGGACCTTGCTTTATTATAGATCAATATGGGTTTTAGGTGTGTGTGTGTGTGTGTGTGTGTGTGTGTGTGTGTGTGTGTGTGTGTGTGTGTGTGTGTGTGTGTGTGTGTGTGTGTGTGTGTGTGTGTGTGTGTGTGTGTGTGTGTGTGTGTGCGTGCGTGCGTGCGTGCGTGCGTGCGTGTCATGAATGTAGTTGTCGGTGGAGTTACAGTTGCAAGGTGAGGGCCACACTTGGAAAACCCAACCATCTAAAAACGTGTACCAGGCTGAATGTGTTATGTATTTTATATATATATATATATATATATATATATATATATATATATATATATATATGGGGGAGAGGGAAAGAGAGAGAGGGAGAAAGACGAAGTTTCAGGACTGGACACAAGGGTTGTGTGTGTTTGACCCATGTGAACAAACAGCTCCCATTCCAACAGAGAGAGTTAACGGCTCTCAAGAACAACCAGAGGTCCGTCTGGGTTCGGGAGTTTCTTTAAGGAAAGACTGACATGGGGTTTTGGGGGTGTGTATGGGTGTGTGGGATGGGTGTGTGTGTGTGTGGGGGTGTGGGATGGGGGTGTGTGTGTGTGTGTGTGGGGGGGGGGGGGGGGGGGGTTGGTGGGCCTTGTTGGTTCACGAAGGCGGTTGGCTCGCATCACCACTTCTTTCCCACAGCAGAGTTTGAACGGTTGATGGTTTTTTTCCGACAGGCGTGCGTCGTCCGACGCCTGAGATCACGAAGTGATGCAGAGCGTCAGGGAAACCTTGTTCGGGGATTCCCCTGCTTAATGCTCTACTGTGTGTGTGTGTGTGTGTGTGTGTGTGTGTGTGTGTGTGTGTGTGTGTGTGTGTGTGTGTGTGTGTGTGTGTGTGTGTGTGTGTGTGTGTGTGTGTGTGTGTGTGTGTGTGTGTGTGTGTGTGTGTGTGTGCATTGCACGCATTTGTGTGTGTGTGGGATTGGGTAAATGCATGTTTGCATTTGTGCATTATGCACGTGTGTGTGTGTGTGTGGTGCTGGGTGGAAAGACCGGTTCAGCATGTGTATGTGTGCGTGTTTGCAATCATGTGTGTGGGACTGAGCGGAGTGACGAGCTGTGTGTGTGTGT